>JAODTK010002715.1:0-10877 GCA_026419785.1 Sclerodactyla briareus
ACGGCATGGCAGCTGTTGAGAAGAAATCGCGACCTGTTTCAGTTTGTATCTTTGTATACATGGAACCTATTGTTTTAACGTCGAACCAAATGTTATCTCAGTTTAACAGAGGACAAAGTCTTGAACTTGTTGTTAACGTTTTTGGTGTAAATAGTATGGTATGTATGGGTATTTTTGGGGGTTAAAACAATTTCGTGAACTCAACATTTTTAGGCAGTTTTTCCCTTTGTAAGCACAATACCCGCCCCCCTATCCCTCAACAGGAATAATAGATGAAGCTTTATCAATTGTGTTTTTTCCCGAATTAATACATTGAATCCATACTGTTTTTGATCAGGTCAATATCAGCTGTGACGAAGCTTGAAATAATTGTTCGTCACGATAGTACGAATGCCTATTTGGGTCTTATCAAGTCTATTTCAGCGTGTGGCATTTCAACAGAGTGCTGAACCCTTGTTATGATTTTCTATCAAATGACGTCAGTATTTTGCGAGGGACGTCGTATATTATCGCATAAGGCCTAGTGCAATTTTCCATTTGTTTTGGGTCGAGCATAGGTTAGTGGAAAGAGTAAAGGAATCAGTGAATTTTAATTTAATAAGTGGTGCTTCCTGGATATTTACCTTTACAACTTCTGAATATTTCGCACTCTTAGCTCAGCAAATATCATGGAAAAATCGTGGAAAAACACACGCAACGCACGCGCGTCACAACACACACGAACTCACACCTACACACTACACGTCAATCGGGCTCATTGTATTATCATTCAACGAATACTGCAAGTATATCATTCGAATACGACGGAATCACTAATAGCATATATACATTCAATCGGCATATCAAAATATTGATGAATCATCAACTATTTGATATATCCTCATGTACCGTAATCAATTATTGATATCATTAATTTTCAAGGATGTCCAATTAATGTATATATCACAATTAATTGCTGACATGGGCCAATCGTCAAATACATTAGATGACCATTTCCATTAATTGGTTCAAAATGTAAACGATCGTCATACGGCGGCAGAAGCGTCTCGAAATTAGTCACGAACAGAACCATCCAAGCGATAAATCTACAACACCATTACAAGTCTCGGTATGGTTCCTCGCCTTCCATTTGGGGGGGCGGCCCCTCGGACCCCCAGTGTTCCACTTCAAGGGACTCATGCAACATACCTGTTTCTTCGTATATCAATTGTGACATGCTATGAACAGTATAGAGTCATTCGTTGCCGGAATCGCAACGCACATAGGTACCATGTG
Source organism: Sclerodactyla briareus (assembly GCA_026419785.1). Lineage (NCBI taxonomy): Eukaryota > Metazoa > Echinodermata > Holothuroidea > Dendrochirotida > Sclerodactylidae > Sclerodactyla > Sclerodactyla briareus. The sequence continues at coordinate 1,276 of JAODTK010002715.1, forward strand.
ACTGAATGAATGCAGAAGAATTGCCATAAATTAGGCAAATCAGGCACACATAATGACCCCATTATAGCTGTAACATCTGGAATTCCCCCAACCTACTATTTGTAACGCGAATCCGACCAACTTCACATGATGCGTAAATTAAGGCAAATTAGTTTACATTCAATTACCTTTTCCACAGATTCCGTGAAGTTCAGCAGACTGAAATTCATATTTTACAAATTATGTTACCTCATTAGCAGATATTACGCTCAACAGTTCAAACAGTTTGGTGCACAACATATTTTGTATAACACGCGTTGGGGCTAATTTTCAATTGATATACGAATTATTGCTGAATTGATGGTCCACACAGCACAATTGACGCATGTACTCCATACAACAGTCAACGTGGGGTGCATATTACGGTTCAGGGATATCGCAACGCACATATCCACGACACCCCACCACCTCACAATAACATTACGTCTCTCATTGAACACAGTTCAGGCGGGAACATGAAGAATTTATCAAGTTCAAACCTTGGGTGGGTCTTGTACCACCCCCTGAAGGATAGAGTGGGATCTTTGCCCCCCCCCCCAACCGGATGTGCTCCTCTGATGGCTTTCAACATGATAGCTTTGCAAGGTTCCCATACGGACAGACAGACCGGAACAACCACCACATCTGATCACTATATCCTTCTGTCAAGTTCCAGGGGATGAAAAAATAATTAACAAGTAAAGTTTGAGAGGGCGTGTTGCTACATTCTCCATGTTGCCGGAATGTGCGCCGCTCATGTTTTCGCCCATGTCTTTTTAAGCCGTGGTTGAACATGACCAGCTCGGGGGGGAATTTGGTGAAATATACGTCTATGTGAAATACCGACGAACTGACAAGTGGACGGAGAGGCATTATGAGTGTCTTCATTGCTCACAGAACCCGGATCAAATTATTCCGGTCAGGACCTCGACCAGTCCCTGACTCCTAAATAGTTTTATAGGTATTCGTTTCACGACCTGACCATGTCTGAAACCTGAGATTTGGCCCTGACCTTTAACGGCCGTCTATCTAGTTCATCTGCGATTATAGAACGAATCGCGGAGAGTTGACCGAATCGTGGTATACTCATAGTATCCCTGTATTACTTTTGTTAACACACCAGGATTCAGAACAGTATACTGAGCAGCGTCTCGATGCGTAAAAAAAAATGGAGCATAAAACTCGGTAGGACTAGCACGTAGGTTTTCATATATGACGTACTACATTCCAACATATGAAAAACTTCCAAGGACAGATTACTCGCCACGTTTAACGGGTTGCAGGTAAGATATCATTTCTGTATAATGCCCTTTCTAGAGTTCACAGGCAATCAAAAGAACGTTTTTTGTTGATGGAAAAAACATTATGAAGGACTTTCCAAAGTGGGGTCACACCCCTCTTACCCCGGTGGCTGTGCAATCACGCTCGATCTTCAGTAGCTACTGCGCCTTTTTATCGAGGGTAAGACTGTAATTTTGCAATTGAGGGAATATGGCCTTTTCGACATGACCCGTAGAACAGTAATATCATGCTCTGCACAACGTGCCGAACCGATCCAACCGACATGCACCTCCCTGTTGTTTTGCAAAATTCAGTTTATTACTTTTACAACATTCATATTTTGCCTGTGTTAACCCAAACCTTATGGAAGATCGATTTCATATTGTATACCTACACCTACCACCACACGTATCTCAGATTCGACTGTTGTTTGGCCATAGGTGATCGCTAATCTATCCTAGAAGGGAGGATTATTTAGTTTACGACAAACTCTATCAAGTGAGTGTTTACAGTCGTTCGTTGACCGCTTTTGAACCATTGCCCCGAACCCTAAAACATTAGAGAGTAATCTGTTCCACGTGTCAACCCGCCCATCGTGGTCCAGCATTCACTCTGCCGTGCTTCTCAGATACCTTAAGACCTTGCCCCTAGAAACGATATGGGCTATATACTCCACATGACGCAACCCAGCATGCAGAGTATGCCCCTCTCTCTTTCATGAAAGGTATCGTGTGTACGAGGTTTTCAGACTTTGAACTCTGTTGCCCTTACGTACTTCGACTTGGATCCAAACACTAGAGTATCTATTCTACACGCCAAACCTACATGCCGAGTATGAGTCATATTCATAATGTTAGTCCAATTATCATGCTTACTGGTAGTCTTATGTTGTACTTGTGAACAGCTGCCAGACCCTCGGACTGATTCAAGTTGCTCAACATGTTTTTGATCACGAGATTTCTCTCTGCTAATGTTTAATTCCGTTCCTAATTTTGATTCTAACATAACAGTGTGCCATGCTACCAGCCCATATGCCAGTTTGGCCTCCAAATGTTTCGGTTGGAGGTATCGGCGTAAAAATGACCTTGGTGACATTTCCGACTTGACCGCCTGTATGTATGTAGGTCTGTATTATGTCTGTATGTATGTATGTATGTTGTGTATGTATGTATGTATTGATGTATGTATGTAGGTATTTGTACGTCCCATGATCACAGACGGCCAGACCCTTCTCAGCTGTGATCTGGCAATCATAGAGAGCACTACATGTTGAGTGTCCTCCCATTTGATGCCTTGTAAACACCTTTATAACAACAGTTTAGAAATTATCAGCGCCTGAATAGATCTGCATCACTCCTATATTCTCCAAATACTATCAAAACGGTTGTCTTTCATTTTTGGTAGTCTAGGAATTGTGCATAAGCGTGTTCCTACGGGCTTCAAGATGCTGTGAATCAATGCCAAGCAATTCCATTTCTAGATACCTTAAGTCCTCAGCGCACATCGGATCTAATATGTTTGGGAAAGAAAACGCCTAGACTGTATGACTGTATGGTATCTGAGGTGTGATTTGGCCCCCACGACAGTGTTGCACTTGCAGTTTGTAATGTCTCTAAAAAAAATTTTTTTTACTTCGTTTTTGCTCATTCAAGTAATGCTTATGTAGTATTTATTCACCGCTTGTAATCTATTGTCCATATTTACTGTGGTAAACGATTGCAATACATTGTTCAACTATGTATGTATGTTGTATGTATGTATGTTTTTTTTTTTTTTTTTTGTTATCATCACTGACCGGCCAAAGACCCTACCTATACGAGCCCGGCAAGGGTGCGGGACTGATTACCGCACTGATTGTCAGCGGCGAAACCTCACCAGGTACACGGACAAGGTATCCCTTTTGCGGTACTTAATGTTAAGGATGGGGTACTTACTAATTCACAGATATGCCTACCCCACATTTTTGTCCTGTTCCTATGCCCTCCGCTTAGCGGCCAAGCGAGAAGCACAAGGTCATTTTTTAAAGTCTTTGTCTGTATGACCCGACCGGATTCGAACCCCGGCAAACGGTGAAAGGGACGCTCTACCAACTGTGCTACCCACTCGGTTAAATGTATGTATGTATGTTATTAATTATTAGAGATTCCCCGCACCCATGTGTTGATGTGGCCACCTTGTGCGGTGACGTAGTAATACTATCGAGCGCCGTATGTGGCTGCTTGACTTGATATGTCTCCGGGCGCACGATGAAAGTTACGACCTAAAATGGTGCATTGAAAAAGACCACGCCAGAGATTCGTGTCTGTTATAGACGGGTGTGACAAGTCACTGATGATCAGGGTAATATAGCCCATATAAACGATCTATTAGTATTAGATACTGTGACAACCTGAAACAATTGACCTGAACACTGCGTACTTTGTTTGCACCGCTAGTATGTACTGTTTATGTGGACGCCTGTCTTTGAACGCCAAAGCGAAACTCAACTGGGTTAAATTGAGCTTCACACTCAGTAGCGTGTTCTCCGAGGGGCCTCTGGTCAATCCTTCGAGTTAATCTAGGTCCATGTCAATGAAACCCTTGTGAACCGATAAAACTTGAATGACCGTCCTATCGACCTAAATTCTATATGCGGCTCCCATGAGAGTACAACATACCCAATACCTTTCTGGTGTGGATCGGGGGTTTATTTGTTGCGAAGGAACGGGGAATCGTGGCATATGTTGTGCAAATGGTTGGCTTTTGAATCTGTCCCAACCACACCTGGATATATGAGTTCACACTCGGCTCGCAGATTCCTGATAATGAGTACATGACACTATTGTTTTGGAGCTAGGTCAATGGTCATCGGAAGACCACAAGTCCTAAAAAACGTAAAGTCCAAAATGCTGAATTCGGTAAGCACTTTTGTCATGGCATGTGACTATAAGCCTTTGATTTTACTGTACAATGGGGAATTTGGGAAAAATATGTGAAAAAACAGATATATTCCACTATTTTTTACTTGTTACACACTAACTCGGCCCACTTCCACTTCCTCTTTCACGTACTTGGTATGTGGGTTTCCTGTGAATATCACATGATGATCCCCTTCCGTTGGGAGTCAGTCGAAGGTCAACAAGCCAACGAACAACAAGGCCCTCAATAAATTCACTAGGTCTTTTGCTTCCTTTCCAGGTTGACAGCGACTTTGTGCAACAAACGTATATACTAGATACCGTATTGTCATATGACGGTTGTTGCTGCATATCACACGCGACTATTTGCTGATCCTGGCCCTCGTCTTAGTGTTTGCAGAATTCAGGCAGACATTAGTTCGAAGACATTAAGGTACGAGAATCAGCTCGCATATAGTAATGATACAGAGCATGTTTACGTGTGTGTATGTATATTGGTCCCCGGCCCACTGTCTCTGAGGTAGTGGCGTCAGCATGGGAGGACCCGACCCCCCATGGAAAAATCTTTAAATTCCGTCAAATTCAAATTGAAAAAAAGCTATTCTCGAAATCGAAATTGTGGACTATATATTCCAATTGTTCTCGAAGTTCGAGTAATTGGTGGTATTTCCCCCCACAAACCTCACCTAGACATATAATCGGGATTAGTAACGCCATGTTTTAGAATATGTCTGTCCAAGCTCGTGCTTATATTGATATCAATATACCATTATATATGCAAAACATGCTGCTCGTCTTATTCTCTGTGTTCATCGTCATGAGCATATCACGTCCACTGCTAGACGAGGCTTCACTGGCTCACAGTAAGGCAGATAATTGAGATCCTCTACTCTATATCAACTGCATGGTCTCCTAGTTTAATCTCAGAACCTTGTTCAGCTAATGTTCTTCCAGATCATCTGAGGTAATCTTCCAAGCAACCAGCTTCTTAAGTCATGGTTCGCTATCCCAACGTTCTACGGTGACCGGTAATTCGACTCTGCTGCGCCTACCTTGTGGAATACCCTTCTTGACTCTGCCCGTCTGGCTCCCGACCGTAACAACTTTCAAGTCTCGTCTCAAAACGTTCCTCTTAACTCAGCACTTTCTGTTCTCCTGATTTCCTGTTATGTCTTGTGGTTGGTTTTTTCTCCAGTTTTGTCCTCGTTGATTCTTTTATTCTTTCTGCTCTGTTTTTTTTTTTTCGACTTGTGAAGCGCCTAGAGGCGTTTTGCATTAGGCTCTCTATCAAGTCCCCATTATCATTAATATTATTATAATTTGTGACCACGTATTATATTTTCCGAGCTACTAGGAAGATTTTTTTTGTTTGATATTAGTACTCATCTAGAACTAACTTCGCGACCCCACAAAATATTCCCTTTTTGACAAATTTATGCTACGCTGCTTGACAAATCATGTGTTGACACTTGCTACTTAACTTAATCTCTGAAATCGCATGTAAGATGAACTACCAAAGTGATATTCTTTTTTAAGGGTGAAAGTTTGTTTGAAATCATGAATATAAAAAAAATGGCCATCTGGTTCTTACCGTTTAAGAACATCCAATTTGGAAGATTTGCATAGCACGACTAAGACAAAAAAAAATTCACTTTTAATTCGTTGTAGTTCTTTTTTTTCTTCAATAAACAAGGCTATCTGGCACTCACATTTGGCATCTGTCAAGAACCTCACTTTAATAGATTTGCCTAAGCTGCAAGGAACCGAATATGGCGCTAGCCATTATAGGCACCAAAATTCTCATGAACATAGAGAGCTGAAGGTGAAATTCATGTCTTAATTTCGCAAAATTGACTTTGTTTATTTCATTGATTGACAATGGTCATCTGGAAAATACATTGGGCATTAATAGGATGATTGAGTAAAAAAATTGTTATGGGCCGCGGCAACCAATGGTGATCGATAGCTCGATAGCCTGAAATTCGCGAGAACCTAAAGTGGCTACGGTAAAAAATTCATTACCAACGCTTCCATTTTTTATAATTATACATGGGAATGGGCTATATTGGATACACCATTTGGCATTTGAGAAGAAGACCTTATTTCGAAAATTCTGCTAAGTTCACGGCAACCAATGGCAGGGGACCGCAGACCACTAGGGGGCCCGGGGGTCATAAACCCCCAACTCTCGGGGAGGCCTCCATAATATGATTGTTTCACACACAAAAGGGACAAGGTTTCCCATCACTACTTCGGACCCCCAAATGCTTGACCCGCCCCCCCACCAAATGTCAGACAGTGGCTGCGCCCTTGGACCAATGTGCCGCTCCTGCTTTCATAGGATCGGACATACTGTTGGCTAGAGTTGAATTTTTGTTTCCATATCAAATAAGTATCTTAATTATTTTAAAATTCTTATTTCATCGAATAAAGAATGAAGACGCCGATACAGCGTTAATGATAACATAGGCCTGATAGGGAAGATGATTTCGATCATTCGTGTGCAAAGGCAGAAAGGAATCAAATAAAGGAATTTGCAGACGCATAAAATGGTATGGAAAGATGTTGTGTAATTTAAAGTTAAAGGTATAGCTGATCCATGGGAGCAAATTAAAACACTTAACACAAGAGTAATAAGGCGACAGGAGTCTTCGAAGATTGAAATGGAAGGGAAATAGGGACAGATATAGCATATCATAAAATACTGAAATTAATAGCTATAATATCTGTGCAGCCTGCGACTGCCACTTCAACATAATTTGAATCGCTACAAGTACTCAGGGAGGGTTGGCAAATTAGAGCCTCGCTGGTGATTTGTATCACCTGTATGTGTCAGTTGCCAAAAAAGCGGGCACAACCATCCCTCCACCCCACGATCAGGGTAGGGAAAAATCTACTTAAATCTCGTAACATAGACTGGCAGCGCTCCAGCAAAATCGAGACCCAACCCCATGTTATACTGGATCCAGATCTCTGTGTTTCTTGGTGGTAATATTTTACGCTTGGTCGATCGGCTGCCTTGAGAATATTGAAAATGGAACAATGGCACATATGACATTAAACGACTCTCTTTCTGCGTAGACTTGGACCATTTCCATTGTGAGTTAATATTAAAAGGTCGTCTATACAACTTGTCGCCTACTTTTGTGCTTGTGGGAAGTCCCCCATAGAGGTATTTCCTGTCTGTATCCGGTTAAAAACTAAAGCAAATTATGACCTTACATCTTGGACACCAATTACCTTGGCACACCACCGCTCCCCGTTCAAGGGGTTGTCCGCAACGAGAGAAGGAACGAAGGGCAACATTGATTCAGGTTTGTTAGACCAAGTGTTTCCCAGGACAGTACTCATGCACCACCATCGACATGAGGTCTTCGCTGCTCGAAATGACGGCCAAAGTGTCCCAACTATTTTTGTCCAAGACTGTATGATTGCCCATTGACCGAGTCATCAAACTCGGTAATGGTCCTCTACATTCATGACCATTCACGGGGGGTCATGGTTCTCGCTCTGGTTAGAAACAGTTTTAATAACTCTTTAAGGCAGCATACAAGACAAAAAACTGTATTTTCACGTTGAAGTGACATTTATATGTAATTAGATAATGTAAAACTATTATCGTTCGTTCGGATATTAATTATGGCTGCTAGAAAGGACATCAGTCTGACAAGTAGACCAAGATACATACTCGAGAAAAAAAACAGCATGAACCGAAAAACCGTAATCTTTGTTGACACGGAGTTTATTAAACGTACGTGCCCTAGGCATTACATGTTGATAGAAGTACACGTGTCTTTTGTCATGAGCCTAGCATAACGTCACTTCCGACCAATGGACATCATATGAGGGCGGAATTGGACTTTCCAATAGTGATAAACTCTTATATATATCGTTCCGAAACATTATTGTGTCAGATTACTGCATCTGATAGAAGTAGTACAACCAAATACCATATCCCAGATCATTCAGAACTGTCGTAGGACCCTAAATGCGAAGGTCACAAGGTTAGTCAGGGTCAAGCTCCCATTGCGCGCAATGGGTTATTGTGTTTTAAAAACTATTTCCCTACGCGGCGTAGTAACGAGTTACGTGCGTTTTACATGGTCGGTCGGTAAAACGATCAACCACATGTTGCAAACCCTGGTTTCCAACGAAAAAGAAACCTCGAATTTTAATCCGAAATGGGCTCACATATGTGTTATTCCACGTCCAACAAGGAGTGGGGCGACTTGGGTTTGAGAAGAGTTTAGTTTGTTGTAAACAAGTATGACCGTTTAGTGAGAATTTCAACGCGTCTACCATGATATCAATAAAATATGTTTGGTTAGTGAACTTTACTGAATTCAATGGTAGACAGCTGCGTTCTTTCTTTTTACATTGGCTTACGGCACAAAGTGCGATCTTCCACGAATCCAGAACTGGTATGAACACTCAGTCACGTGAATCCTTACAAAGGTATATGCCAACATTGTTATAGTTGAGTTGCTTATCTTAAGGCCAATAGATAGCATGCCTTTGTACTCTTCACCGGGAGGTCGTCCCATTTGCTCGCCCGTACGTGAAAAACAATAATCTAAAGCAGGCAAGACTCGAATCACAGTGCCACTGCTTCGAAATCGGACCTATGCACCGTGTTTTGTGTTGCCCACAGTACGCTTCAATTTGCACACGATATGCTAATAATGATTTGATTTCGAGAACAGGTACAGCATGCCGAATTGCATAAAGTGATATTAATTTTAATTAATTAAGAGCGCATCTCCAGATCAGTGGCAGCATTAAAAAAAGCATGTAAATCTAAGAGAAAAACCTGACAAGCCCCGATTCGTGAGATGCCTCCCGTTGAGGTTCTAAATATATGACGTCGGCTAACGCGTTGTGGTGCGCAGAAACGATTTTATGATAGTAAAATTGTGAAGCGGCTATCGTAGCCTCTTGTAGGAGGTTTAAGAGACTTCTAATAGGGGTCACCTACATTTCACATGACCAGTATCCTGTGTGGAAGGAGCATGCATTGTCTATTAACTACAGCCTGCCAACCAACCTTTATAAGAGTTGATTCCCAGATCTTTTTCACCTACTGCAGCCACTAATTATCTGATGTAGAGGGAGTAATACACATCCCAACAACTAAAAAATTAGACTTCTCGCCAACAACCGACAGTCGGACACTGAGCAATGTCAGGACGGGAGATATTCCGCCCAAGTTCGACAGCGAGCGAGCATGCGACTCCGGACCTACAAATACTCAGACAATCTTTGACAAATACCTGGGGACACCCCCGCTCCCCCGTTGAATGTTGTTGTCCGCAGCGGACGAAGTAACAACAGGGTAAATGGTTCAGGGTAGGGGGAGGGGGTGGGGGGATGTAGACCAAGTGTTTCCCGGGAAAGTACGCAACCATC
>JAODTK010002718.1:0-11818 GCA_026419785.1 Sclerodactyla briareus
CTAAATGCAAATGCAGTTAATTGAGAACTATATCAGAATCTTGGCTTTTGAAAGGTTACCGAGTTACAATAGGCATTGGAACGAGGCCTACAGCAATCGTGTGCCAAAAGTGCATCTAACCGACAGCACAAACCCTAATGAATTTACTGTGCATGACTCACCAAACATGAACCGATCTGCGTCATAATGTACGGTAAACCATTATGTCAATCATCAGAATGGACTGGAGAGGATACCGTTCTCATAGCGCCGCCACAAAACAGAGTTTACCAATTTTCATTGTACATAGTCAATATTCATTCGGCGCCCTCAGTCGCGAACAGGAGTTGAAGCGCTTGGGCATTGATCGGCCCATATATGTCAACTGTACGTCTAGGAGTGTGCTCTTCAGAGTGCGCATTGAAGCGCTTCCGAAACGCATCCAAAGGCAAAATTGCACATTGGCTAATTTCAACAATCACCACGAGCAATATTAAACAGTGTCCCGTTCCGTCCACAAGTCAATGAACAAAGGCATTGGAAATTTCACTACGCAGTGTTGCGTTCTTGTGTCCACAAAGCGCTATGTCCAAAAAATAATAATCGGTAATTTTGGCGTTAATGTGAATAGGTGACTCAAAATTATTAGTACACCAACAAACGGATAATCCCAACCTGCAACACAAGCTGCCCGGTAGTAATTAAGCGGGCGTATGCCCACATATGACGCAACATAGCATGCGTGGGATATACATCACCGCCAAATTAGTTGGAACACCTCCCCCGCACCCCCTATTCAATGTTGTCTCTTCAAAACTTGGCCAGGATTGCCGACATTACGAGCCAACATTGAACAGGGGGTGGGTGGGGGAGGGGGGTACCGTGACACTGACAGAAATCCTTCTGATGGGAGCCATGCAGTGTTCCAACAATTTTGGCGCGGGATTGTATATCCCTATACAAAAGTGTGCAAAGTAGGCAGGGGGACATCGAGGGGGACGTTGGTGACGGAAACGTGCTCAAAACTTCAATCTGATGTACGTGTTTGAGGTCGGTATATTATTACACGTCACGAGAGTGTCGACAAACTATATAAGTGACATATATCTGTCAACTTTCTATAAGCACGCTACGTCAACATGGCGACCAAGGGAGGGCGGCACTAGACTTTACACGTTTCGAAGTGTCCGCAAACTATTGTGGGAAAAGAGGACTTAAGTCGCGCCTGGAAACTGCTGCGCTTACGCCAACGGCCGAAGAAGAGCCATGGAAAACGGACTTGGCGAAGGTCAAAACCAATGACATGGAAATGTCAACCACGAAGATGATTTACCTTTACCGTTATAGCTCCATATGGTACGCATCAATGGTAAACCTAAATGCAACTTCAGTTAATTGAGTAATTATATCAGAACTCTTGGCTTGTTGAAATGCGGTTTACCGTAGTTACCATAGGCATGTGGAACGAGGCCTACAGATCCGTGTGCAAAGGATCTACTACAGCACAAAACCTAATGAATACTGTGCATGAATCTCAACCAACATGACGTCCAGGCGTCATAATGTTACGGTAAACCATTAATTCAATCATTAATGTACGGATAAGATTAACGTTCTCAATAGCGCCGCCACAAAAAGATACCACTTTCATTGTACGTAGCCAGTACTTCATTCGTCGCCCTCCATTCGCGGAAGATGAGTTGCAAGCGCTTGGGCATTGATCCATTATATTTCAACTGTGTCTAGGGTGTCTCTTCAGAGTGCGCTGAAGCGCTTCCCGACGCATCGAAAGGAAAATTGCAGCATTGTTTCATTTGTCTCAATACCCACTAGCAATTAAACGTTCCCTTTCGTCCACAAATGTCAAATGACACGGCCATGGAATCACTACGCGTGTGCGTTCTGTGTTCCCCCAAGTCCGCTATGTCCAAAAAATAATAATCTCTTATTTCTTGGCTGTTAATTGATAGGTGACTCAAAAGTTATTCAAACACACACCGGAATCACCCAAACTGCACCACCCGCTGGCCGTTAATTAGTCGCGTCTTCCCCACCTATACGCTACATAGCAATGCGTGGATATCCAATCCCCGCCAAATGTAGTTGGAACACCTCCCCCGCACCACCGCCTATTTCAATGTGTTCTCTTAACTTGCAGGATTTTCGACTACGGACCAACTTGAACGGGGGTGTGTGGGGGAGGGGGTACCGTCCTGTCAGAAATCCTTCTGCTGGGCGCCATGCAGTGTTTCCAACAATTTGGCGGGGATTGTATCTCCCCTATACAAAAGTGTGCTTATGTAGGCAGGGGGACATCGGTGACGTTGTGTGACGGAAACGTGCACAAACTTCAATGCTGTATGTCACGGTGTTGAGGTCGTATATCTTTACACGTCACATAGTGGTCGACAACGCTATATAATACATATAGCACAACTTCTATAGCACCCTACGGCACATGGCGACCATGGGAGGGGGCCTAGACTTACACCGTTCGAAGTGTCCCGAAATCATTGTGGAAAAGAGACTTAAGTCGCGCCGTAACGCTCTTACGCCAACGTGCAGAAAAGCCATGGCAAAACGGACTTCGCGAAGTTCAACACCAATGACATGGAAATGTCACCACGACTGATTTACCTTTACCGTTATAGCCCATATGTTTCGCCTTCATGGTAACCTAATTTCAACTTCAGTTAATTGAGTCATCTATATCAGACTTCTTGGCTTTTGAAATGGTTTCCGTAGTTCACCATAGGCATGGGAACACGAGCCTACAGCATTCGTGTGCCAAAAGTGCATCTAACCTACAGCACAAACCCTAATGAATACAGTGCATAAATCTCAACCAAACATGAACCGTCCTGGCGTCATAATGTTACGGTAAATCATTAGGTCAATCATCAGAATGTACTGTATAGATTACCGTTCCATAGCGCCGCCACAAAACAGATACCCGTTCATTGTACATAGTCTGTACTTCATTCGGCGCCCTTCCAGTCGCGAAGATGAGTTTGCAAGCGCTTGGCATTGATCCATTATAAGTGTCAACGTGTCTTGAGTGTGCGCTTCAAGTGCGCATGAAGCGCTTTCCGAACGCATCGAAAGGCAAATTGCAGCATTGTCCTCTATTTCTACAATACCCACTAGCATTTAAACGTGTCCCGTTCCGTCCACAGTCAATGAACACGGCATGGAATCACTACGCAGGTGCGTCTTGTGGGCCACAAGGATCGCTATGTCCAAACAATACTAATCTGTAATGTCTTGGCTGTTAATTGAATAGGTGACTCAAAAGTTCTTATACACAACCGGAATCCCCAACGCACACAAGGCTGCGCGGTAATGAGGTCGTCTGGCGTCTTCCCACATATACGCATACATAGCTCGTGGGTATACAATCCCGCCAAAATTAGTTGGACACCCTCCCCGCACCCCCTATTCAATGTTGTTTCTCTTCAAACTTGCAGGATTTCGACTACGAGACCACAATTGACAGGGTGTGGTGGGGAGGGGTACCGTGACTGCATAAATCCTTCTGCTGGGAGCCATGCAGGTTCCAACAATTTTTGGCGGGGATTGTATATCCCTATACAAAAGTGTGCTATGTAGGCAGGGGGACATCGGGGACGTTGTGTGACGGAAACGTGCCACTTCATTCTGTATGTCACTTGTTGAGGTCAGTATATTTTTACACGTCACGATAGTTTCTACAACCTATTAAGTGACATATATATTCAACTTTCTATAAAGCCCTACGTCAACATGGCGACCAAGGGAGGGGGCCTAGACTTACAACCGTTCGAATTGTCCGAAATCATTGGAAAAGAGACTTAAGTCGCGCCTGGAACGCATGACTTACGCCAACGTGCAGAAGAGCCAGGGCAAAACGGACTTGTCGAAGTTCAACACCCATGACATTAAATGTCAACCACGACTGATTTCCCTTTCCCGTTATAGCTCCATATGTGTTCGCATGTCAAGTGGTCAAACCTAGGAAATCAAACTTCAGTTAATTGAGTCAATCTATATCAGAACTTCTTGGCTTTTGAAATAGTTTACCGTATTACCATTGGCCTTGGAACGAGCCTACAGCATTCCGTGTGCCAAAATTTCATCTAACCTACAGCACCACCCTAATAAACTGTGCATGACTCTCACCCAAACTGAACCGATCCTGGCGTCATAGATGTTACGGTAACCCCATTATGTCAATCATCAGAATGTGACTGGAGAATTACCGTCTCAATAGCGCCGCAGCAAAAACAATATACCACTTTCATTGTACATAGTCTGTACTTCATTCGGCGCCCTCCAGTCGCGAGATGTTTCAAGCGCTTGGCATTGATCCATTATTTGTGGGCAACTGTGTCTATGAGTGGGCTCTTCAGAGTGCGCATTAAGCGCTTCCAAAACGCAGCGAAAGGCAAATGGCAGCATTGTGTCATATTTCTACAATACACCACTAAGCCAATTAAACATTGTCCCCTTCCGTCCACATCAATGAACCGTATGGAATCACTACGCAGTGTTGCGTTCTTGTGGTCCACAAGTCGCGATGTCCAAAATACTAATCTGTAATTTCTGGCTGTTTAATTGAATAGGTGACTCACAAGTTATTTACACACAACCGAATCACCCAAACTGCAACACAAGCTAGCGCGGTAATTAGTCGCGTCTTCCACATATAGCGCAATACATAGCATGCTGGTGGAATCAATCCCCGCCAAAATTAGTTGGAACCCTCCCCCGCACCCCCTATTCAATGTTGTCTCTTCAAACTAAAAACTTGCAGGATTTTCGACCATGAGATCAACATTGAACAGGGGGTTGGTGGGGGAGGGGTACCGTGACTGCGAATCCTTCCTGCTGGGACCATGCAGTGTTCCAACTACTTTTGGCGGGCATTGTATATCCCCTATACAAACGTGTGCTATGTAGGCAGGGGGACCTTCGGGGGACGTTGTTGGTGACGGTAAACGTGAGCCACAACTTCATGCCTGTATTCACGTGTTTTTGGGTCTGTATTTCTTACTACGTCACGATATGTACAACCTAGTATAAGTGACATTATCATTCAACTTTCTATAAGCACGCTACGTCAACATGGCGACCAGGGGAGGGGCCTAGACTTACCCCAACCGTTTCGAAGGTCCGAAATCATTGTGGAAAAGAGACTTAAGTCCGCGCCTGGAACTGCTGGCTTACGCCACAGAGCAGAAGAGCCATGGCAAAACAAACGGACTTCGCGAAGTTCAACACCAATGACATGGAAATGGTCAACGCACGAACTATTTACTTACCGTTATAGCTCCATATGTTTCGCATTCATGGTAACGACATGGCACCTTCAGTAATTGTAGTAACTATATCAGAACTTCTTGTCTTTTAAAATGGTTTACCTTAGTTAGTCATAGGCATTGGAACGAGCCTACAGCATTCCGTTTGCCAAAAGTGCATCTACCCTACAGCACAAACCTAAGAATACTGTGGCATATGAATCTCACAAACCATGACCGATCCTGGCGTCATAATGTTACGGAAACCCATTTGTCAATCATAATGTGACTGGAGAGATTACGGTTCTCAATAGCGCCGCCACAAAACAGATACCTACTTTCATTGTACATCCAACTTCCTTCGGCGCCCTCCAGTCGCGAATATGAGTTTTTTGCAAGCTCTTGGGCATTGATCCATTATAATTGTCCAACTGTGGTCTATGAGTGTGCTCTTCAGAGTGGCGCAGGAAGCGCTTCCGAAACGCATCGAAAGGCAATTGCAGCAGCATTGTCTCATATTTCAAAAATACACCACTAGCAATTAAACGTGGCCCGTTCCGTCCACAAGTCACTCGAACACGGCATGGAACCACCAGTGTTTTTGCCGTTCTTTGTGTCCAAACGTCGCTATGTCTCAAAAAATAATAACCTGTAATTTCTTGGCTGTAAATTGAATAGGTGACTCAAAGTTATTATACACGCAACCGGATCACCCAAACTGCAACACAAGCGCGCGGTAATTAAGTCGGCGTCTTCCCACAATACGCATACATGCATGCGTGGGATATACATCCCGCCAAAATTAGTTGAACACCTCCCCCGCAACCCCCTATTCATGTTTGTTCTCTTCAACTGCAGATTTTTCGACCTAACGAGACAACATTGAACAGGGGTGGTGGGGGGGACCCGTGACTGACGAAAATCCTTCTGCTGGGAGCCATCCAGTGTTCCAAAAATTTTTGCGGGGATTGTATTCCCTATGCAAAAGTGTGCTAGGTTGCAGGGGTGGTACATCGGGGCCGTTGTGTGACGGAAACGTGCACAACTTCATGGTATGTCACGCGTGTTTGGGGTCGGTATATTATTACACGTCACGATCGTGTCGACCACCTATATAAGTGACAATATCCAGTTCACTTTCTATACGCACCCTACGTCAACATGGCGACTCAAGGGAGGGGGCCTAGACTTATTACAACACCGTTTCGAAGTGTCGAAATCATTGTGGAAAAGAGACTTAGTCGGCCTGGACTGCTGGCTTACCGCCACGAGCAGAAATCCATGGCCAACGACTTGCGCAGTTCAACACAATGACTGGAAATGTCAACCACGACTGATTTACCTTTAACCGTTATAGCTCCTATGTTTCCGCATTCAATGAGTACCTAATGCAACTCACTTATTGAGTAAATCTATATCAGAATCTTCTTGGCTTTTGAAATGGTTTCCGTAGTACCATAGGCATTGGAACGAGCCTAAGCTCCGTGTGCCAAAAGTTGCATCTAACCTACAGCACAAACCCTAATGAATCTTGTGCAGAATCTTCTCAACCAAACATGAACCGATCCTGGCGTCATAAGTTACGGGAAACATTATGTCCCTCTCAGAATGTGACTGAGAGATTACCGTTCTCAATAGCGCAGCCACAAAACAGATACCACTTCATTGTACATAGTCAATACAGTCATTCGGCTCCCACTCCAGTCGCGAAGATGAGTTGTGCCACGCTTGGGCATTGATTCCATTATATTGTCAACTGTGTTATGAGTGTGCTCTTAGAGTGCGCGATGAAGCGCTTCCAACGCATCGAAAGGCAATTGCAGCATTGTCTCTAGTTCTACAAGTACACCACTAGCAATTAATCAGTGTCCCGTTCACCTTCGCCCAATTCATGACACGGCATGGAATCACTACGCAGTGTTTCCTTCTTGTGTTCCACAGTCGCTATGTCCAAAAATAATAATCTGGAATTTCTTGGCTGTTAATTGCATGGTGACTCACAAGTTTTATACACACAACCGAATCACCCAAACTGCAACACCAGCTGCGCGTCATTAAGTCGGCGTCTCCACATATACGCATACTAGCATGCGTGGGATTATCAATCCCCGCCAATATTGACACTCCCGCACCCCCTATTCAATGTTGTTCTCTTCAAACTTGCAGGCTTTTCGACTAACGAGACCACATTGAACAGGGGGTGGGTGGGGAGGGGGTTACCGTGCCTGCAGAAATCTCTTCTGCTGGGAGCCATGCAGTGTTTCCAAACAATTTTTCGGGGATTGTATATCCCCTATACAAACGTGTGCTATGTAGGCAGGGGAGGACACTGGACGTTTGTGTGACGGGAACGTGCTACGAACTTCAATTTGTATGTCCCGTGTTGAGGTCGGTATATTATTACACGTCACGATCGTGGTCGAACAACTATCTAAGTGACATATCAGTTCAACTTCTTAAGCAACCCTACTCAACGTTGCGACCAAGGAGGGGGCCTAGACTTACAAAATACAACAAGACCGTGTCGAGTGTCCGAATCATTGTGGAAAGAGAGCTTAAGTCGCGCCTGACTGCTGGCTTACGCCACTAGCAGAAGAGCCATGGCAAAACGGACTTGGGCAAGTTCACACCAATGAACTGGAAATGTCAACCACGAATGATTTACCTTTACGTTTCGCTCATATGTTTTGCGCATTCAATGGTAACCTAAATGTCAACTTCAAGATTAATTGGTAATCTATACTCAAACTTCTTCTTTCTTGGCTTTTGAATGGTTTACCGTAGTTACCATAGGTCATTGGAACGAGCCTACAGCTTTCCGTGGGCCAAAAGTGCTCTACCTACCGCCCAACCCTAATGAATACTGTGGCATTAATCTCAACCAAACATTAACCGATCCTGGCGTCATAATGTTACTGTAAACCATTAGGTCAATCATCAAATGTGACGGAAGATTACCGTCTCATAGCGCCGCCACAAAACAATACCACTTTCATTGTACTAGTCAATACTCATTCGGCGCCCCTCCATCGCGAAGATAGTTGCAAGCGCTTGGCATGATGCCATTATATTGTCAAACTGTGTCTATGAGTGTGCTCTTCAGAGTGCTCATGGAGCGCTTCCGAAACGCATCGAAAGGCAAATTTCACATTTGTCATATTTCTACAATACACCACTAGCAATTAAAACAGTGTCCCGTTCCGTCCACAGTCAATGACACGGCATGGATCACTACGCCCGTGTGCTTTCTTGGGTCCACACGTCGCTATGTCCCAAATAATAATAATCGTATTTCTTGTCTGTTTAATTGAATAGGTGACTCAAAAGTTATATACCCACCACCGACTCACCCAAACTGGCAACACAAGCTCCGGTAAATTAAGTCGGCGTCTTCCCCACTATTACGCATACATAGCATGCGTGGGATATAAAATCCCGCCAAAATTAGTTGGAACCCCTCGACCCCGCACCCCATTCATGTTGTTCTCTTCAAACTTGCAGGATTTTCGACTACGAGCCCAACATTGACAGGGGTGGGTGGGGGAGGGGGTACCGTGACTGCAGACATCCTTCTGCTGGAGCCCTGCAGTGTTCCAACATATTTTGGCGGGGATTGTATATCGCCCTATACAAACGTGTGCTATGTAGCATGGGGACATCGGGGACGTTGTGTGACGGAAACGTGCCACCAAACTTCCTGTGTATGTCACTGTTGAGGTCGGTATATTATTACGCGTCACGAAAGTGTCGACAACCAATATATAAGTGACATATTCATTCCACTTTTCTAAAGCACCCTACGTCAACATGGCGACAAAGGGAGGGGGCCTAGACTTACCCCGTTCGAAGTGTCCGAAATCATGGTGGAAAAGAGACTTAATCGCGCCTGGAACTGCTGGCTTACGCCAACGAGCAGAAAGCCATGGCAAAACAGCCTTGGCGAATTCAACACCAATGACATGTGAAAGTCAACCACGAAACTGGATTTACCTTTACCGTTTATAGCTCCAATTTTTCGGAAAACATTCAATGGTAACCTAAATGCAACTTCAGTTATTTGAGTAAATCTATATCAGAACTTCTTGGCTTTTGAAATGTTTTACCGTCGTTACCATAGGCATTGGAACGAGGCCACAGCATTCCGTGTGCCAAAGTGCATCTAACCTACGGCACAAACCCTCATGAAATACTGGCATGAATCTCAACCAACATGAACCGATCCTGGCGTCATAATGTTACGGTAACCATTATGTCAATCATCAGAAGTGACGGGGGAATACCTTTCTCAATAGCGCCGCCACAAAAAGATCCACTTTCATTGAACATAGCCAATCTGCAATTCGGCGCCCTCCAGTCGCGAGATGAGTTGCAGCGCTTGGGCATTGATTCCATTATATTGTCAACTGTGTCGATGAGTGTGCTCTTCAGAGTGCTCATGGAGCGCTTCCGAACGCATCGAATGGCAAATTGCAGCATTGTCCATATTTCTACAATACACCACTAGCAATTAAACAGTGTCCCGTTCCGTTCCACAAGTCAAATGGAACCCGGCATGGAATCACTACGCAAGTGTTGCGTTCTTGTGGGTCCACAGTCCTATGTCCAAAAATAATAATCTCTTATTTCTTGGCTGTTAATTGAATAGTGACTCAAAAGTTATTATACACACAACCGGAACAACCCAAACTGCAACACCAGCTGCGCGGTAAGTAAGTCAGGCGTCTTCCCACATATACGCATACATAGCATGCGTGGGTAATACAATCCCCGCCAAAATTAGTTGGAGACCCCTCCCCCGCCCCCCTATTCAATGTTGGTTCTCTTCAAACTTGCATGTTTTTCGACTACGAGACCAACATTGGAACAGGGGTGGGTGTGAGGGGGTACCGTGACTGACAGAAATCCTTCTGCTGGGAGCCATGCTTTTCCAACCCTTTTGGCGGGGATTGTATATCCCTATACAAAAGGTGTGCTATGTAGGCAGGGGACTCGGGGGACGTTGTGTGACGGAAACGTGCCACCAAACTCATGCTGTATGTCACGTGTTGAGGTCGGTATATTATTACACGTCCACGATAGTGTCGACAACCTATATAAGTGACATATATCTGTCAACTTTCTATAAGCACGCTACGTCAACATGGCGACCAAGGGAGGGGGCCTAGACTTACACCGTTTGAAGTGTCCGATCAGTGTGGAAAGAGACTTAAGTCGCGCCTGGAGCTGCTGGCTTACGCCAACAGATAAGAGCATGGCAAACGGCCGGTGGCGAAGTTCACACCAATGACATGGAATGTCAACCAAGACTGATTTACCTTTACCGTTTAGCTCCATATGTTCGCATTCAATGGATAAATCTAAATGCAACTTCAGTTAATGAAGTAAATCTTATCAAACTTCTTGGCTTTTAAATGGTTCCCGTAGGTCCAGAGGCATTGGAACGAGCCTACCGCATTCCGTGTGGCCAAAAGTGCAAATCTAACCTACAGCACAAACCCTACTGAATACTGTGCATGAATCTCACCAAACATGAAGCCGATCCTGGCGTCAGAATGTTACGGTAAACCATTTGTCAATCATCAGAATGTGACTGGAGAAGATTACCGTTCTCAATAACGCCGCCCAAAACCGATACCACTGTCATTGTACATGTCATTACTTCATTCGGCGCCCTCCAGTCGCGAAGATGAGTTGCAAGCGCTTGGCATTGATGCCATTATATTGTCAACTTTTGTCTATGAGTGTGCTCTTCAGAGTGCGCATTAAGCGCTTCCGAAACGCTCGAAGGCAAATTGCAGCATGTCTCATATTTTCTACAATAACCACTAGCATTAAAACAGTGTCCCGTTCCGTCCACAGTCAATGACATGCATGGAATCACTACGCATTGTTGCGTTCTTGCTGGTCCACAAGTCCTATGTCCAAAAAATATAATCTGTAATTTCTTGGCTGTTATTTGAATAGGTGAACTCAAAATTTATTTACCCACAACCGGATCACCCAAACTGCAAACAATTCGCGGTAATTAAGTCGGCGTCTTCCCACTTATACGCATACTAGCATGCGTGGAATACAATCCCCGCCAAATTAGTTGAACACCTCCCCGCACCCCTATTCCATGTTGTTCTCTTCAAACTTGCAGGAGTTTCGACTATAGAACATTGAACAGGGGGTGGGTGTGGGATGGGGTACCGTGACTGACAGAAATCCTTCTGCTGGGAGCCATGCAGTGTTCCAACAATTTTTGGCGGGATTGTATATCCCCTTAACAAAAGTGTGCTAAGTAGGCAGGGGGACATCGGGTGACGTTTGTGACGGAAACGTGCTACAATCTTCATGCTGTATGTCACGTGTTGAGTTCGGTATATTATTACACGTCACGATAGTCTCGACAACCTATATAAGTGACATAATAGTCAACTTTCTATAAGCACGCTACGTCAACATGGCGACCAAGGGAGGGGGCCAGACTTACAACCGTTCGAAGTGTCCGAAACATTTGTGGAAAAGAGACTAAGTCGCGCCTGGAACTGCTGGCTTAGGCCAGCGAGCAGAAGAGCCAT
>JAODTK010002720.1:0-13543 GCA_026419785.1 Sclerodactyla briareus
ATTTCAATATCATTGTGTAAAATATCATAAAAATGGGCCGCACGAATCAAGAAAATTCCTGACCACAAAGGCACGCTTTTAGAAACCCATCACTATGACCGAATGTCAGCACTGGTCACCAAATCATAGGAAGAAGCTTTTGTGTAATTCCACATATGCCCCAGGGCCCACACAAGCCTTGAACCTAAATCCCCAGGGCACACCGAAGTTACGGCTTTAGACCACCATTTACTGAACATCAATACTGTGCAACAAAATTTTGTAGAGAATACAAGATTGACGGAAATTTGCATATAATGGGCCCTAGGCCCCACACTGAGCCCTGAGCCCACAATTCCCAAACACCACCAATGGGCCCTCCTACCCAAGGACCATTAATGTTTTAATTGAAGACATCATTGGAGCTTGTGGGTAGCGATGCATTTCAAGTATCTTGTGTGAAATTCAGTGAAATGGGACCCTCGGGCCAAGTGGGAACCTTGGACAGAAATTCCTGAACACCCATGGTTTAATAAACATAGTGTCTAAGTTTGGGTCGCATCCCTCACAGACTTACTGTTTTGGGGCCATAAAGCAATATATGGAATGGGAGGGATCGATCGATACATATAAGATATATCTGAGTAGAGCACAAAACTCCTGAATGAAGGTTCTGTTTTAACTCTCACTATAACTTTATTTCTAACACACCGGGCTGAACATAGAGGTGAATACAAAATAACCCAGTGCGCCAAAACCCAGGACACGACTGGTAACAGAATAACAATAGTCCACTCACATCCAAATGTTTTTATGCAATGAATAACCATAGCAAAGGAATGTAATTTCAACTGAAATGGCGGAGTTGCCGTTCCAATTAATATAATATACAACGAAACTTAAGGGCATAATTTCCAAAGGGTTTTCCAACAAAACCAATCACACTGCCACATTAGTAAGAAGGCTGCTTGAACCGTACCTACCATTGGTCAACAGAGTCAAACAACCTAAAGTCCTTTGTTTTTTTTTGTTCGACAGGAGCGGAAATGTGAACCTTTCTTTTGCCCTGTCTTACCTGGATATGTTTCAATTATGAAAACTACCTATATTTATATGAACACTGTATCTTACCTCTGGACTACAATTATAAAAAATAATTAGTGTTTTTGACAGCAATGTTTGATGGTAACTTATCACTGACAGGATTGAAATAAAGAATAGGCTAAGCCACATTTTGAAATCGCACATTTTTTTCATTCCTTCAAACGTTCAGGCAAATCAAACAAATTGAGATCAGTCAACCGTTAACAACTGTCTCTCATAATGCATGAAAACCAAATAGATGCCCTAATGCTTCACACAGAAAAATATGCGTCTATAAAATGTGTTACCATCGACGGGATGGATTGCGACAGATGGAATTTTGTCTAGTGCTTTGGTATTGCACGAGGAGTGAATGTCTATTGGCATTTTCTACAATGTCTATGAGGATTTTCTAACTTGAGCTGCCTGCAGCCATTTATAAACATTATCTACAATGCAATTCATTTTTAATTAAATACTTTTGTATCTCAGTTGCTCTACCCCCTACCCCAGAGTGCCAGGTGCTTATCATTTTCAGATCCGCAAAATTTGCAGTAGGGTACCTTCCCAATATTTTGTAAATGGATAAGCAGTTCTCGCACATTCCAACAGTTCCATAGCACGATTCTCAACATCTTGTGAAACACTTGAGCTTGGAGATATCCTCCATTCATTGATCAATGCTTATAGTATTAGAAAATTTTGTGTCTTATTGTTGAATTTAGAAACTTGATTTTCTGCAAAAATAAATACCACATGGCACCCACTTATCAATAACCCAAAAAAGTTGGAACTTTTATCATTGAATAATATGATGGAACAGTGAAAAATTCTGTCCAGTCCCATTTTCATCTGTTATGCTATAATAAATTCTCCTTTAAACTGCTATTTTCAGAAAAAGAAAAGAAAAGTAAAGACCAGTATTGTCTTCCCAGCCATACTTAAGTTTGGCCTTCCATGAGATTTAGTGTTCCACTTGAATTTGAATTCCACTGATGATACTGACCAAGTATCCATTTGATTGTCCTATAGGAGAGCCACTTGACCATCAAGGAGATGCCGATATTGACCCGCTAGATGGACCTTCTTCGACCTAAAATTTCAGAACAACCCATAAGAGAGACCATCCAATTCTGAACACCCTCATATAACTACGAACTGGTCAAAAATGATTGAACTTATCAACTTTCCATGGCAATCCATCCAAACTCCGGGAGAAGAACGTTTTGTTTTAACCCCCAAAAATGACCTTCTCGAAAACTTACTCCTAAATGACCTTTACCTCAATTTTTGTCCACCTGGTATGTACATCACATGGTCCACCGATAATACTGACCAAGTTTTTCTATGCCCTTTGACCTCACTCCCGTATGTAACCATTAGTCACCGATACGAACCAGTTCCATGAACATTACTTCAAAGTTACGTGTACTGATTAGTGTCGAGGTAGGTAGGCTTTTTCACATGACCTGACATTGATTGGTCTTTCCATCCCAGTAATGTCCTCACTCACCCTCAATCCTCTCAATGTTCTTCCAGGGAACCAGAAAATTTATATGCTTCCTCACATGATTGAATGGTATGGTCCTTTCTTTCACACTCTTGCATCCATATGTGTTTTTCTCGTCTCATGTAGTTTCCAAGGTACTAGAGGATTGATGCAATTTCCTCCCACAATGTTTACATTGATATATGGGTTTCAATTTTCATTTCACCAGTATGCATTCGCTCATGTTTTCGTAAGTGTCCGACTCGAATCAATGATTCCCACAATGTTCACACTGATGTGGTCTCTCACCAGTATGATGTATTCTCTGATGTGGCTTTCATTCATTCAAGGTAGTTTAATTGAGCAAATGATTTTCTTGACAATATGTACATTGATATGGTTTTTTTCACCATATGTATTCGCTCATGTTTTTGTAAGTGTCCCACTAGAACAAAGATTTTTCCCACAATGTTCACACGATGTGTCTCTCACCAGTATGTATTTATGTATTCCTCTGATGTCTTTCAAGGTATTTCATGGAGCAAATGAATTTTTGCAATATTTACATTGATATGGTTTCTCTCCATATGTATTTCTCTCATTCTTCGTAAGGCATCCCAATGAACATGAGTTTCTTACAATGTTCACACTGATATGGTTTCTCCCCTGTATGTACTCTCTCATGTTCTCGATTTTTTTCCCACGTGAAGCCAATGATTTCCCACAATGTTCACAGAGATGTGGTCTCTCACCTTATGCATTCTCCTCATTTCGCTGTAAGTGTCCTTCCCACTTGAACAATGATTTCCACAAGTTCACACTGATTTGGTCTCTTCCAGTAATGTATTACTCTCATTTACTTTCAAGATACTTGCAAATGAACTGATTCCCCCACATTGCTGCAATCTATATGGTCTCTCACCAGTATGTATTCTCTCTGGTATCCCGGAACACAGTGTGAAAATGATTCCACACAATATTTACCTTGATAATGGTTTCTCTCCAGTATGTATTCTCTGATGTGGTTTTTCAAGGCACTTGCATGGCAAATGATTTCCCACAATGTTTACATTGATATGGTTTCTCACCAGTTGTCTGATCTCGTGTCTTCCTACGTTTTCTCCTCTTGAACAAATGATTTTCGACAATCGTACATTGGAAATGTCCTCACCTGTAATGTGATCTCTCATGAATTTGTAGAGTAGAAGGAAATGTAAATGTTTCCCTCACAAGAACTGATCCTTGGCCTTTCACCATATGTATAATCTCACAATGACTCTTCAGAGGAACTAGAATGCATATATTCTTTCTCACAAAGATTGCATTGATAATTTTTTTTCACCAGTTTGTATTCGGTCATGTTTTTCTGATGCACAGGAAGAACTGATGTGGTCCTCTACTCAATTGTGTTAACTCGTGATTGCTCAAGGATCTCCCTTCTTCATGCAGTGCTCAGAGTGGCACAATATGGATTCCCTCTCAATGGCGCATTTCCATTCTCACTGGAAGTATATCCATCCTCTGTAATAGAAGACAACGTCAAGATCTCACTGATGATCCGCAACATCATCTGTGTATTACTGTTAAGAAATTTCACTAGACCCAGATACAAGTTAAACAAGGCAGATAAAACTTGTTCTGTAATGGCGTTCCCTCTCACCCCACACAAAACAATTTTGTTACATTCCACATTTCAGGATATGCAAGCACGAAGCACGACGCATTACATACAGAAACCTTGCACTTTCTCTCCTCCGGGTTTTGAAAAACTAGTTGGGGTCCTGGGAGTTCACTGATCCCTTTTGAGAGAGGGTTGGTATTGGTTTATCCCGCCTTGATATCATTCAGCACTAGTCTAGAAAAATGTGAGTTACGCCCGCCCAAGTGATCACCACGAATTTATGGCCAGGGTTCCTTCAAGGTGACTTAATTGGCTTCCTGAATCCCTTATATCAATCAGAATAATGGTTACTGCTGAAGTCAGCAACTTACCCATGCAAAAGCGCACACCACACACACATACAACCAATCGAGCTCACAATCAGTGTCATAACTGCATACATTGCTGGGATATATGCACAGAACAAAAATCGCCGACCATTGTATCTCATCTAGTCCTATAGTGCAGTCCCAACAGCAGGTCCAATGCATGCTATTTCAATACGGTAGAATTTTCCACCTCCATCAGGCAATTTCAATGATCAGAGATTATGTGCTCATTATTGGCACGCACGTACCAAGTACAGTTGAAGCCCACCCATTCCGGAAAGGCAAAGTTGCAGTCACTAAGCCGAGCAACACAACATCCAACACACACATGCAACGTCACACTTTCCCACACGATTCTCCTGCTCTTCTAGGTTAACATAAAATGGGAATGCAACCTTGCTTGTGAATTCTTTGACATTTCTTCGAGTATATCCACTTTGGAGACTTCCAGTCACCCAAAGAGTACTGTATCCATCATTCCAAGCAGGCAAAGTAGTGCAGAATCCATCAACTTACCACCCAACAACAGGTCCCGATGGTAACTGTCAAATTGAACTTCATTCGTACGTCCTTCCCCTCCTTTTGGTCATTAACACATACAAATAGGTCTTGTGCCTAAATCCCTTCTTTCCCGACATCGAGGGGTTTTCTCTCTGCCTATGTTGAATATTATATGTATTATTCAAAAGCTTGGTTCACTCCAGGATTAAAACCATATTGACAAAGGTTAATGAATGTCAATGTCCAAAACCCTAAGTTGTCAATCGAATTGTAACATCCATCCATTCACATCACCCATCCGTCCATCTATCTATGAACCAACATATTACTACAGAATAGACATCCCTAAAAACCACCATGTTAGACTTACCCTTCTGAAGGGAGTCACCAGCTGTTAATAGGCCCATCTCACCTGCAAGTCATCTTCATCTTCCAATTCTACTTTAACTGTGACTACATCTACAGCAACATGCGGTTAAAAAGAAAGAATACAGTTATAACAACCATACACCCGCTCATGGAGTCAAAAACCTCCCGAACAGTATGGATGTATGTAGGACCAATTACAGAGTACTACATCATGTTCAGTCAGGTAAATGACCCAGCTAGGTTACGTAATGAATGTAAATCAGCCTTCTAGTACAATTTCATGCTCCTGTTAATACTGTAGGTACTGATTCATATCACCCAAGACATATGATGAAAATTAAAAACCAAGACAAAGTACTCAAATAGTCATGTCATGTGACTGACTCAGTGACAGTACAGTGTTGAAAGCATCAACTGAATCCCAAATGCTCAGTCCCTGTGATCATGCTCATAATAGGTGCGGCGCTACTAGGCCCTCATTATGACTGAATATCACATCTGATTTGTGCATCAAATTTTGAGGCATTTTGCATGATTTAAACAATGGTGGGGCTCTCAGTGGAATAGTATGAAAATTATGTGCATTTTAACAATAAATGTTTGACGTAACATCCTCAACGTGAGGCCCGAGATGCTTAAGATGGATCGCGTCAATTAAATGAAAACTTGTAAACAAAACGCACCTAGCCATTTAGATAAATTGAGATCAATGGTATATTTCACACATTTTTTTTCTGTCCAATAAATTGATATAATAAATTGGAGTATCTGTGGATTCTGATATACTGTGAGCTCCGCTGTGTACGTACGTCGGTATGTGCCGTCGGTACCGTTTTTCTACGTACAGCTGGATTCGAGGTCAGATCTCACTCGCCAGATAGTGCCGTTTCTTTTCGGACCTCGTATATAATGTATATACCGTATCTACCACGTAGAGCGGACAAAAACCGAGGGTTTGTTATTGGTCACATAACCTTTGGAAGCACATACGGTTTTGTATTCCTCTATCTGGCATTACCAAAGTCACCACTCCGAACACGCACCATAATTGCATCGGAAGGTCAGATTCTCCGAGTGAACTAGAAAATGTTCGGGTGGGTAAACCGCCAGACGTTCCATATCCCCGCATTCTCTTATTCAAGGAAGTTGGTGAACATGAAACCCGGACAATATCGTGGAAAGAATATATTTATAGACTTGTGAAGCGACAACGTGTACAGGTAATGGAGTCACTCCATAATGTCACTTGTTAATTGGATGAGGCACCCCTACAGCCCCGAACAAGAGGTGTCCTTAAATGAACACATTTATTTATTCAAGATTCGATCTTTCAACCACATGACCACCGCAGAGGTCAAATTTCAGGTCAGAGGTTACACACCCTGCATGGTCAACAATCATATAGCAATGGTGAACCATCCAGCTCTCGCAGATATTCAATTCTTCTCCGTTATAGCCAACAAACAGTTTTTTGACCCCTAAGTGATCCGAATGACCTTTAATTATGACATTCTTTGAGAATTGTGTTACTTCTCCATGTGATACATCCACTCCTAGGATCATTTTGCATTCTTGAACACAACCCGTGCTATTGCCGAAAAAGTACTAAAATCAGTGTTTTTGACCCCTAAGTGACCTTTAATTACCTTCAATGACATGGCGGCTCTTATAAAAATTGTTAAATTCATTGATGCATCAACTCCTAGAAGCAAATTGCTTTCCAATGAACATTTCCAAGTTTTGCAAAAAAGGTACTAAAATGAACGTTAGACCCCGTGTAACTACCAAGTAAGTTCCCGATCGAAGGCGGGAGTGTTTCCCTCCATAAACACACAAAGCTCTAATCACATATCCAAAAATAACCCACTTTCTATTTTTTTTTGCCCAGTAACTCTTAAAATAGCACATTATGCAAATTCTACCTTTGACCACATGACCACCCCGACAGAGTGTCAAATTCCGATCGAGGTCACACACATGCAGGTCAACCATTATATCACAAGGTGAACCCTCCGCCTTCGCAGCTATTCGATTCTCCATTTATATGCAAAAACAGTTTTTTGACCCCTAAGTGGCACCCCGAATGACCTTGAGATATGACATTTTATGAGATTTACTCTCGCATGTGATACAAGCCACTCCTAGGAGCATTTTGCATTCTAGATGACCCATACCAGTGCTATTAAGCCGAAAAGTAAAAAATTCAAAAATCAGTTTTTGACGTCAGGCACAACTATAATCAAATTAGTCCCACAAATTACCCTCATAAACAGATCTTGATGCTAATTGAAAATAATTTATCGTACTGGTATATGTCTATTCACAAGTTTCATCAAAATCCCCAAAAGTTAAGAAACTATTGCCTTGATTCGGGTCGTGTGATTGGGGGCGGATCCGATTGTACTTGAACACCACATTTGACCTTCAGTGATTTCACCGCAATTGAATAAATTTATCGGGATCTGTTAGAAGGTCCTACCCACCAATTTGTGAGAATCCAACAAGTTTCTAAATTTGCCTAATTGCTAATTGGGCCAACTATTTATGCAAATTAGTCTGCAAGATGCCTCCAGTGACCGTCGGCCACTTTAGGAAAAGCATTGGCAGTGATAGTTGGCCCTATTCCCCAAGTTTCATGAAAATCCAATGAAGTTTGAAATTCACATACCTTATGCTATAATCAGCGACTGGCCAAAGAAATGCAAACTTGACCTCGGATACCTTGAAATTGTCGCCAGGTTTTTTGGCTCCAACACTTACCCCAACCACACGTCTCGTGTAATCGCCCAACTTGACAATTTTTTTCTCAAAAACCCTGCAAAAATAGAGGGCAACAAATATACGATATAGCCCATTTTTCGAACTTATCCGAGCTTTTACTCATACGGACAAGTGGGTACCAAGTTTTGGGTCAATCGAGATATAGTGGTACTGAATGAGAGTGCTAACCCTGAAGCTTCCGGCGGCGGCTGAGCCGGATCCGGCGGCGGCGGAGAGCACACGGCCAGGGGCTCCCAGGTTGTTCCCAGGGGTCAATGAACATTGTTTTTCCAAGTTCGGTCCACATTCATCAAGTTGACCATTAGAGTGGCCTATGATATTTCTTTCTTTCTTTTCACCAGATGTCCTGTTTTAACTCTAAATGGCATTATAAGACGTTCCATCAAAAACCTGAGTACAATCTGAAAGGAGCCGCTACCCCAATGAAACATAACTGATTTTCAAGACAATCTATTGCTTTTTGTAGGAAGAATTAGATACAGTTTGTGGTTGTGAACAGAATGGCCAATTGTGATGCTTTACTGACTTTGACTGACCTTCACAGGTCGAATGTTCTAAGTGTTCAATGATCATTATTTCAAATTTTGGTCAACATCACTCAAAGATTGATTGATCGGCAGCCAAAAGAAAGAAAAAAAAAGCCAAAAGTCAATTGTGGACACACGGAATTAGTAGATGAATACATGGGCATGCCACAATAGCTCACCAGCTTAGCTGGTTTGAGCTAAAATGTTCCTGAGTTCCCCCATGAAGAACTTATTACTGCTTATTAGGTTCATCAAATGGTCGTGACTAGCATAGTTGGAAGAGCACAATATCACCTAAAACACTGCTGCAGTTTACACATTGCAATATCCTTCACTAATCCTATTTAAGGCACTCATCAATTCCTCTAGCTACATCCCTGATGTGACTACATGTACTTTTACCACGAATAAGTTTTTCCACATTTTCTTGCATCACCTAATGACAAACATTCTCAAATAAGTAAAGTTGGCCTTCGTGGCCCATTTTACATTCATGTTATGCTCCCATGCTGGGCTTTTACCACACTTCACCGAACTCTCTCACAGATTCTTCAGCTCATTCTAAATTCAACTTGGGTAGGAACAGAGTTGAAAAAAAGGACAGTGGTTTCAAGTCACAGTAGGTCAATATCAAATTTATGCCTTCTTCTAACAGTTGTAATTAACAAAACTTGGAGAATGTGGATAAATTTGTCCTGAACAGTAGTCGTTCCAACACAAGTCACTGGAGGGCAACTGAATATGATATAAAGTGCTTTGCCTCTGATGAAGTCCATCAAAGAAGGTAATTTTTTTTTTGTGTGAGATACCCATCCACGCTTCACCTGCCTGCACTTGGCTTGTTCCAGTTGGGTAACCTTTTTAAAGATATTGATGATATGAGCCAGGGAAACGTCACAGCGTAAATCCTCCCCTCAATATATCTGTTGCCTTGATGACATCAGTGATAAACTATTGATGATTACGTGACTAGCAATATCACCCTTGTTCTTCCAGCAATAATCAAGCTGAGTGAGATGTTCAGCTTTAAATTCTTAGTAATTTTCACCTCCATTTGGGGTAGAAGTATACAGGTCTTCCGATCAGTTTGTGTTGATGTTAGCATCTGACTCAATCTTAACTTTAACAATATCACCTGTAAAAGAAGAAATGAAATCAAATAACAGGTATATAATAAATAATGAGATGCTAGAGTCCTCAGGCAAAAGCCCTCTAGGCGCTTCATAGAGACAAAGAAACATAGAGCGAAGAAGAAAAGAATGAGCTGAGTGCAAAAAACAGAATAACCAACACACACAAAACATTTAACAGAGAATCAGTCCGACTGAAAGTGCTGAGTGAAGAGAAACGTTTTAAGAGACGAGACTTGGAAGTAGTTACAGTCGAGCAGACGGACAGAGTCAGGAGTATTCCACAAGGGAAGCGCAGCAGAGGTGAGTAGAGGTGTGATAGTCCTTCGATAGTCACCCATCGTAGACCTCTGAAAGTGGGCTTTAGTTTCACTTCCACCGCAGCCATCAACAATACGAGGGAGCTGACATACTCCACCCTTTCAATGCTAAAGGCGACTAATTTGACTTTCCAGTTCGTAACTCCGCAATAGGTCATCCCGTTGACTATAAGTCAACATCTGAACAATTCTGGAAAATGGGCCCTCATAGCAATTCGGCATAGTGCTATCTGGAGAGACTGAGAGACTGCATAGTTTCTTTCCGGGGGTGCTATTGAAGTTTCCGATGAAATATTTTCAAATGTGCATTCCTCAAATCACTTTCCAACACACAGGTTGTTTACCCATGGGCAATCGACTTAATGAACACTATGCAAAACAAGACAAGAACTCGTCCATATATTTTTTCCATTCATTTTACAAAAACATGTCCTCAGGTCGGAATTTAGTACCAATGAAAGCTCATTAGATCTGTACCGGGAAGCCAAATCTTAGTGATTCCTTTACGCTTTCTGACAACCTATAGCCAGACACAAGGACAAATGGGAATTGTCATTTCACACACAATTTTTCTGTCCAAATAAATTGATATAATAATATTGAGAGTGTGTGATTCTGATATACTGTGAGCTTCCGGCTGTGTACTCACGGTCGGTATGTGCAGGTCGGTACCACTCTACGTAACAGCCTGGATTGCGAGGTCAGATCTCACTCGCAGCAGTGCCGTGTCTTTCGGAACACGTATATCGGTAATACCGTATCACCGGTAGAGCGACAAAATAAAAAACCGAGGGGGTTTGTTATTGCGTCACTAACCTTTGGGAAGGCACCTACGGTTTTATTCACTCTCTCGGTAATTATACCAAAGTCCACCACTCACTTCCAAAAACGCACCAAAATGCAATCGGAGGTCAGATCATCCGAGTTAACTAGAAAATGTCGGTTGAGTCAAGTAAACGCCAGACGTACATATTCCCGCATCTCTTATTCAAGGAATTTGGTGAACATGAAACCAAACAATATTCGTGGAAAGAAGTCATTTATGGACTTGTGAAGCGCAACGTGTACAGGGAATGAGTCACTCCATAATGCACTTGTAATTGTCTGAGGCACCCCTACAGCCCCGCACCCCGAGGTGTCCTTACATAACCCATTTATTCAAGATTCGTCTTTAACCACATGACCCCCCGACAGAGGTCAAATTCGGTCGAGGTCACCCACATGCAGGTCACAATTATATGACAAATGGTGAACCAATCAGCCTTCGCAGATATTCAATTCTCCGATTATACCCAATAAACAGTTTTTGACCCTCTAAGTGCTCCGAATGACCTTTAATGATATGACAGATCTTATGAGAATTGTTTACTCTCCATGTGATAATCCACTCCTAGGAGCTGTTGCATTCTATGAACACACCCCGTGCTACTTGCCGAAAAAGTACTAAAATCAGTTTTTGACCCCTAAGTACCTTTAATGACCCTTCATGACATGGGGCGGTTGTTATGAAATTGTTTAAATTCCTGATGCAATGCATCCACGTCCTAGAAGCATCTTGCCTTCCAATGAACATTTCCAAGTTTTGCAAAAAAGGTACTAAAATGAACGTTAGACCCCGTGTAACTACCAAGTAAGTTCCCGATCGAAGGCGGGAGTGTTTCCCTCCATAAACACACAAAGCTCTAATCACATATCCAAAAATAACCCACTTTCTATTTTTTTTTGCCCAGTAACTCTTAAAATAGCACATTATGCAAATTCTACCTTTGACCACATGACCACCCGACAGAGTGTCAAATTCCGATCGAGGTCACACACATGCAGGTCAACCATTATATCACAAGGTGAACCCTCCGCCTTCGCAGCTATTCGATTCTCCATTTATATGCAAAAACAGTTTTTGACCCCTAAGTGGCACCCCGAATGACCTTGAGATATGACATTTTATGAGATTTACTCTCGCATGTGATACAAGCCACTCCTAGGAGCATTTTGCATTCTAGATGACCCATACCAGTGCTATTAAGCCGAAAAGTAAAAAATTCAAAAATCAGTTTTTGACGTCAGGCACAACTATAATCAAATTAGTCCCACAAATTACCCTCATAAACAGATCTTGATGCTAATTGAAAATAATTTATCGTACTGGTATATGTCTATTCACAAGTTTCATCAAAATCCCCAAAAGTTAAGAAACTATTGCCTTGATTCGGGTCGTGTGATTGGGGGCGGATCCGATTGTACTTGAACACCACATTTGACCTTCAGTGATTTCACCGCAATTGAATAAATTTATCGGGATCTGTTAGAAGGTCCTACCCACCAATTTGTGAGAATCCAACAAGTTTCTAAATTTGCCTAATTGCTAATTGGGCCAACTATTTATGCAAATTAGTCTGCAAGATGCCTCCAGTGACCGTCGGCCACTTTAGGAAAAGCATTGGCAGTGA
Organism: Sclerodactyla briareus; assembly: GCA_026419785.1. Taxonomy (NCBI): domain Eukaryota; kingdom Metazoa; phylum Echinodermata; class Holothuroidea; order Dendrochirotida; family Sclerodactylidae; genus Sclerodactyla; species Sclerodactyla briareus. The sequence goes on from JAODTK010002720.1 coordinate 12,619, forward strand.
TAGTTGGCCCTATTCCCCAAGTTTCATGAAAATCCAATGAAGTTTGAAATTCACATACCTTATGCTATAATCAGCGACTGGCCAAAGAAATGCAAACTTGACCTCGGATACCTTGAAATTGTCGCCAGGTTTTTTGGCTCCAACACTTACCCCAACCACACGTCTCGTGTAATCGCCCAACTTGACAATTTTTTTCTCAAAAACCCTGCAAAAATAGAGGGCAACAAATATACGATATAGCCCATTTTTCGAACTTATCCGAGCTTTTACTCATACGGACAAGTGGGTACCAAGTTTTGGGTCAATCGAGATATAGTGGTACTGAATGAGAGTGCTAACCCTGAAGCTTCCGGCGGCGGCTGAGCCGGATCCGGCGGCGGCGGAGAGCACACGGCCAGGGGCTCCCAGGTTGTTCCCAGGGGTCAATGAACATTGTTTTTCCAAGTTCGGTCCACATTCATCAAGTTGACCATTAGAGTGGCCTATGATATTTCTTTCTTTCTTTTCACCAGATGTCCTGTTTTAACTCTAATGGCATTATAAGACGTTCCATCAAAAACCTGAGTACAATCTGAAAGGAGCCGCTACCCCAATGAAACATAACTGATTTTCAAGACAATCTATTGCTTTTTGTAGGAAGAATTAGATACAGTTTGTGGTTGTGAACAGAATGGCCAATTGTGATGCTTTACTGACTTTGACTGACCTTCACAGGTCGAATGTTCTAAGTGTTCAATGATCATTATTTCAAATTTTGGTCAACATCACTCAAAGATTGATTGATCGGCAGCCAAAAGAAAGAAAAAAAAAGCCAAAAGTCAATTGTGGACACACGGAATTAGTAGATGAATACATGGGCATGCCACAATAGCTCACCAGCTTAGCTGGTTTGAGCTAAAATGTTCCTGAGTTCCCCCATGAAGAA
>JAODTK010002721.1:0-318069 GCA_026419785.1 Sclerodactyla briareus
ATAATTTTTCAAGAGGGGTTGAATAGAATGTCTCCCTATAATATTTTCATATGGGAGAAACATTGCATGTGGTCGAATACAATAGGGTAGACTCATGAATTATTCAAATCTCCTGAATCCGGAGACCATTTTATTCTCCGCGAGGGGTAGGAGAATCTCCCGGACTGATTACCTACTGTATTTTTCCAGTAGGTCGTAATGTAGCATAGTTGTTGATATGCATCCGATGCTATCAGTGTCGGCATGTTGAAACACATCGATCATCATCTTGAATGTTCATCACATGAATTGTAACCTTCCTTAATCTCCACCAATATTTAGTTCATACACATTTTTCTGGATGAGTGTCGGAAAAATGGGATAAATGGCAGAAGGACATCCCAATAGTTTGTACTTTAACAAATAACACTTTATGTTCGAAGGAATAAATATTTGGGAATATCAAATAATGGAATTCTTCCCCATACACCATCTCTTCTCCAAAAATATGTGACAACGATTCATCCACTTTTTTCTCCAATGGATATTGGGGACGGTGTAGAATATTGCTTTTTAGGTCTTCGTTAAACTAAACAAAGAGATATTTGGATCGGACTTTCTCTTCATCCCTCCTTCAACCAGCCATTCACCTAACTCAAAATATTTGTACTTCCAAAATGTTACTAATTGTTCATTCCGTCAGTTCGAACTCGTCTGTTCAAGGTCTCTGCCGACAGTGCTCAGTCAACATACTTTGCTTTTGAAGTGGTGGCAGTGCCTTCGGGGACTAACTGCAGACTTGTGAGTACAATTACTCACAACAAGCCTTAAAAAATGGAGGAAAAGCCCCATCTGATAATCATTGTGGTCTTTTTTCCGTGCGTCACCTCAACACACCAGATTCACTACAATTCTGTCCGTTAGGCCTTACGGTACTCTGAAACTCCTCCTACTATTTTTATACTGTTATGATTTGCAAATGCGCGCATGTGTATTTTTGTATGGGTGTAAGCGTGTATGTGTGTACGCGTGTGTGTGTGTGTGGTGCGTGTGTGTGGTGTGTGTGTGTGCGCGTGTGTGTTTGTATGTGTGTGTGGTGTAATTTGTAGATTTATGTGTGTGTATGTGTGTTTTGCGTTTGTGTGGTGTGTGTGCGTGCGTGCGTGTGGGTGTGGGTGTGTGCCAGAAGGATATGCGCAGGAAGGTCAGAAGCTTCGGAAAATTGAGAGTGGTGGGAGGCCCATGCTCCACCAGGATTCGCACCGCGGAACTCTCGCTTAACGTGCGAGCGTCCTCACAATTCAGATATGAAGTCACTGACGGACCCGAAACCAGAGGAACATGATACTTGACATACATGGTACCAACGAGGAACATGATACATGATACCACTGTGATCAGAATCTACACTTATAGAATGGCATGCTAGTTATATTTGCTGATCCATTCATCCCTCCTCGAGAGATCAATTCTAAATACATTTTCTCACACCAGAACACCGATTTTTGCATTTACATTTTAAAACATGCGTGAGACCCTATAGTGGCAATTTGGTGGTAAATGTAATAGAGAGGCTGGAAGGTCTGAAATCTAGCTGTCCGGGCTAGCCTCGTGCAACCTGAAGTCCAGAGACCGGGCCCAAGTGCTGCCCGGACCGGAAAGTTTCCTTCCCAGTGCGAACACGATATACACGATCGATTGTTGAATAGCCAGTAGCGCGAATTGACTAGCAAGCACGATGAGGTAGTTATGTCGCCGCCCAACCGAACCATCACTCATACTATCTGGTAGACGATCTGATTCTCCCTGCGGCCTAGAAGAATAATGAAGGCTAAATAATATGAGAAAATCAAGCAAATGGTAAGGTGCTAACTATTCTGATTTCTGACCAGATTTCCACAACAAGATAGCCTACGGTCTGCTGGATACTTCGTCTTTTTGAGAACAGTCTGCAGGCCTAGGAACTATACGGTCATTTGGGCAACCGACTAACTTGTGTGGTTAGTTTTCAATCATTGTCTCAGTCCTCTTCCAGTGAGCCTTACAAAAAAGGAAAAGATAATATATGAAAACTTTTACACAAACCCAATTTCGAGGTTCTATTCTCTTTCTCCTTTGAATTATTTTCATTTTACCTATACTTGCAATGATCATCTAAATACTCTACAACAGTCCATCTTGCAAATAAGTATGCATAAAGAAATGAATGGAAGTTCTCATTAACAATCTCGTGAACATCTATAGATCGTTTTCTACAGCTTGGGTATTCAAAAGTACATGATCTACATTGACTCTGCATTTGCGGGGGATACCCTGCAAGATTTGGGTAAAATTCGATGAATATCACACTTGCCTTTGAGATATTATTAAACGTCACAGTACTGGTAACCCTCGCCGTGAACCTTTTCAATATTTTTGCTTAGCTCAGCCAATCGGCTTTTCCTTTCCGCAGAATCGGGCGGCGCTTATCATTAGTGATATCTCTGACATGGCGCCTGTTATCATCTGCACTGGTCATAGTATTCACCCCTGTGATGTCACTATTCATTGCGTTGAGGTTTCTTAACTGTCCGTTGTTCTTGAGAACGTTTGGAATCGCGGCAGTTTCGTTTGTGTGAGTATATTTCATTTGCCACGTCGCTCTCTCCTGTTTGTTCTGTTAGTACATTTTCTTACATTTTCTTCGAGTGCTTCGAGTCTCCGAAAGTTCCATAGTACGTTATCGCCACAGATGGGGCTACTTACATCTGTGAGAAACCGGAACAAGGACTTGGATATACTACATTATTTATCGATAGCAACGGCGGACCCACGGGGGGGGGGGGGGGGGGGGGGGGGTTGTTTGCAGTTTCCGTGGGGTTTGCATTAGCAAATATCGCAGCAGTATGTATTTAGGAGCCCATAAATTGGACTTATTTGGCAATAGGTTTGAGCGCAAAGCGAACACGAGAAACGCAAAGAGTGATATAATTATTCCCATGGTCAGCAACGTGTGAGAAATCAGTACCACACCAGACAGACAGACAGACAGACAGACAGACAGACAGACAGACAGACATGCAGACAGACAGACAGACAGACAGACAGACAGACAGACAGACAGACAGACAGACAGACAGACAGACAGCATTCTTAACCCGAACAAATGCAAAATTTAGATACACTGTCCTAATGCATGTAACAACATGTTCTTTTCCTATTTTGTGTGTACAGTGATGGAGGTGACAGCGCCGAATAAACGAGTGCTCCTAACCACGGTATTTCCTGCGGTTGCCCTATCGTACTTTCTTTTCTTGCGGATTGGCTAAGCTGATCTACTCCTGGCGGCTTCTTCATTGGAGTGATAACAGCTTTCCTATTCAGCAGCCTTATACCACTATAGTACGTCATCGAAGGTTTGACTCTTACCGACACATGATTTTTTGTCTCGCCTGAACTTTGTTCAAGGAGATTCATAGTGATCATGTCACTTCCTTGCCGTCATATAGTGCCATTGGGGTTAAAACATAAAATCTGGTAAAAACGATGTATCATAGGCTACCAAGCAGTCATTTTTGATGGATGTTGACCAAACTTGGCACAATGATAATTGACTTCTGGGTCATCTTGACCGCCATGTAAAAGTCGAAGTTCATCGGAGGGGCACAATATGTCATTAGGGGAAATTACCTTTTTGCCCCAATATTATTCATTTTTATTGATGTTTGACCACACTTAGTTACAATTTTCATTTAATGGTGGGGATTTTCGGTCCATGGGAAGGTCAAGGATAAAGGTCATTAAAGCAGGCATGGGGGGGGCAGTCATCAGTTGGGGGGAACTGGTGTGTGGTAGAACCATAAGGAGCTGAACCCCACTAGTGCATATTTGAACTAGCAGACATACTACATACAAGTAACTCTAGGTAAATTAGTCAGTACATCTCACTAGAAACTTAGGAGGCTGAAACATTCACTCAATTCATAATGTGTAAATCGGGCCAGAACTGAATGAAACTGAACAAAAAATTGAATGAGGCATCTGCGCAGGACCTTATCTTCAACTATGCATCCTGATGAGACATAAATACATTATCACTATAGAATTATTCATTTGGGAATTAGTCAAGTGGTTCTGATCTCATAATCTTTAATAATTGTGTTTATTCAGGCAGCAGATCTGCAGCGCAAGAATTTTATTATGAATGCTAACAAATTCTGGAATGCTAATTTATTTCGACACTGTATTTTTGTTCAGTTGGGTGATGATCATTTTGCAGAATAATAGCATTTAGGAATTGTTGAGGCTTTTTCTGTTTGTGTGTGCAATTCACATGGATTATTTGGGACGAGTTATATTCATTTATATATTGGTGAGAGATTTGAGGTTTAAGCTACAGCACCATCGTCTTTTTCTACCGGAGGATTGTTGGTTTTGGGAACTCTCAGTAACGAAATTATATTATGAAATATTATATCTCTTTCTCCCAGTGCAATAAAGTCAATAGGCCAAAGGTAACGCGTTGCATTTTTTCTTCAATATTGTGTCCTCCATGGAGTATGTCCTATCGCATAGACTGAGAGAATCCTTTACATGACTATTGAACTATTGGAGTAATGCCATTTAATGTAGCCTATTTTTTGCCTATGCTTCATTGTATTCTGTGTGCTGTGCCCTACCCATACCACCTAGTACGTTTCAAAAGTTCTTATCCAGTTTGACCCTCACCGCCCTGCCTCTCACAACCCTTCCGAACACCCAATCAACACCCACCTCTCCTCTTCCATTTTAGTCTCTTCGTGTTAGAGTCACCACGGTGCTGCTCTCCAAAGGCAGGACAGCGACTGCACTTAAGATTCTCAACAGGATGCTGGTCCATTAACAAGCGGACAGATGTCTTCCTACAAGATGAGGATGTGAACGATTCATGTGCGGAGAACGTGAGTGTTGTTCAGAGGAAATTTCCGGAATCTGTGGCGCCAAGTGGCTTTTTCAATATAAATCGTTCATTCATCCAAGGTCCCTCTAACAGAATTCATGGCTTCGATTAGTCCGCCATCCTGTTTACATTTTGGACAGTATCATTTAATTAATTTATTGCATCGTCTCAGACCCCCCTTCAATAATCGACTCTTTCGGGATCACAATAGTTGAAAACATAGACTGTCCTCCGGTCCCACACCTCTATCATATTTATTCAGCAGGCTAATAGCCTGGACGCGTTGCCAAAAACAAACATCGTTCCGCAGTGTATTGAAACAAATGTTGCATTGACTTATCGTATTGACATGTAACCGTCTCGATACTGAACGATATCGATCACTGGATTGGTAGCACGTGAACATATTGACGACTCAAATTTAAGGGTTACGTCATTACTGGATATTGTGAGGGAAACCCCACCATCAACATGCAAAGTGATAACTTCTCTTGGCCGCGGGCCCCATAATGCAATATATGTTGGGTACCATCAATTATACGCGTGAGCAACCTAAAAACATGGGATATATAAAACACGTAAAGGAAAAAATATTTGGTTGGAAGATGAATGAAAAACCCGACGAGAAGGCCCATTCTGAGACGTAGTTCCGGGCAAGTCCGCTTGGTACGTTGGCTAAAGACTTAGCATGTATGCATATGCAAATATTCGTCCATTCTTCACACCATAAACATTATTTCATTATTAGAGAACCAACCCATCCGATAGATTATTCAGTCATCGTCCCGATCTCAGACCTTCCCAGAGAGGACCCATGCAAAGAACTGAATAGGGTTTTAAGTGAACCAATCCCCCCCGTTTTTTTAAGTGAAAATATGCAACTACCATACCCCCACCAAAACCCCCCCCCCCCCCGTTTAAGCCCCCCCCCCCACCTCTTCATCTTAACAAAATGTCATGAAGTGATGATATATCTAGAATGCATCGGGTGTGACCTGATTGAATTGCCATTGGCGAACGTTGTTGTATGAATCAGACACTTGAATGTCGTCACAGAATCGGTGAATGCATCATTAGTGGTGTCACTGAATCTGCTCGCACTCCCCCGCAAATGAAAAAAAGTCAGCTAAAAACAACTAACAAACCAATGTAATTGAAAGGAAAATAATTCATGTTTATTGGGAAGAAACGTACGGATCTGCAATTCGTTCGTAAGTAAGAACCAGCCTCGAAGTTACATTTGTCAACAGCAGAGGTGACGTGAGGACTATCTGGATTTACTTGGGAACGCCCAGTCCAACGACACCACGACAATAATACAAGTCACAGGAGAGAAAACCATGAATGGCAATATCCCATCCAATCCATTTGATTACTGTTGAAGCTTTCTCGATTTCGTACGTGTGTGTAATGCTAATGATAACAAGTCGAATACCGGAGAAATTGATCAGAAAATGTCAAATCATTTGTAGGTTGCGAGATTAGATGTCACCAACCATTTTGTAAAAAACAACCACTTCTGTTATAGGTCCCTGCATTTGAGCTTGCCTGCATGCATGTGTTTGTGTTCAGTCGATATCGTACCAACAAGTTTTTTAAGGTTTTCTTTCTTATGAATTCGAATAACTTGAACTCTAGTCATTAGCACGAGGGTTAATCGACTACAGGTTGATACCCTACAAACATAACTTAAACCTAGTACTTGCTTGCGTTCAGAGGATATCGTGTTAACAAGTTCGAGGTGCAATTTCCTACGACCTGACTGAACTTCAACTTACGCTATTAACGACAAAGGTCATTCTCACAGATTAACACCCATATGCCCCTACTATTAACTCGGTATACATGCGTCTACTAGATATCGTGTTGACAACTAAAAAAAGTTCGCCCTCTCACGACCTTGAATGACATTGCCCTTACGCTATACATAGGGTTTCAGCCTTAGCATCTTCACCACCTATGTGCCGATTTTGAACTTGTTACTGCTTGCGTTTGTCAATATCGTGTTTTAATCTTTTTGGGGGGGGTTTTTCCCCTTCTATGACCTCAACTCTGACCCAACAAAAAAGTTTTCATACTCTTCATTGTGCAGCCCACAAACTAATTTGAGCTTGCTGGTCAGCCATGGTTTCAGTTCGATTTCTACCAACAATTTTTTCAAGGTTTCTTCCTTATTACTCCGAATAACTTGAACTCTAGCCATTAGCACGAGGTTAATCGACTAACAGGTTGAATACCCGACAAACATAACAGAGCTAGTACTTGCTTGTGGTTCACAGGATATCCGTGTTAACAAGCTCTGAGGTGCAATTTCCCATGACTTGAATGAACTTCAACTCACGCTATAAGACAAGGTTCATTCTCAACAGATTAAAACACATATGCCTAATATGTACTCGGTATATACACCGTCTACGGATTCGTGTTGACAAGCTTCAAAAGTCTCCCTCTCCTGACCTTGAATGACATTGAATAACGCTATGAAATATGGTTCAGCCGTAGCATATTCACAACCCACGTGCCGTGATTTGAACTTTTTACATGCTTGGGTTTGTCAATATCGTGTTGAAAGCTTTAATGATGGTTGTTTCCACTCACGGCCTCCTGCCTCAATGACGTAAACCACGACCCATAAACATCATGGGTCATTCCTAGCATATGCACTACCCACATACCTGAATCACACAACACACACCCATTGCACTCACGTACACTACTCAGGCCTGCTTGATTGCCCTAGATTTCCTCCTGTTCCTTCCCCAAGCAAGGAATCAAAACTGGTCGATGAGTATTAAGTCTGACCTCAAAATGATAATTGTGACCTTGACACAAAAGTAGTGATTTTTATGAGAGTATGGTAAGTACCTTGTTCTTGGTGGTGATTTTTTAAACTCGATGAACGTGAAACACGAATATTCCGACTATTAAAACCGGTAAACTTTCAATTCGGTCAGAAACATCACGTTTATTTTGTAAAAAACATATATATATATATATTTGTAACAATTGACAATGTCTGTTAATGTTTGAACCACGTTCATATTGGTTATCATGATGTTACTTTGCGAACAATAGAGCTTGTAATCGCAATCGATTTGTGTTGAGGTTAATAGCGAATCTGGACATTGCAAACATATATATGTGTTGAGTTTGTTGTATCCAAACATGCATATTTATAGAATCATTACATATTCACAAGGAACTGATCGGTGTAATCGGGACTCTGAAGAAACCCTACGAAGTCTGCTTTGAATGAATCACGACAGTCAGTATGGCCTTCCAACTGGTATGCATAGATTTTTTTCAAACTGTTTACTACTGCGCAAAATGCGTCCGCAATACTTACGCGTCAGCCTTGCTCCGGCCAGTTCCGCGGAGAAGGCGAGCCTGTATAAACCCAGGATGAATTCACATTGCATTAACGCACTCGATAGTGAGGTGCTTACGTGGTTTGTCACTGGGGATATTTTCGTCACATGCGGCGTTAAATCTCATGCGTCAGACCCTCTGGTACGCCCACTAGTATTACTGCCTATGGCATTTGAACTGCGCGTACAGTACTTTTGGTGTTTTGAAGTCATAATCATTACTGTTACAAAATCAGAGGAGACGAAGTGGTCTCGTCGAAAACTGTTCATCACAGCAGAATCCTGACAGATATAGACACAAAAACAATTGTCAACAGTGACGTTCATGACAAATTCACCCAGTTCATTATATTTTAAATTTCATTTCAATAGGTTGTTCCCTTCATTTCCAGAACTAGGAGGCCGCATTTCCATAAATTGGTGGTAAATCAACACTGTTTTGGTTAACTCGCCCCCCCCCTCCCCACTAAGAGATTATTCAGTGAAGACCGCCCATACAATGTTAATCAGTGAGAAACTTTCCTAATCTTGATCCATCAACATATCACCGAACCGATAGAAACATTATACTAAAATACCAAGAGAACATATCCATCATGTTTATGACGTACACATTACGTATGGATTTACCTTTCATAGCACATCTCTAAAAATCGTTTTCATTTTAAATTGTTAAATTGCTCCATGGATTCACTGACATATCTATGGTAGAGGCTTCTACATTCATATGCGGAGATGTCGAGCGCGACCCGTGAATGGAGATTTTTTCATGCCGAAATTATAACCTATCAAATGACGTACTACCGATCAAGATAATATACATAGGTTCCATGACGTGAAAATAACGTAGCCGAGCTGAAACTATTGCACACGTTTTCATGGGACTAAGTATCACGTTCCCAACTTGAGCTTGATATTTGTAATACGTGAAAGTATATGAGTTGTTCCACCCATTCGATGTTATTTAGCCATAAACATTGTGTCAAAAACAACATTGTTTCGTTTAATTGATGACTGGACAGTCTGGCGAGCGTTCCAAAGCGATTAAGTGTTTGACTAAGAGAGTTTTCTACCACAATCACATGTCCACTGTACTGCAGTGCAAGGGTAATCCAAACACTCGGCAAATCACACCTTATTGTCAAGCATGCCTCCCGGGATACAATGCATGAATTTGAATAAGCATTTTTCTCTCTCGTTGCACCAAGATCCAAATTGATAAAGACACACCAAAAGTGGTACAATGTCCGCCAGCACCTGCCTGGAGGTTAACTACACGCATTCTTTGTGGCTTATCCTATGGCATTCTTGGTTTTCGTTTGCGACTACCTCTCCTCTTGCTAATCCTAATTAGCTTCTTGTTATTTGGCAGGAGCGCTCAGAGTTTTGGTCTACGGTTTGACACTGAGTAACTTCGTCCCTGGGAATCGATCCGTATCTTCATCATTTCGCCTCTCTGGGGCCATCGAGATACCACAACACTTTCGCGTGTATACTCTTGTCGAGCGGATGGGACGTAGGCCCTCAATGGTTATCATCATGGTGCTCGGGGGATTATGCTGCTGTTGCTCCACGCTGTTTCGTAAGTATAGCCTGCCTACCCTTCGATGACACGGGGGACCCCGTTTTGTTATTTTAGTATCCAGCTGTCTGGTGATTTTACGATGGGTCATAAAACAGGTTCCACAGCATACTCCCCGCAAGGACGAGTGTGCCCCTTTTATCACACCGTCAACTGTCTTTCCAGCGATTCTACAGTTCAGGTATAGAGTGGACACATAGTGATGCATATTCTGGAGTATTTGTAAATAAACAACTTAACCTGATATTTGATGTTTACATGATTGGTCTTTTGTATTTTAAAAGAATAAAAAGTAGGCTTGCTCATTGTTAAGTTTAGGGATCAAGAGAGGGAATAGAGTCGACCGTCATAGGAATACTTCGTTTTTGTTTTTTTGCATTGACGATATTGTGATCAATTGACAATAGTAATCAATAGATAAAGTCAGGACTTTTGTTTTTGTTAGAACCCACAATACACACACACGAAAAATGGCGTGCTGTGTTGAATTTGCTGAGGATATAGCAGGTCATTCTGCTAGGGTCCCTTAGCGCAATGTATTTAGTGGCGTCCAATCCCGAATCAGTGTATCATGCTCGGTTGCACGGGGTGATAGGGCGCTCCTACGGAATTCTTCTGACCCCCTTCCCAACTTGTGTCCGTGAAACGCGTGAAAATGACGACTACTGTCAAATATAACGATGATTCAACGTTGATCACAGCTGCACTCTGTCATGGGAATTCTCGCAAACTATTCGAGCTGGATGCCCCGCCCTAAATGCGGCTCTGGTTACTCTTGCAAGGTGATTTCATGTCAAAGTATTAGAGTAAGCTCATAGTTTACTGGTTGAAACACTTTCGCGCGACTTCCTCAGTGCCAACAGGTCTTCGTACTGTTATCCTCCCTCTATTTAGTGAAGGTCAAAGTGTTCTTGTTCCACACGATGGGGTTAATACGAAGCATTGACAGCCATGTGTGGAATCTGAATTACGATTGACTTTGGCTCAATTGTGTACAGTGGTCGAGCCTAATTGATTCCAACCTCTCCCGGGGAAGTGTTGGGCTCGCCGTAGGCCGACCCAATAGCTCTGAGTACCTAAAATCGAAGAAAGAAGAAAAAATTGATGGGGGGTACGAGTAAGACGGTAATGTAACTGGTGCTCCGTAATTTGCGACCTAACGCCGAGGGGTGGGGAGGGGGGGGGAATTGAAAATGAAGAGAATGTTACTTGAATGAGTTCCGCACAGGGACTGGTGTACAAATGGAGACGATGCACAATGTTCAAATCGGTTTTGTTGGGAAATCCGAATGTGAATACGGTCTTGACATTTTGGAATCGGTTTATAAGTAGATGTACGTTCACGTTGTGTGTATGTGTGGTGTACGTGTATGTGTGTGTGGTGTTTAGTGGAATGTGTGACGCTCTTGCAACTGCTTGTCAGCGCGATATCCAAGGAATGGATCATATTGTTAGTGGGGTCAGGGACGTGACAAAATGTCCAGTTTAAAATGAGGGATTCGGTGCGGGATGCAAGGGGATGAAGGTGATGGTGAGTGGAAGACCATTAGATGCCGAACCTTAAATTCTTTTCACGCTCTATCTGAAGGACGCAAGCATTGGGGACGATTCGGAGTTAGGTATCTAGGTATCGGATATGTAGGGTATTTACCCTATTGTATTGCCAGTTAGGTCCATTTTTTACTCCACCCAAGGCACGACAATTAATAATGACTTTCAACACTTTACACAATCCAATAACGAAATTGGCCTATTCAGTCTCACTGGATGCCTCCAGGGTACCTGACTAAAATCCTCTATTTCATGAACCTTGCAGTGTAGGCCACAGCTAGAAAGGCCAAAAAACATACCATGAGTAGGTCGTTAACTTTGGCCATAGATTGTAGTGTAAGATTGGACCATCCCCCCCCCCCCCCCTCTCCACCGTACATGTTGCCACTTTACTCTGCTCTTGATAATCGGCCAGGAGTTGTAAGTTCCACTAGATAAAATGGACAAAAGATTAAACAACCAAAAGGGCAAATTGATGCACCGTTCACACCAGTTTTTGTTAGATAGATTAAGATAAAGAATAGAAACTAGAGAACTCGGAACAAGGATGCGTTCCCCGAATGGTTGGTCTACAAACATATAGGTATGTCCAAACATAGGAGGTTCCCTATGTTTTTGGGTTCTATCACGCCGTGACCTCTAAGTTTTCCTTGTTTTTTTCTCATGTGCTCCCAGACCTACTGGGAGGGTCTTTTCTCTATGTTCTCGAGTTGGAGGCATAAGCTCCACCTGATGCTACTGGTCGAGGATAGTCTGAGATCAACTGCCGTACTGGATTTTCGGTTGTAACAGCGATTCGTGTAGGCTTACTGGCTCTTTTATCCCGGAGACAAGGGGAACCCTGCGACTACGCTTGAAAAGACCTGGCAACTCCACTGGTATGTATCCCTCTCAGTTTTTAGTTAACACCATTCGGGAATTCATTGTGTCGTACGTATTGCGGGTGTATGTGGCCTGACGGTTCCAGCGGATAACTCAACCAAGTCTGGATCCTACCTAGTGAGTTTGTTTTCATAATGATTTGACCCATAATGAGGCATAAATGGTCATTATTATATTGGATGTCTAGTCTACAAACCTCGTTAAAACCTGAAGGTCAAGTCAGTGTAGTGTAGGAGTCCTCCTCTGAAAGGGTCTAAGTCTCTAGTTTTTTACTGCGGTAGTGCCCCATTTAGGAAAACTGTGAAAAATGAAAAATTTGGACTAAGTTGAGAGTGCCTATGCTTCCCCATGATCATGATATTTCCTATGTTTTCTGGTGGCGAGCATTGGATGGTCAGAGTAGCGGTCGGCCATCCCACAGCGAGATTCGAGACAAGAACTAGACTTCGGACGGCGTTTCAAGGCATTGTTCGCTTTTCCTGTGTTTCCATAGTATATGAATTGTGTTGAAAACAAGTATGGAAATATGTGGAATGTTACTTTGTTGAAATGAACGGCAATAGTTCGACTTCAAACTATTAAGGCACGTCGAGCGACAATGATGGTGTCAAAGTTAGACATATCAGTCAGATTCTTTGTGAGCTACAGATTCTACGAAATGATTAATTCAAAATAGCAAAATAATAAGTTCCAATTTCTTCTATATTTCAGATGGAAAGATGGACGGACAAGTGGAAGGAAGTAAGTGAAGTATTACTATCAGAGAGCCATCAAAATCCTGATGTTCCAAATAATCACGGAATAACCACATCGCGACGAGTCTGTATATAATTAGTCTAAATTCGAAGTCATGGCAAGTTCAAAAATCGTCTCCGGTTATTAATAGGGAAGGAGGAGGAGGAAACACATAGTATAATAAATATGCTTAGTAAAGATATGTAATGTGTATGCAGTAATGAAGACTGTCGTTCAAATTGTCAACAGGGCATCGTGAGCAGCAAACTTTAGTATTGATGTATGTAGATATTATGCCACCACAATCCAGGGATAGGCTCACTCTCCCTATACTTTTGAAAAATAGACTTGTTCCACACAAAATGCATTGTTCTGGCCTGTTTTAATTAGGAATAGTGCGAATCCACACAGATTTCTTACGTCAATCGGGTTCCACTGAAAATGTCATGTCCATATCTTTGTAATTTTTTAGGACGAGATATCGAAACATTAGTTTCTTTGATAACTTACAGAACTCTAGTCGTTGGCAAACCTTAGTGAAATAATACATTCTTTTTGCTAAAATTACATGGACCTTAGTGATGTCGACAGAACACGGCTGGTTTTTGTAAATAATTTGCATTTGCATAAGTCCAGTTCAAAATCTTGAAAAATAAATCATATAAGGATTGACACCCATATGTTTTTTTTATCTTATTACGATAAAAAAAGGCCTAGTAAAGATATGTAATGTGTATGCAGTAATGAATACTGGTAAAAGTCGTACAAATTGTTAATTCTAAGGACTACAGTCGACGCACATGTGGGACTGTGACGCTTTTACAATAAATGAAGTAAGTATTCACCATTATTTTGCCAACAGATAGATTCTGGTACCATATGATCTCTCAGAAAATGACAGATGGGAAATGACATCAAAATGAACAGTTGTGTCGAAGGTCATATAGGGTTCAAAGAAGTTGCTTTCACAATGGTGAACCTGGCTCCGGTCCACACTTCAACGATAACGATAACAGTAGAAGTAGAGAGTCTGACGCATTTAAATATTGATTAGTCAATATTTTTTATCGTTCAAGTTAATCGTTATCTACCGTCATAGTCCAGTGTGGGATTGTGTGAGCGAGTACATATTATCGTTACCGTTACAGCGTTACTGGCGCATCTGAACGCCTCATACTCTACCTCAATGAAAATTCAATAGTACCTGGGCATGTATAGACTAATACATGCTCAAAGAATATCACTTGAATTGAACCGATAAACGTATGGTTACGAGCTCAGTGTCTTATCCACTTGGCCATCACGCTATCAAAGACATGAGCAGATCATTCATTTATTCAAAGCTCGGGCGAAGGGCAGACCAGGTTCCAATCTGAAGTCTCCGAGTAGTCAGCCAGCCGTAGCGAACCCGATTTTGTCCGGAGTGGTAAGGCCGAACGCTCTAACTCGGTCGTTTTTTCAAGGGCTGGTGCCGAAATCAACATGGCTCGCCGAGATTAGAGGCATTCGGCATTCAATTATACACATTGCTAAACTCTGTCTTTGTTTGTAAC
The DNA here is from genome assembly GCA_026419785.1 of Sclerodactyla briareus. Taxonomy (NCBI): domain Eukaryota; kingdom Metazoa; phylum Echinodermata; class Holothuroidea; order Dendrochirotida; family Sclerodactylidae; genus Sclerodactyla; species Sclerodactyla briareus. The sequence goes on from JAODTK010002721.1 coordinate 14,569, forward strand.
AGACCCATCGCATCCATTGAGGTTCAAGAGTCCAGGACCACAGACGTCATTATACCGAACGACCTCTCATGCAAGACATCTGAAGTGGATAATGTTTCTTTTTATAGCATGCCTCGTGCTATGAATTGTTGCTTATAAAAGTAAAGCGAGAACTGGAAATCAGGGCAGTGATAACACCAACTCGATAGCCGCATATACCTTCACACACATAATCCAATTCAATTTTAGAGTTGTATAACGTCAACAATTTTTGAGTACCAAATTGCGTTTACAATTGAATCCTAACGGCGGAAACATATAGGCGTAATTGGTATTCGACTCCATTCAGATTCAGTTCAGTATGGAAGGGTCAGTAAGAGTCCCATGAACGACGCTGGAAATACAACAATCAAGAAGAAGAACTACAGACCTCGAAGAGTTCTGCCACACTTCCTGAAAAGTCAGACTGTTCTTGTAGGCTCTAACACTCTCAGGCCAAACAACGTCTGCAGAGAGGCTTGTTATGTTACTAGCGTGGAGAATACATACACAGATAGTGCAAAGCAAAATGTTCCGGAACCATAGCCTGATATATTCTAGACTATTCAATTAAGAACTGAAAATGACATGTTGTCTTCTCAATGACAACCAGCCATCCCCAAGCGAGAAGGATAAATACGACGCGTCTTCCCGTCATTAGTGTTAAGTTAAGCAGTGCGTGGATATGATTGGTAGATAAAACTTGCATACCATTGGCTAAGATACCAGTGTATCAGGTTCTAGGTCATGCAAATCGTGGCAACACGAGGAATACATATAACATTACATGGCTATTCCACTCAATCACTCCTTGCGACAAAAGAAATACTTCCGATTGTCTATTCCCCAACGTTTACCACGATGCTTGAGACAATGGTCCCAATTAATGACAACAATAGAACATTCAAAAGAGAAGCTGAAGGAAAGGACATGGGAGCCATGGACAATTTTGAAAACCTGATTCGAGATTCGAATCACCCTATTTTTACAACCAACTGGTATTATCAAATGTATCTTGATGGTTCACCGATTGTTCTATATTTTCCTTGTTTTTGGTAACTTCGGAGGACTTCTTCGCCTGAGATAAAAATATGATAAATGAATTTGTCGAGATTAAACTACATTATTTAGTTTCGTTACGATGCTACCAAGAAACCGTTGCTAGACTGGATCGTAGAGCTTATAGCACCCATTCTGGTACGAATTTAATGGAACGTTGGGATCCAGGTCAACTGTAGTTCTAATTACAATAACTAGACTTGGGCGGTGGAGCCAATAATGAAGACTGTCTTGATTCTGAGTAAATCCTGCGTCTACCTCTCAAAACACCCGAATAGTAGTATTCGAACCGAAATCCCATTCAAATGGGCAATTATCTGAAAGCTTATTACAACTCCACTGTGATACCCAACGCATTGGAATACATCCGGGGTAACTTGCTGCATGCACATGTTCCGCTTTACTCAGTCTTTCCTTGGGACCTTATCCAAGTTCGGTGAACTTGAAAGGATCCAGGCAGCAAGTTACTTACTTGCTTTGCTTTATTTAATTTTTTCGAGACTTTCTTCGGGTACGTGTGCACATGTTATTCCGTATCGTTTCATTTACACCCGCGCCTCTGTGAGCGCACCCTCTTCCTATGGTTTGGAGACGGCTCAGAACATAACACTCAGATATCTTTTAGGTGATGATACTGCAATGGTGGGTCAATTATGCACATGCTAATAAACGGTTTATACGGTTCCACCTTTTAAAACTGCTACACCGAAATAACAAACATCTCTGCTATTACGATCTCTGCTATACAAGAGTATCTCTCCCTAATGAGAGGGTTATCCGTATACTTGTTGGAAGTGTCCCCTGACACACAAAAGTACGTCTTCATTGGCGGCGTCCTTGAGATGCTGATTCCGCTGGTATTTCGTTCATGTTAAGGCCTTCCCCTTGGATAGATAGCTCAGCAGGTAGAGCGGTGTGCACGCTAAGCACAAGGTCGCGGTTCGAATCCCGTTCTCGTCCATGCCGATGGAGGTTCGAATCAAAGTCTGGCACCTTGCCATTTTTGGACGAGGGAAAGAACGTTCACACTGTTGGCATAGTGAGTGTTTACTAATAATATATATAATAATATATATATATATAATAATATATATATATAATATATATATATATATATATATAATATATATATATATATATTATATATATATATATATTATATATATATATATATATATATATTACCTATATAGATGGCACATACTGCTGTTTTCAAGTTTAGTTTTAGTGAACAAGGGTCAGGAAGGACAAAATCCTCATGATAACCCAGAAGCCACAACTCCCAAAAGCGAAGAACACACCCCAGATGTTCAAAGAATTCGCCCACAATTCTCGAAAATAATCAAGATTTTTCTTGAATGCATTCACACTCTTAAACAGAACAACATCTTGAGGAAGGCTATTCCACTCATAAATAACTCTCTGGGAGAAGAATATTTCCGAATGTCCAATCTACATCGTTTAAAACCACGAGCTTGAGGCATGACCCCTATTTTTGTAACTTTGGAAAACTCAAAAATCGGGAAGAAAGACCCTCGAAACCGTGAACAATTTAAAAAAAACCTGAATCAAATCAAAATCAGCCCACGAATTCGTCTCAGCTCCATCAAAATTAGACCGAGACGCCTCAATATCTCTTCGTAAGGTGAATCTCTAAGAGATTGAATTAAGCTAGTGGCCCTCCGCTCAGCGTTTCAATTATCCGCTTTCTTTCGAGAAATATGGATCCAACTTTGGACAGAATACTCCCTGTGAGGTCTCACCAGCGCTTACAACCTGACAACATATCTTGTATCAAGGAACTGAATGACGTCTGAATCAGCAGAACCATTCCTTTTCTAACAGCTTCGCACACTGCTTAGAGGTTTCAAGAAGAATCGAATGAACACCGAGATCCTTTTCTGAATTCACCTGATGAATATCTTGCCCATTTAACTTGAAGAAGCGGTTGGATTGTTGAAACCCCCATGCATAACTTTGCACTTATCGGGATTGAAAAACATTTGCCAATCAAAGACCATTTGGAGATTATATCAAGATCCCTTTGACAATTGCAACATCATCGTTCGAAGTAACTCAACTTTGGTATCGTCTGCAAACTTTTTACTCTGGAATGCACCGAATCTTCCAGATCGTCAATATACGCCAGGAAAAGTAAGGGCCCGAGAACCGATCCTTGGTAACACCACTAGTGCCTTTGGCCAGGAGACGGACCCCTTGATTACAACTCTTGTTCCCTATGGATCCCACTGAGAAATCCACTCAAGGACATTCCCCTTAATGCCAAAACTTTTTCAATTTAAGCAAGAACGACGCTCATGAGGAACTTATCAAAAGCTTTTTGGAGTCTAGGAAAATTGTATCAACCGCACTGCCGCTGTCAACTGCACTAGTAACATCTCCATAAATTCTAAGAGAGTCAAACTGCGAACGATGTTCCCTGAAACCAAGCTGAGAACCCCGACTTAGTGCTATCTCATCGAAAACATCGACAATATGATATCGAATGATGGATTCTAACACCGTGCGATAACCTAGTAAGACCACTGGCCTGCAATTACAAGGAAGAAACCGGTTGCCTTTCTTGGAAATTGGAGAAACATTTGCTCTCCTCAATCATCCGGAACAACACCTTCTTGCAAGGTGTTATTGAAAATGATTGCTACGGAACGCCCTGGTCGCAAAAGATTCAACAAGAAGGGTTAAACTCCATCGGAACCACAGCCTACACCTTTTTGAGCTTCTGCATAGTTTCTCCTTTAATCACATCAGGCGAATAACTCTATTAACCAAGTATCGGAGGCACACCTACCACAAGGTCTTGAATTATCCAGTTGTCCCAGTGACTCCGACGAAAAATAGTTATTAGGAACGCTAGCCATCTCCTGACTATCGCTGGTTGTATTACCTGCATCGACCTAACAGTGGACCAATGCTGTCCTTTCAACTCCCCCCTAACATACGAGAAAACGCAAACAGGCTATCCTTTACATTAGAGGTAATCTGCTTCTCGAATCGAGCTTAGCACCTTAAACTCCCTTGATTAGCCCTGCTGGAACTTTGGAAACGACTACTCAGACAAAGAACAGAGAAATAGAGTCGCAAACGATGTCTGTTACGTTTACTGGCCAGAAACTCCTCCCTTTTCATCCAAGAAGGCCTTTGTTCTTAGTGGCGACGTGTTTTTTTTTTCCAAGGACGTAAACTTTCATTAACTCGTTCACCTTCGCCAATGAAACACTTCCAGGAGTCAACAGCTTCAATTTATTAGGAAGTTAGACCAATCTACATTACTCAAAAACCCAAAATTCCATCCAGATCGGCCCTCGAGAAACGAGGAAACGAGCTCAACATTCTGTGGAATCTGACAGAACAAGAGACATCGAAAGCGATAATATGGTGATCACTATCACCAGATTACAAGACCTCTAACATTTCCCCCGCACCCTGGAATCACACTCAGAACTAATCTAAAATATTAGCTTTCTGGTAGGAAAATGCACATGCTGCGAAAGGAAAAACAATCTTGAGTGACATCAAAAAAGGCAGAACCTTGCACACCACTACTACCATCAGACCAAGAATTATCTATTCTAAATAATTATCTAATATCTCTATATGTATTACAGAGTATGGTTCCACTATACCCGATCAAATATAAAAGAAATGAGAATAGAGTTCTCAGTTTACGTTGAACAAAGAATCAGAGGATCTTCATTTTAATAATTTATAGGAAGAGCCAAAGGAAAGTAGGTACCAGGAAAACGAGGGTCATGTTTTGCACTAACTGCGATTTAGGAAACGTTACCCACAAGGTAGGGACTCACCTGTAGCCAAGATGTAATAAGACATCCACACTGCTCTCCGACAGGCTATCTATCAATGCTCCGGCTCCTCGGAACGTACTCTAGTTAGCGGTTCATTCCAGCTACCGTTGGGAGGACGCCGGGTAATCAAACTTTTTCATGTTCAAAGAGGAGAGCGGGTCGAACACGTCTATTTTTAATAGGTTGTTTGCCATTTTCAGGGGAAGAAGAACAGCAACAACATCTCTCTAAGACATTCCACTGGGAATAAACACGCTTACCGACTCAAATACTGATTTTGAAAAGACCATCCCCACCTCCCGCAAGTCTGGCTCAGCCAGTTGTCACGCGGGAAAAAGTCAGCGGGCCGGGCCCGTGCATTTTGACCAGGAACTGAGACTGTGTCTGATTCAGGTAGGCCCTCAATCAGAGTTACAACTGAAGCAGCCTAGGCCTAGCAAGGTTTCAGTGGGCCGACCAATACCACATAGTGTATAACGTAGCGTAGGAATCCTACAACGGACCACTACACCCATTTGCAACAGCAACATGGCCTACGTACATGGACACCAGCCTCAAACCTGCCTTGTAAAGGACACTCGACTTGGATTCCCAGTCCCTCTGTGCGACGCCTCTCTCTCGGACGCTGAACACTGGACTTTCGATGAGTTTCTCCATCTCAAGGTAATGTACAGGGCAGTAGTGGCACTGGTACTGAGGTAGTAGCCTTCAAAAAGCCCACCCATAGCCCTAACCCGTCTGTTGGGAATACGGCTGGCTGGAATAGTTATTCCCACTTAGGAGAGGCTTGGGACAATTCAGACGGCCCTGCCATATCTGGCATGTGACACTGCTTCCTAGTAATAATTGCTCATTTTTTGCATCAATAATCAATCACACGTGCAAGATTACCCTACGGTTGGTATTCCAGTACATCTTTCTGACCTAAAGTATTGATTTTGGACACATTTGCAAATTCCCGAAAGTCCGATTTGGCTCTCCGGCTTAACGTCGTGGTAACAAAACTTCAGCCCACTGCGTACACATAAACGGAATAATATATTATGGTAGCCTGCAAAGGACTCACACTGACAGGCCTAGTTGTGACAATAAGCAGCTTCTTACTTATGCCCTTTCACAAAGTACAAAATCGGCTTAAGGTTTGCCAAAACTGCCGAATCAACGATTTTGACCCCCTGGAATCGGGCTTCCCCAAAACGGTACCCCCTTCAATCGCGACGAATTTGCCCCCAACGTCAACCCATTTCTGTAGATACCATCACGCCAAGTGCATCTGGCCTTGATTCACCTTGACAGGGTATCAAAGGGAAAATAAAATTTCTCTATAGGGGGGGGGATAAGCGGACCTCCATAGACTCTCCATTGACTTATACACTAAATTCATGATTTTTTTATATATATATATATAATATATATATATATATATATATATATAATATATATATATATATAATATATATATATATATATCTATATATATATATGTATTTGGTGCTAGGGCGTCTACCCTCTGGACAATTACCCCCCGGACCAATTACCCCCTAGGACAAATACCACCAAGGACATCTACCCCCAGACAATTACCCTCCAGACAATTACCCCCGAGGACAAATACCCCGAGGTCAAATACCAATACCCCCGGAGACATCTACCAACCGGGACATTTACCCCGGGACAAATTACCACCGAAGTCAAGGTACATCGGAGAACGTATCATTCGGACACCTTTTTTTCTTTTTGGGGTGACACAAACTACTTCCCGGACAAATACCCCCCCGGAACAGAATGCCACAGATAATGTGAAATAAGGTTTTTGGAAAAATCGTTTCTGGAACCGAATTTCAGATTGTCTGCAGACGACTCCGGAATATTACTCCCGAGGTTGGGCTACATTCGACGCCGCGAGTCACTGTGAACAGCCGCGCGACTGTGTTGATCAATGTTGTATATGTGTCCTTACCAGACCAACAAATCAATTTTTTTGTTTACTTTCTTCTCTCCTGCCCCATACCCACTATTAATTACAGCAATATTCGCTTGATCAGGGATTATTTATCTATGAGATTTGCTGCTTTTTCAACCGAGGAGTGTCTGTACCTCTACCGTGAATTTGATATATTTCACCATATTGTAATTCATCGTGATTCTCCCATTGGTTGTTGAATTCGAGCTTGCCTCCCATGTGAAAGAAAATGTTGGAGATTAATGGATGTGATGGACCTGTAATTTGTTATGGCTGCAATTTGTATTTACTAGTGTGTATAGGCGCTGGGTGAATTTTTGAAACAAGTATGTAAACGGACATAGTGTTTAGGGGAAGGGGCGTAGCCCCTAATTACCCATTTTTTCTGACAGAGATTCGACGAATGGCTGCGTAGTTGTGAATTAATAATTTTATGATGAAATCAGCGACCATTTCCTCTTACTACTTGGGAACATCAGAGGCGTATGCGGGATTTATTAACCCGAGGGGGGGGGTCACTATCTAAGCGGAACGCTACCATATGTTGGCCCGGAACATTCAAGAACATTTTTGGGTTTTAACACCTCCTAGATCGCCGGGGAATGGCCCCTCCGGGGACCGAGATGAACCGTTCATACTAACATATCGGCTAGAGAAACAATTGCCTCCTCGTGGTGGGATTACACTGAAAACAAAATGATATTTCCACTCTTACTGGAATATATTGAATTCAAATGTGAGGGTTTGGTTTTCCTTCTCCACATACATTTACTTATAATAACCAACGCCATACGAGTGACAGCATTGATTCCTCGCCCGTCAGCCCATACAGTACATGCTCGATACTGAACAACCTCTCAGTCTGGTCACTGATAAAATACGTGCCGTAATGTTTAATGTGTAAAAAAAATAGGGAAATGGAAGTTGACAATCGGCTTCATGTTGATTACTGATCTTGTTAGTGGATTGACCTGTGCATTTTTCTCCTTCATAACGTACACATCCATATCAGCTGATCGAGATTAGGATGCACATTGAATGAGGCCTTATCTCTCTGAGCTGTGACTGCGCTCCCAATGCATGAAAGAACACGAACATGCTGGACATCAGCATGATCTCCATGCCAGGAGCAGTGCAACTTTGCGAACCCCCCCCCCCAATGCAGTTATATTAGGGTTCATACTTGGCAGCTTGCTGCCCCCCCCCCCTTCTGGGGGAAAGGTTTTGATACTCGGTTATTCCCTTTTTCTGCCGTTCTTTTCTGACAGGTATTCGTATGCCGACCAGGGACGATGTGGACTCAATTTATCTAAGTGAGCACCATCATTAGTTGGCGCGTAGCGCATTCTTTTTATACCGCTTTTAGATCGCAGGAAATGACACTTGCCGGGACTAATTGCGAAAATCTGGGTGTGCAATTTCAGTAAGGAAAGCATGTTGAAGAGTTGTCACTCTGGCGGATATAGGCAAATAAATTCGCAACATCAGATTATATCTGTTACGAGTGACACTATGTGAATTGATGTACCAACCCGTTGTGAAATGTGGGAGAATATTTTTGCCGGGTACCTAAACGGAGCCCATCATTGCTTGGGCACGATCGTTGCGAAAGGTTTCGAGAGAATAGGTCACGCAGATTGCATGAAAGAGTACTTTTGGTACTCCACTCCAGTAGCGTAGCTATGAATTTTTTAGTGGGAGGCGCTGGGAGAGGGGTGTGGACAGGGGCGTCGTGCAAAATAATTTGACATGAAACTGAAAATGATGGTATGGTAACCAAGTTCCCGATACCTTGGAGAGCTTGAATTTACAAAGCCGGTTCGCTCGTCGACGAACATATCGTTATCCATCCTATATCAAGTGACTAAGCATCCTCACTCTGGACTTGTAATAAATAGGTCCACAGCATAATACAGCTTCGCTTAGGTACTGAGGTCCCGCCATTTAGAAGCCTGCGATTTCGGAACTTCGGAAGTTTTCACCATAGCAAAACGGAACAACTCACTCTCATTACAAGGTCATCGTGTAGTCTTCGCATCTACCCAGCTGTGCATCTCTCACTTGTATTTATCTGCATATACTTTGAGCTTCTGGCCCTCTGGAACGTTCCTTCAATGGCCGGTAGACTCATTCAGTCATAAAATCTGAATTAGCTTACCATTCCTTCTTCCCAGGCGCGAAATCAAAAATTCGAGAAGACCCTGCTCTGCGATGTTTCCACTTAAATCGCTGACGCGTGCCCAGTATTTTACTGGCTAAATTGTGGGTAACATATTAGCAAACCTGGACGATGTAACAGATTCATTTACTATCCGAAACAGAAACATACAAATCCACACGTAAATCTTAGGCCTCTCGATTTGCACCGATACTGAGGAAGCATGCCAAAGGGGGTTCAAAAATATCTAAAATTGCGTCATTTGGTCGTTATCGAGCAATGTGGCAACCCCGACTGAAAGCGAATTGATTGAAATTAGAGGCGCTATTTACCTATGATATGTACCAGCTATTAGGTTCTAGTGGGCCAAATGGATTTCCTATATGAACTAGATAGCGTTTTTATTACAAAAAATGAAACCAGTGTAACCAGTGCGGCAAGCTTTCTATTTTCCCAGAACACAGCTGCTTGATTAGCGTTGTATCGCCGAGGACAAGACAAGACAGCCATAGACTCCATCAACAAGGTAGTGCAAGAGATGTGGTAGAACGTCCCTACATTATCAATTGTGATCCCCCGTCTTCCCAATGAGGCGGCGATTAGTGGGCCGACGGGATAGGCTCATGCAGTGTTACACAACGCCTCGAGTTACTGTTAACTGAGCTAGTGAGCTACTATTTTCGTCACAAATAAAACATTTGAAAAGGCTCTACCTAGACATTGTAATGGGATGTCCATCACACCACAACTCCGGATAGCGTCTAGATGCCCTAGACGATGGTTCTCATCTACGAGGCACTGATGTCAGGTTTCTGAGACCGCACAGCTCTTACATATTACTAGGGAAGTATTGTGACAGTGTTCGGGAGAGGGTGGAGAGGTTGAGGGGTCTTTATGGTGAGCTGAACGAAAGAAAGGGAACAGTTATATCGATTTTATGAGTACACGAATAAAGGAAAAGAAATCAGGTGCTCAGTGACTACACTCACTCATGGGAGTATATGTCTTGAGGCACCCAGCGACATCACCTGCCGCAATCTGACGATCAGACAATTTTGCTTAGTCCAAGGGAGGATGCCTAGATATTACCTAAAACTGAAAGGTCGCCAGTAGTGAATCCAAGTTTGTGAAAATATTGTTGGTGACTTGATTGCCCGATTGAGGACTGGCTTCATTGTTGTTTGCCACAGTGACATGCCTGGAAGAGCGAAACTATCGACCCTCGCATGTTACAGTAGTTATAATCAGGTAACATAACAAACAAATAACAGCTGGAGGAGAGAGGGTAAAAATCTGGTCTAAAACAACGAAGTGTGTGCCGGAACCAGTTAGCTCATTTTGGTGTTCTTAGATGTTGACCGCACCTTCAACAAGTTTCACTAAAGAACATGTAGAAACTGAAATGGGTCTGTATTCACTATAATCGTTTCTCGATCATGTCATACAACAGAAAAGCATTTGAGTTGACTCCAGGTTGCCGGACAACTCCCCCCTCGGACAATCACCACCGGCACCCCATCCCGACAATCACCTCACCCCCGGAGGACCACCACCCTGACAATTTCCACTCCGTACAATTTACACTCGGACCATTACCACCCGGACAACTAACACTCCGAGATGCTCACCTTGACACTTACCACCCGGACCAACTCGCACTCGACAATTCCCACCCGGACAATTTTCCACCCGGACACCTTCCCCCCGGACAATTTCCACGCCGGGGGACAACCCTCCATCCGTAGAATTTCCACTCGACGCACACACCACTTATTTGGGTAACACACATCCCATTAGCGTATAGCACCGCCCAAAAGGGAACGACGAGGCGGGAATCATCCTATTTAAAAAAAATAAAATAAGTAAATGGTGTAAATCGTACACAGGCCCTCCCCAACCCCCAAAACCAGCGTTCTGTACATTTCGGAGCCTAAACCTCTTGCCTTGAAATAGACTGAAAGAAACTTGAACTCGGAAGCTCAGCAGTAATGTCCATCTCATTTTTTCGATCTTCAAACCGTTATTGTGACCTAATGCACATAAAGGCGTGTGGCGGTACTACTGCGCGCGAAACGCACAAAAACAGACTCCATATTCGCATCTGGTCAGGAACATATCTATTAAAGCATTTACGATACTTTTAGATGTTTGTATGTCACATCCCCCACTCAAATGCTGGGGCAGCCAGCCACCCATGATCACGCGTCCCATGCGACTTTACAAATTTATTCCACATCACATAAAATGCAAAATCAATACTCCGCTAGAGGCACCCTGCTCGATCACTCATCGAAATGATGAATCTCCACCGGAAAAGGAACACTCTGCTTTGGTAGGTATTTTCAGGGCCTCATGGATTATTCGAATATCGAATCCCTCCAATATTTAAAGGGCGTCAATATTTGTTTCCCCTTCCCCGAGAAAGAAAAAACGATTGGCATAAATATGATACTGCTCGAATTGTCCCACGATGTAAGAGTCTGATTCTCATTGCAAACAATTGCCAGCGTCAGTGCATTGGTTCAATCTGATACTATGAAGAAACTAGGAAATGAAAGGACATCGTTATGGTACAAGTCGTGGCAAATGCCAGTTAGAATCCCACGAGGAAATAACATTTGTTACGGAGATGAATTGCCATATTAAGACTTTTTAGAGGCAGGTCAATAGTACGAGTTTTTTACCTAAATGGTGTCATTGATCAATATCTATAGTCATGGATCAACATCTAAAGATTAAAGCAAAATACCGTTAACTTTAACATCAGTTGATTCAATTCAGAGCTCCCACGCACTCCATGTCTTCCTTACTGAATTAACGCCACATTTATCTACTATGTTTGTTCAATTCATTGAGTAAGGTTTGACTTTCAGTCCTCCTACGGAACTATAAATTCCCATCTATGTATTATTGTTTTCACAATATTTAGATCGCAAAATAATGAATTGATTCCTGTATTTTCATTTTCCATTTTCCAATTCCAGTACAAAATCGGGTTTTTTCAACGCTCCATCGCTACTGACCTGTCGAGACTATGCTCACCGTAAGTCGAAAGCTCTAATCACGCAGATGAGCAAACCAACCGTATTATGCTTGTTACCTCTGTACACAGACTGCATTTGAAAACTGCCAGGAACTCACGCGCAAACGCACATATCTGCCGAGTTTATTAGTGCTAAACGACCCAAACGAATCTCTCTTTTATCATGTTCGAATTACCTGTATTTTCTTCTCGGGGAAACATATCCGTTCTTGTTTGAAAAGTCATAGCATGGAAACCTTATGTGTCTGGTATTAGTTGAGCTATCATTAAAAGGGGATTGTTTGCGGCATGTCCAACTATGCCAAATTGTTGACAGATATTGTGCGTGAGACACCCTCCTCCTCTATAGCGACGTCCTCGGGTACAATGATATATTCAAATGGATCAGCAGGGTAATTGGAAAATCCATAGGTAGGAATCGCTTTATTGGTCAATGTCAGTCAATCCTATGTGTTTTCATTAACATCGCATGAATAACAAACCACTAGCTAGCACGAAGATCGTCGTGGATTCATTCGTCGACATATTGACGCATCTATTGATATCATTTTAGACTTATAGCCTGCACTCACTTCACTCAGACATGTATGCCAGGTCCAATCCAGTTCTGGGAAAACTTAGTGAAAATTTTGAAATGTTCAGTTGTTACTCTTAATCAGTTGTAACTTAACTTATATTCAGCCTAAATCATGTAAGTCAGATTGAATGGTTTAATCAAGTGTCAAAGTGTTTTTATGTTGTCCATGATGAATAAACAGACGGTTATGGTGTATAGTGTCAAATTCAATAGGGGATTAATTTGGGTAATTTTATCCTATCATAAAAGATTAGCATTTTCAATTTTCTGAGATGAATGCCCCTGATTATTCATGCAATTTGGAACTCGACAAATTGCCAAATACCTAGGCTCGCACATGCAACACAAATTACACCACCAAACTCGATATCTTACTAGATCCTCTAAACTCATTGTTCCCGATCGCTGTAGAATACCACGGTTCATCGCCTCATTCAACAATATTCTACATAAACCAAATACCTCATATTTATGAATGCTTATTATCACGTCAGTCACGCCGCACTTAGTTACAGATGCATACGATACATGATATTCAAGGCAAGTTTCGAGGAATCAGGCTTTACTGTTCTTCTTCTCCACTATTTTCTCGATAGTGAAAAACGCATTTCTGTCATGATCGCTCTTCTCCTTCAGTTTACTTCGGCCCTTCCATGACTCTCGTGTCCAGAAAGAAACAAATCATTGTTACACATGGAATCTAAACATTAATTGTTTGCGTCAGATTGATCTGCATAAGGGCCGGTCACATTATAACGATTTCTCATCGTTCTTGCTACAAACCGATCTTTTTAGATTTCAGGCTGAACCAGCAAGGAGAAGGTCTGGTGTGGTAACAATTGTCATGAAACTAGTACATTATCACAATACCTTCTCAAGATCGAAAGTGTCGAAAAAAAAAACCTCGATTCCTAAATGACGTTCATATCGAAAATTTGTAAGCGTCGTACTATAAATTCGTTGAGCTCAACGTAAATAGGAAAATGTGTTATCAAAACGTCGGGAGGGCTTTTCCATCATTGGAATGGGTTTGCAAATCGCGAATCACGTAAGTCCTCCATCCATGTGGCAGGGTGTTCCAGCCGTCAAATTAATAGGCCCGGTATTAATCGGCATGAACCAATAATATCGGATCGTTGCACCACACGATATCGTTATAGTGTGACCGGCCTTTATGCTGGGATTCCGAAGATGCGTATGCTGGTCCGGTACGCATTGTGAAAAATCGACATACGCGATACGGAGCGTATCACCCGATGAGTCTATGGAAAATCTTCCTCAGAAAGTCAAGCAACGTCAATATGCATGGCTGCTGCTTTTTATGGTGTTTTTGTTCGCATAAACTTGCACGTGCTTAGTTTTCATATCTGACACAAACGTTTGTTTCCGTAAATATGTGTTTCTCACATCCAGACGGACACGTATACGCATCCAGAAATCCCAGCCCAAGGCCCTTATTTGGGAAATTCCGGATTTAGATCACAATTTCTACACATTTTTTTGGTAACCGATGGGTCTAAAAGTCAAGTCGAATCAGTCTTGAAATTGCATGTCAAGGGTTCATTGTCTGCCTTATTAGGAAGAACCCAAAGTACTGTGCTTCCTTGCCTATGCGATTAGGAATTGAACAAGTGGCTCGAAGAGGAAAACAATCCGAATGACTTTTATAATTAGAAGTTGTCTCGTCAAATGCAAATGTGCGCCGTATAATCCTTGTTGCTTACCTCTTCGCTGCTCGCAAATTTTTTCCCAGATGTTTGTGGGTTTTTATTGTCGTGCAGCCCAATCAGTTTCCCACACTACGTTCCACTCGTACTGGCTATTTGTTCCTCATTACCTTTGGCAACGGTATCATTATAATCTCATTGACTGTAACCGTGAACAGGCTTATACGACACCATTGTAGTTTTGTCGAACCTCACTGATGCCGCGTCAAAACAAGTTTGATGACATCGGACCACACGTTGTCCCGATATTTACATTTTATGACTTGGCCTTCTAACCCCACCAACTCATGAACATTATTTAAATGGCACTGAAAACAACGTCCGTGTCCTCATTATGAGGCATCTACCACCCAAGTATGGGAGTAATAGCTCCTTTCCGTCTTCCCCTCATCGTGCTCCATCAAGAATTTCAGCGAAACTAATTCAAGCCCACGCCCCTCATGAGGACTAACAGTATCATAACAATCAATACCATAGTATTTATAAGCACTCCTCACTGTTTCACTAAAACATTGACGGAAGTCAGGCTATTGGTTGTCGAGATATTGGCATTTTATGATCGTTTTCTAAGCCCCGTCTCACTCATGAATATTAATTAGATCGGCACCAAAAGCATTAGGGATCATCTACTCACTCCGTGAGGCACCCACCACCCAAGTCAGGGATTGTACCTCTTTCCAAGTCTTCCACTTATCGTGTTCACAAGATGTTTTCAGCGAAACTACTTTGGAGCCTCGCCCCTCTGAATATATAGACTCATATCAGATAATTTTTGCGGGTCTGTACCTATTATAGCTCTGGTCTCTTGTAGTTCGTCGGAGGGTTTTTTCCCCTTGGTCTCCGGCATCAGAAGAGAAAGGAAACCCGCTGCACACGCAACGACACCTAAGATCAAGTAAGGCAGGTTAATCCAGGCACCCTCGCACAATAGCATTATTGCGCCATTATACCTCCTATTCGAGAGGCCATGGAAAATAGTCCCATTCCAGTTGACCTGTAAGCATGGGAAGGAAAATAATCAATATAATACCTATTACCGGTTCAGCCGGCCGGAGTAAACGTCTGGTTGTCAACTCTCTGTGATTGTAGGAAAAACTATTGAGCTCATTTGTTTTCATTTGGACTTTGAAAAGAAATACGGGCGAGAGTGACCACGGGGGCCCACGAGACTACTGGTGGTGGCTGTGTTGACGAAGTTTTGTGTATATGCGCGAATTACACTCTTGATCGTGATACTTTGTTTAATTTTGGGAGTGAAGATCAGTCACATTCAATATAGTGAACCTGGCTCAGTGATCGATTGAAGAAAAATTGCCAGCTATAAATATATGAATGTGAGTGTTTCCCTGTATGGTCACCTAAATACTGGTCTGTAGTAGAAAACTGTTTAGGGGCTCTCAGAACATAACGAATCATGTTTCATGCGAGAGACACGGGAAGGTCACGACTGATGTCGACGAAATGTGGAGATTAATTGCGGAACGTATCAAGTTTACTTACCTGGATGAAGTTGGAATCAATTCAGCCGCCCATGTATACACAATCGAGAAAGACATCGTGATGCAAATTCCCCCCCATTGCTATTAGGGCTCGTGTTAGTCCCATCGCTGTGGAAAAACAATGTATTCACTTATCATGGGCTCACGAATTGGTACACTATAACGCCAGACTGAAATTATAGCTAAATACTTACCACAATCAGTCGAATGGTTAATTTGGTTATGTCTCACGTGTTTCGAATTGCTAAATGATTCAAGCTGGACTTATTAAATTTTGATTGAAAGTTTCTTGCACCCCGAATGACATACCTATATCGGCCATTGGAAACATAACAATGCTCGATCAACCAGCCCATGTAATTGTTTGACTGCATGCATGCGCGAATAACCTGATACCTCAGAATATAGACGATTCGGAGCAAATTTCAGCGGATGAGCCTACGTGTTCGGGGTTACGAACGTTTAGATGTGCTTAGACCTGACCTAAGAGATTTGGGTCCACGTATTCACTATGGTAAATACACAACACAATTCGGGAATTTTTCAAAGAAATAAGTAGGGAAACTGAATCTTTGTTGTTTTGGGTATATTATTGCTTATTTCAAATGGATGCTAGTGGCTTTTGTGGTAAATCTATTCATATTCTTCCGCTTCAGTATTGGTGGGTTTTTTGTGGCTTACCTAAGTGCGAAAAATAGTAATAATCCAAATGGGCCATAGTGGGCCAAGAGACCGGCATAATGGTAGTCTGATCGCAAAATTTGCTATTGGCAATTGTAAACGAAACATCGAAAAACAGAGCAGCGTAAATTTTTTGAAAAACTCTTATACGCAACATCGCTGCTCTTCGCATACACAACAGGACAAAAATCTCGAGCCACAAATCATTCGAAATATAGCCTTCCTCCCTATAGGAAAGGAGAAAAAAATTATTAGAACTAGAACTAGTTACAATAGCCCTTCATCGAGGAGGTTCCCACTGCGTGGGAAAACTACTGGCATGGATGACCTGCAAACCTATTGCCGACTGTATAAATCATACCATTACGTCTCAATTCTGTCTGGAAGCCCATGGCAAATGAATTCAAATAATACACAATGGATGCCTTTAATGAGTACTTCGGAGATGAGGAAGAACTTGGAAATGGTGAACAAGCCGACTAATATGGTGTAGAAAACCTGAAGCTCCAAATTTTCAATTGATTTGTTAGTCTAGAAAAACACCATTTGCGGAATACTAATACTGAGAAGGTGAATAGGACTCTAGGAAACTAGCTAACCGAACTGACAGACAAACGAAGAATTTATCGGGAGCCCACAACTTCGACTGAAGTGGGGAGGTTTAGGATATCTGATGTGAACGTAAATATGGATTTTCACTCTGATTATTTTCACAGGTGTCGAAGATTGTCAGGAAGATATCAAACGTGCAAGTGATAGTAGTAGACCGCCTATTATTAGAACGTAATAGCAGGGGTCCATTCGTCGTTATCTATAGTCACGGACATTCTGGATAGTGGACGATCATTCTCTGTTTGCAAAGTGAGTGCTAAAATGCTTAATTGAGAACGTGGACTACACGGGTTAGAACCGCCGCTATCGTCTGCTTACGGAAAATAGTGAGCAGCAGCCAACATATGCCTATAGCAACCATAATGTGAACTGAAGCCCGGCGTCCCAGCCACTCCAGCCACGAAAATGCATGAAGGGTAGGCAGGTATCTCAATAGCACCAGAGATGACGAATGAGAGGTATGGGTTGATCCCCAGAGCGGGGTACTCAGGGTCAGACCGTAGAACACGAAACTCCGTACGAACCTGCCAAATACAATAATGTACATGAAATATTCAGTCAATTAATTGCTATATATAATAGGTTGAAACCAAAGGCTTACTGATTCTTATTACTAGAGGATGACCTCTGACTTAGCAATAAAAAAGTTAGAAATTTAAAAAAATACAGCACGAATCCTGCTTCAAGCAAAACAAAGCTACCCTCGGTTGACCTTTGACCTGACATTTGGAGCAATATAGGGATATGTGTTCAGTATTAGGAACAACATATCAAGTGAGCTGCATCCGAAAATTCTGCGCCACATCTAATTGGGCATGCAATCATGGGCGGCGATCCGTTTGAAAAGTGGGGGGTGGGACAACATCGAATGCAAATGACCATCTAGTGGAGCGCCACCATTGTAGCGCGAAGCGTACGAAGAAAAATGTAAGCTTTGGCATACCCTCCAGCTCAGCCGGAAACGCACTTTGCAGAACTCGATAGGCACCAATCTACATGTGTGATTCGAGTAAGAGACAGACAAAAAAGTTTTCATTGTGCATACTAAGATGATTTACCGCATATCACACATGGTATTTTTTATTATCCTTTTTCTACTCTGGCTTCGTTTGCGTGGGATCCAGGGGTCTGCCCAACGTCCCTGGTGAGATTGAAGGAAAAGCCATAGGCGTACTGGACCTTCCAATTGGGGAGCATTGAATTTTACAAGTCAGTCATCGAAGACTACCAGCGCGCCCGGAGCGCGCGGAATTTCTCGCATGTTTTCCGGCTTTTATTGGAAAAGTCAACAGAAAATTCAGGCAATTTTCCACTTTGCCTTTCTCCTTCACACATTTTCCACGAATTTTCGCCCCGAATTTTCATCTCAGACAAAATGGGGGGGGGGGGGGGGGGGGCAGTCTCCCCCAAGGTTCTGCAAATTATCGAGAGAACAAAATGTTTCGAAGCATTACATCGCAAATTCACAACGCCGGGTAGATAAAAAACACCATTGAAAATTTATGCACTTTTGGCTATTCGATTCAAGATTCGAGGCCACTTGGTATGAAACATTGGTAATCCTTCGACTTCGGCGGCCCTAGTCGGGTCCAGATCTTCATCTGGAATTAGTGGACTTAAGACGCGATTGTTGTTCGGTTAGACAATAACTGAATGAGTTTAGACGATCATCAAATTATGATTATTACTGTGAACCACCGCACACCCACTATAATAAAATGACCAAGTGTACGGACACGTTCACAGGGTCAGTAATTGGGGCAGAACAACTTATCTGGACTAAAAAAGGTTAGTGGATTTCACTGCAGGTGTATACGCACGACTTATATCAGTACTGATGCGCACGAAAATTCGGCCACCAAATCCATAATTAAAACCCTTTTCATTTTTACTTTGCCCAAATTTCTTCCATTTACCTCGACGTTTTGGGTATTTTCGTTGTGTTTGCACTCTCAAAATAATCCTACAACCCGGCCCGATCCAGTCTCGGATATTATGACTGATTTGCCTAAGTGGGTTCTGTTCGCATCCGTGATATACTTTACCATCTTACTATATTGGGCATAGATTTACAATATCACTTAGCCCAGTTACTCTGTCCAGACTGGGCGTAGCTCAAATTAATTTATTGGGTGTAGGTATTTTCGCCCTGCGGAATTAGTAATTGCCATGTGATTTCATGTTCATTTTGCAGAAAGAAAGGAAATCTCCGTCACTCCGTCACTCCGTCTTGCGGTCTAGATTTATGTTTCACTCTGTCGGCATCAGTGACGTGAAACATTTCTGACTAGGCGAGGGGCCTAACATTCATTGGGCCAGTGAGAGGGGTATCAGCAGTCAGGGTTTACCCGTCCCCTTTGAAAGTTGAAAAGGGCCACGGACTGTTTTTGTTGAAATTGAAGTGCAAGACATATATTGTTCAAATATGGAGTGCATCGTCTATTGATGCCTTCAGCTGGCTAGAAATGCGATGTCTAGGAAGCAATTTGTAAAATATAGTCCCAAGAAGACAAAATTGCACTTAAAATATTTTTCACGGAATCTCATAGCTACCGTACGCGTGGTCTACATACTTACAGCGAAACAACCATCAGGATACCGAAACGGACGAAGTTTTTGCATATTTCTTGGACATCGATAAAATCACAACGTCCAAACTTGACAAGATTGACAAATTTTGCTCAATTATCGGGCTTCCGACAAGAGAAATCGGCATTCTGCTGACATTGTGGGCCGTTTATCCAATTTGGCAAGTTTGTATGTCTGAATTCTGCCTATTCTCTGCCCAAGCGGTTGTTCCTCGATCTGCAACTGTTTTTACTTCCATTAATGTGTTGGAGAAGTCGGACTCCTCATCCGCCTCGGATGCCAACGCCGCTCGTGTGATAATCAATGGAACAATTTTATGTAATTCTACTTAGGTGAGATTTGGTTACCTTTTCATTTCATTTCATTCCATTATATATTTGATCCGGAACATCACAAACAAACAATACATAAAACAAATAAAGGATCAGGATGAACAAAAGGAAACTAAATTCCTATAGCCCTGAGGCCTGTGCTCCCTAGTAAATAAATAACGAAGAACAATACAAACAACAATCAATATAGTGGGATAAAGACAGAAAATGTCTTCTTACACCGCTGCAGAATGACTGGAGGGAGCCGAAGAGGAGCAACTCTCTAACATCAGGTGGCAAAGTAGACCACACTCTAGGAAAGGTATTAATAAAATTAGTTCTTAAAAGATCAGTTCTACCGAATAGGTGATTAAAAAGAAGAGTATCACCACGACGACTATTCATCTTAATATTATGGAAACAACTGGACAAACAAAGTTACCTAAGAGACACTTGGCAACAAAGAGAATAAGAAGGAGATGGCACCTATTAGAAAAAGAATACCAATTAATATTAAGAAGGCGGGTATTATAATCCATCTCGCGCCTCTTCTGCCCTAAGATAAAAACGAGAGGCGCTCCTCTGGACCCCCTCCAGTCGATTCACCTGGGTCAAGTTCTGAGGCCCCCAAGCAGGCAGCCCAAACTCAAGCACAGGCAGGCACAACAAGGGATTTAAAAAGCATTAAGCGGACTTCCTTATTTAGGCCAGCAGAAATAGAACGCAAAAAACCTAGTAATTTATTAGCTTCAGTAGCAACAATGTTACAGTGAGGGACCAGGAGAGTCGACGGTCCATAAAGTGATTCAAGAGAACTTCTAGTTAACAACAGTATCTAAATGAACACCGCAATGAAGTAATACTGATAGGAACATGCCTCTTTCTAGAAAGGCGCATGTGCTTGCTCTTAACAATATTAAGTGCCATTTGATTACTATGGCACCAATCACTAACCTTGACAAGATCATCCTGCAAACTCCTGGCACCCTCATTGTTGGAAACAAAATTATATAACAAAGCATCATCAGCAAACAGCGAACAATGCGAAGTGAGATTAAGAATAAAGTCATTTCATAAAAAGTACAAATAGGGTAGGACCCAATACACGAACCTGAGGGACCCCAGACCGAACTTAACCCAATCAAAAAAACTACCCTGTATTGGGACCCTTTGCAGCTATTTACACATGAAACCACGAATTCATCTCCACACAAGGCCAGTGATATTAAATTGCTGAGAAAGTGCGGGCCAATAGTATATATGGAGCATCCTATCAAAGCTTTAGAAAAAGTCTAAAAATATAGCATCAATTATTGAGGGTGACCTTATCAAGCACTGGCCCAAGAATAGCAATATACAAAGCTGGTATTACAAGAGTGTTGGGGACAAAACCATGCTGGCAATGCGTCAGTTTTTTAGGTTGTAAGAAAGAACATGATGAAGAATAGGTCAGAAACAATGGTTTCAAAGACTTTACAAACCAATAGAGGTGAGGAGCTAGATGGTCTATAATATGCACAGTAGTGGCCCCGTTTTATGTGTAGGTGTTATATAGGCAGATCTCCCACTGCCAGGGAAGCTGCCCAGTATTTAAGAACAGCAGAAAGTCGTAAAGAACAGGGGCAATAACACTAGAGGACGCTTTTAAAAGAGTAGCAGTCACGCAATCAGGGCCAGCAGACTTATTAGCAGCGAGATTGTAAGATAGTACTAATGTCGACACAGAGAAAGATATACGACTCAGTGTCGGGATGGGCAAATCACAGGTAGGAGATAGAAAGAGAATGGGATCCCAAAGGGCCAAACACAGATGCAAAATAGAATTAAAAGCATCAGAAAGGTTGCTGGCCTTATACAATTGATCCATACCAACCAGTGAAGCGAGATGGAGTGGGGGGCGGAGGGGGGGGGGGGGGGGGAGGGTGGATTGGCCGGCCTACTGCGAAAAAGACCAGAAACGCTTGTAATTTTTTATCTGGGAAGAGATAAAAAAGATCATTAATATAGGCCCAATAGGCTTTACCAACAGCTGATTCGTAACAGTTACGAATTTCTTGTAGGTGGCCCCCAGCAGGTGAGGGACCGTTCTTTTGGCTTTGATAAAGAGCCGACGCTTCTTTTAATACAGCAGTTTGGTTTAAGATCCTCATTAATCCAATGGCTCTCTACGGCCAATACAAGTTTTGGAGGGAATGGAAAATCCTTGATAGAAGCAAACCACACATCCACAAAGCCACCCAAGACGGATCAATATCATTATTATCAAAATACAATATCCAAGAGGAGCCAGATGAAGTAATTATTGAAAATGCTAAAAATGCAGTTATAATTTTATAATTCAAAAGTCCATAATAATGTTTGGTTTAGTAGGGATCTTACGTATATTTTTAGTCAACCGGATAGAATGGTGGTCACTGCCTTAAAGCATTGTCCACTACAGTAGCACAGTGATAAGATCTGGGTGATAGTAGAAAATATTAGGTCACAATAACTTCCCAGTGAAATTATCGTTCAAAGCGGAGGGTAATGTCAGAAAAAGTTGATCAAAGCCATAGCCACGCATCAAGTGAAGCCAGTTCCGCAGTGTTACAATGGGCCTTAATCACCAATTTATGTTACAATTCATCGCCTAAGATGATCCTGACATAACTCGAAGAGTCGATTTTTTGTAAGTTATGTTGAAGCTACGTGAAGCCCGTGATGGTCAGCATAGAGGCCTATATAAGTACCACGCAGCCACTTTTTACCTTCAAGAGAGATCTCCACCCACAGACACCTCCAGCTCGGCAGGAGTCGAAATGGATTTGCGTATCGGATCCAGGGTTGTTGAAACCGCTGCAAGAACACCGCCACCTCGTACCCCACGATCCCTTCTAAAAACGGCGAGTCTGGGGCAAGCCAAGTTCACTGGTCGCACATGCCTCTGACAGCCAAGTCTCGCAAATACAGATGAAGTGGTAACAATGGCTCAATAAGTGAGCCTGAAGGCCGTGGGCTTTATGGCGTCAACTGAGGGCATTAAAAAAAAAACACCGTGGGACCGCGACTTATGCGGTTATAATCACGGCAACAAAGTACTGTCGTTAGCGTTATCAGTGTTAATAGGATCAAGCGTCTCAGTAAGGTGGTATTCCCACTCATAAAGGGAAGTAATTGCAGTTATTACAAATCCAATCAGTGTCTGAGTTGGACAAAAAGTCAAAACTCCAAATGACTGAGCGTAGTACACTTAGATGACCAAGCCCCAAATGTCACAACAAATAGCGTGCTGATTTGTCTCACTTTGTTCCGAGTGAGAACTTCCATGAAAGCAGAATATGCCCAAAAATGCATCGTTCACGAACTATAGCAAACAGTCACAGGTCGTCTTGGCGCGCGCAGCGCGCGGGAATTTTGGAAAAATCTGGTCGGAATAAAGGGCCACTTGGTCTTTGTGAGGCGCTTTCTCAAAATTATTCTTCAGCCACACAGCCACTTAACGGATACGTGTGTAAACGGACATGGACTTCCGTCTTCATCGAGGATCAAAAAGTGGGGGGGGGGACATTTGATATGAGTCCCCCCACTTCGAAAAGGGGGGGGGGACTTGCCCCCCTGTCCCCCCCCCCAGGGTCGAGCCCATGCATACATAATACAGTTTATTGCTACGCTGTAGATAATGTCATTTTCGTGATCTAGATGTCAAATTGCGGATGCGTAATGTGGCATGCATGACATCACGAATAGCGGAGTGCGCGAGCTAAACATGAAAAATGTCTAAAAAGCTGCAAGGTCTGCAAGAATAGAGACAAGTTCGAGTCCTGTAGCGGAGGAATCATCAAAACATAGGCGATCTGAAGTAAGGCCCAAATTACCAAACGTTGCGAACGAGGGAATTGATACCACGTCACGAAAATTTTATCAAATAATCTATTGCATAAGACGCTTTTACGGCTTATTCATGAGTTGATAGATATTTGAGGCACTTTCACTCCATCAATAGTTAGGAAAATCATCATCCTCGCAAAACTTGCGATGTTTACATTCCTATACCGCACACGGCATTCTTATTATGGAATATTAGCATATGCTTCAAATACTATTAACTTTTAACTAATAAAATTCCCCTCACCTCGCGGTTTTATTGTATCTTTCATTCAGTGGTTGATTCCGAGACCTTGTGATAGCGTCAATGTTCCTTTATTTTTCTCCATTGCGGGACACTCAAAATGAAGTGGGTGGGTATTCTATCCTTACGAATATTCACTGCAGAACTCTCCCAAACAAAAGTGTCGTTGTATGAACACGTCTAAGAGATGCACATCCCCAGGGGACATCCGAAGGAAGCAAACTACAAAAGTATCCCCGATTACGAGAACCTTCTCATAACGTGTGTCAAATTTTGATGTATTGACACTGTAAAATGACAAGCATGATGCTTCGGGATGGTAGCTGATGCAGAAAAAGGTCACATTTTCGGGAAATTCAACAACAAACAACTGAAGGGGAAGACTGATGTGTGTATTTTCTTGCTCGGTATTCATTGTACCCACTTTGTTTGACATTTCCCAAGTGCGTGAACGATCTGCGCATTCTGCGGTAGTAGGAGGAACACTAAATTTTACAAAATACCACATAATGTATGATCACTCAAAAATTCGCACTAGCCTGCTTTTACTTTGGATATCATCATGACAAAACCATCAAATAGGCTTTGATGGTGTCATGTATGTTGTGTCAAGTTCCCCTCAACTATCTGTATCTTTTCTGCATTGCATAAGTTCAGTTCTTGAAAGTTTTCGAGCCTCGTTCGTTAACCAATGTTTGTTGGGGTGGATGTTCTTCTGCTCGATTAATCACGGGTGAACATTTGAAAGGTTATACTACTGTTGTATGATCTCCCATGCATTTTTCGTGTTCTCCGGGGAAATTCAATATGATATTATGCAATGTTCAAGGTGGGAACACGCCCACACTCAAAACCACTTCTTAGCGCGTACCTGGAAATACTCGTTAGGGCAACAGCTGAACGCTTAGACCCGCACGCGACAACGTGGGGTTACAGGGAGCGTTCACTGGCAGCTCGGCAAGCGCGAACTCGAGGGTGACGTCCCAAGATCTCTCTAGATAAACGATGCTTCAGGAAGCATCGGTAGTTCGCCTACGGGGTGCTGCCGGAGCGTACCGAGGGCGGCAACCGCCCCAATAGATGTAGTACGCCTTAAAGTAGTGCGGATGAGTGCATATAAACGTAGGTAATGAGTGATATAAAACAAATTAAGAACATGAATTAAGGAACTAATAAACTCGTCAGGGTAATTATTACCCAGATAAAAAGGAGGCACTTCACGCAGTAATGGTACATCCTGTTCTGATCTCAGGAAAACATTGATTCCATTGTTTTATCAGAGAATGTTAGGAATTCATTGCAGGATACAATACAACACTGACTATATGACAGAACGCAACTGAGCGTAGTGATTTATTCACCACGGTGATAAAGAGAGAGAACATAAAAATGCCATATCTTCCTGCTCAGTAGTCGCGATTATTGTCATTATTGTATTGTCGATATCTCTATGCATATGCAAACTGACCTGCCCTCAGGGTGAGATTCCATTGTTGCGATGCGTGCAAGGGGAATGACCTGTGCCGAAAAAATGGCTTCAGCACAAGAAACATCATATGTTTATGCTCAAAGAAATAAAATACAGGCATCCCATGCACTCTGTCGTTAATATTGGCTTCCTAGAATATTCCTTAGACTTCATTCGTGGCGATACGAATTCGCATACGCATTGGTACCAACCGTAGTTATTTTGCCCATTAGGCGTTTCTTTCATTTAGAACAGTTTGCCTTTCGTGGAACTAATATTTATCTCTGCGAACTAAATTCGTCCTATTCAGACACGTAAATTCTCGATTTTTCACTTGCGTCCCGGACATGCTACGCAACATGGGACCCTCTCAGCCTAACCGTACACGAAGCGAAAACGATGCCTGCTCACCAGTTGAAGGACATTTTCACCGTCGTGAACATCATCAGCGGACTCGTAAGAGTTGGCTTCAGTAGCGATAATATCATCCGGTTCCTTCCAATAGGTCAATATGTATATTGTATGATAATTAATAGAATATTATTTAGTTTGTGATTAAGGGTCAGGAAGGACATAATCCTCACACGACCCCAAGCACAACATCCCACGAAAAAAGAACCAACCAAATAATTCGCCGTGATTCCTAAAAATAAGCAAGACTGTCTTGAATCGCTTCACACTCTTTATAGAAACCAATATTTTTCATGGACGACATTCCACTCCTTGATCACTCTTTGCGAGAAGAAATATTTACGATTCCATTCTGCACCGCTTGCCACGAAGCTTAGACAGTGGCCTCTATTTGGCAGTACAATGGAAAATTCAACGAAGTAGTGGAAGGAAAGCCATCGAGTCCATGGACAATTTTTAAAAGCCTGGGATCAAAGTCCACCCGAATTCTCCCTCATCTCCATGGTAGTTAGACCGAGAACGCCTTAACTTTCCTCGTAGACTAAATTTTTCAGACAGTTGATCATTCTAGTGCCCTCGGCTTGAACGTTTTCAATTACATGCTTGTCTTTTGCAAAGTTGGGATTCCACACTTGCACATAATACTCTAGGTCGGTCTCCCAGTTGCTTAAACGACTAACAACAATATCATTATCAAGGAAACTGAAGTTACGTCCAATCAACAAGAATTCAATTTACTCTTCTAGCAGCTTCGGGACACCTGCTTGAAGGTTCAAATAAGAATCAAAACAAACCCAAGATCTTTGTTTGAAAATCACCTCCTGGATATTTTGGCCATTCACTTAAAGGAAGCGTTGCGCTTGTGAAAACCACATGCATCATAATTTGTACTTGTCGACATTGAAAACATTTGCCATCCGAAGACCATTTGAATTATATCCAGCTCCCATTGAACAATGCAGCATCTCATTCGAACCGACCTCCCGAGACAATATACGCCAGAAAGAGAACGGCCCAAGAACCGACCCTGGGGAAACCCACTAGTGACCTTTTGCCTAGAAGACTAACCTACCGCCCCTTCATGAACACTCGTTATTCCCTATTATGTAGCCACACACGAATCCACTTGAGGACCTTCCCATTAATGTCAAAGCTCTCCAACTTGAGCAAATACCGCTCATGGGGACCTTGTCAAAGCTTTCTTGAAAGTCCAGGAAAATTATCATCAACAGCATTGCCGTTGTCAACAACAGTAACATCTTCCAAAAATTCCAAGAGATAGTCAAACCGAACGATTTTTCCTAAACCATACTGAGAAATCCTAATCAGACTATTCCATTAAGACTCAACCCTATTATCCCGAAGGATGCGTGTTTTTTTTCCATTACTTTCCCGACCCCCTAGTAAGGCTGAAAAAAAAAAAAAAAAACTGGCCCTTGTAAATACAATGAAGAGACCGTTTACCGTGCTTGAAAATAGGAGAAAATGTTTTTGCTCTCCTCCAATCATCCGACAATACCTCCTTGCAGAGTCTTATTAAAAATACTAGCTAATGGAACAGACAACTCACGGCCAAGGTTTTAGTAAGAAGGATAACTCCGTCAGGACCAGGAGCTTTATCACATATTCATGATAAAATATGCATTATATTGTCATGTTATAAAGAACACTTGTACATTAAATATGATCCGTTTCGTTGGAACTTGCACCTCGTTCTGGTGGAGGTTGTGGTTTGGTAGGGGTTGGGTGGGTTCTGCTTTCCATTTTTTCCACATTCGATGGGTATCTCTCGCTTCATCATATACGTCGAAATGCCTACCTTTTTACAAGCTATATAAAATAAATAAAATGAAAAAATTTCGCATCTCATTCAAGATCCAGCCTATCATTTACGTACATTTTTTTTACCGTTTTTGCCTCTTTGCTACATATATTTTCCTGTTTGCATCATCATTGATCCAACCGTGCTACACCCCATGTTAGACTTTGTTTGGACTTGCAAATTACTCCGACGCTGTCCGAAAAAAACGGGTCAGGTATCGGAACCATTTATCTAACTACCAAGCCTACCGTAAAAATAACGCGCACCAAAGGACTGAAAATCACAGTTCCCACTGGCCTTCCACTGTCGGACAAAGACACTCTTCTTAACTGGAAGGGCATTCTCAAACAAGCTTCGGTGCAATTGATGGCTATCCATATCGGCAAATGCCCGCAAGTCATTCACGATCCCCCCCCCCCCCCCTCACCACACATCAATTCCACAACCAGGAAGCTGCCTACAGGGAACATCCAAACAGGAGTTTCAAAATGAACTTCTGGTCATTTCCCAGGCCTGTACAAAACTCAAGTCATTCGCTCCTCTCTCGGGCAACAGACAAGTTTGTACGAGACAACATCACTACAAATCTGGTGATGGGCCAATCAAATAGTTCGGCCTCCGAAACCATAGCCGCCGGTCTAGGCGTTTCTTCCGCAAAAATGTGGAACCGGCTGACGCAAATCTTTCTGTTGTGTACCATCTCCTCGAGCTATCTGACGCAGAAACCCAAATTCTGTCTAAAGGGCTATTCTCCCTAAGCCAAAACAGTATAACGGCCAAACTGTCCATTGATCTTGAAGCTTCTCCGACGCCTACGACTACGCGAATTCTTTGCCGATGAAGATGGCAACAGTAGTCTACCTCCTGTTGAGGATATATCAACAAAATTCAAGGCAAGAAGCCACTTGGAACCCACCAAAAGGCCATTCCCCCACATTGGAAGCCTACATTTCGGCAATCGAAGGAATTGTCAAACACTACACCCCGCCACTAAATTCAGGGATAACCTCAAAAAACTGAGAGACGATCCATTGGCCTTCTGAAACATCGCAACGATATCGTCATCAAAGCCTGCTGACAAAGGCTCTGCCGGGTGGCTATGAGCACCGAATTCTACGAATCGGAAGCAAACCGTCTATTGGGCAACCCCGTACATTATCAGCCACTTTGCTCCGACCCCACCCCGAAATTGCTGCCCAGTTGTAAACAACCATGAAGAAATTGGTATCCAAGGGCTCCATTTACCCCAAAGTCGGCCCCAAACTCTTTCAATCGGAACCCAATCCAGGAAGGTTTTTCTTCCGTCCCCAAAATTCCAGGATTGTCACTTCGGCAGACCCTCATTTCTGGCAAGCGCACTGCCACAGAGAAAATTTCCAAATTCGTGAACCTCTGAATTCAGCCCCTTGTCCCTTCCCTCCCGTCTCACGTCAAGGACACCACAGCCTTCATCAATAAAATCGGTAAGATCAAAGATCTCCCCCCTGGCACCTTGCTGGCAACCCTGACGTTTTCTTCTCTGTATATCAATAACCCTCAACGGAGGTAAAAAGCCTAACTTCGGCTTTCGAACCAATTCCGGCCAGACACCACCAAAGCCGATCTTAGCGGAACTAATGCACCTCATCCTAACTTGCAACAATTTTGTGTTTGGTGTCAACATTACCTTGACAGTCCACGACCCGCAAGGGCACTAAAAGTGGCCCTTCGTTAGCCAACCCTCTTCAGGGAAAACTTTGAGAGAATTAAAAAAAAAAAAAAAAAGAAAAAACAAAAAAACAAACCTTCTGAACAGGCCCTGAGGCCAGTTTTTTCTTGTGTGGCCCGTTATATTGATGACATTTTCATGATATGGACCCCGGGGAAAAACTTACCCCGTTCATCGACAATCACGCATTCCACCCGTCTTAATCAATTCACTGCAGACTTTTCAAGCGACAGAGTCCAATTCCTTGACACCACTGTGACTTTGGAAAACGGTTCACTCAAAACAGACTTGTTCCCAAAACCAACGGACAAGCACAATTTTCCTACTCCCCAGAGTTGTCACCCACCCCACTGCACGAAGAACATTCCCTACAGTCAAGCTCTTCGTCCGAAACGCATTTGCTCCTCAGATCTGATTTCGAGTCCCGTGCCAACCCACTTTCAAAACATCTCCAAAAGAGGCATTATTTCCGGAGTTCCATTGAAGAGCCATTGCACGGCGTAAAAGACTCCGCGAATTGAACTCTGACTTAGCAAAACTCGTCAATCCCACTCCAGAGTACCACTCTCTGTGAATACCATCCTGGCCCTCCCACCATTAGCCACTCTCATTCACAAGCATTTGCCCATCCTTCAAAGTCAGAACGCCTAAAATCCGTGTTCCCGGAACCCCCGTTGTTGCCTACCACAGACCTGGAATCTACGTGACATTCCTAGTCAACGCCACAGTTCGGGCAGCAGAAGCCGCAACAAACACCGGCGGCAGCCGCCCCTGCCCACCAACTGCAAAACGTGCAAACTTGTAGATCGCACAACTTGTTTCAAAAGTTTCCAACTCCCGCATATCTCCGATTCAACAGGATATTGATTGCGTCTTGAAAGAACCTGGTCTACCTTATTTACTGTAACCTCTGCGTAGTTCAGTACATCTGGGAAACAAAAAAACACCCTGAGGGAGCGAAATGACCCAAAACGTTCACCATCAAGACCCACAAAATTGAGCATCCGGTTGCTAGGCATTTCAACATGGTCATATCACTCCATTGAAAACCTGAGAGTGATTGGCATCGACCATGACCGAAATTGGTCCATACATCCCCGAAAGCGAAAGAAAATTACTGGGAATTGAACCTAAAAACTACAACCATTTGGTCTGAACATTCGTAACGACCTACCATCACAAAGACATAATGGTAACCACCGGCACGCCCTCCCTATTTTGCCTCTTGTCAATCACCAAGGCGCAATTGGCCTTCATTAGTATAATCCTGTTGAGGATTAGCTCCTGTCAATCACTGAGGCGCCAATTGTGCCGCCCCCAGGATAATCCCCGAAGGGATTATCCCCTGTCAATCAGCGGAAACACTAATTAGCCTCACCCCACCATTGTTCCTAGGCCTATAAAGTCTCAGCCGTCTTCTCTTCGAGTTCTCACTCTGTGGTCACTGCCTGACGAAGGACAATTTTTGTCCGAAAGCTCTGCATCCAAACATATCGGCTGTTTTACTAACTTTTTCCTATCTCATCGCTATTCCGCACTCATTCGAATCCGCCTTCATTTACGTGCATTGTTGTTTACAGTTTTTTGCCTCTTGTCTATATAATAATATAGATATATATATATATATATATATATAATATATAGATATAGTATATATATATATATATATCTATAGATATATATATATTATCTATATATATTACTGTAACTGGCCACGTATTATTTTTATTATTTGTTCTCTGTTGTCCACTCTGTGTTTAGTTTTGTTATGTGATACTTTGCATTCCTTCTTAAATATGTGTATTCCTTAATTAGTTTGTTCCCCGTCGTGTACGGTGCTGCTAAGAGCTAGTCTCTGACTGGGGCGGACACCCCCCCCCCACACATATATATTATTTTCTATTATACATAAAAAATAACTCAGCTTAAACTGAGGCCAGTCTAGGCCTTTGTGTAAACGGTTCAACTATTTTGTCTGTTTAGGCCCATAACTGGACCACATCCCTTCTTACATTTCACTAAAAAATCACAGAGTAATCGCACTTAACGGAGGCATACATGTGCTTCAGTTTACTAACAATAAACGCTGTGGCCACCTACAATTACAATACTGACGAGGCCTCAAAAACTCGAGTAATTAAAGAGGCTTTATATCGCCTGGTAGGAACTGATGAAGAGCCACGGGCGAACATTTACATGACGTCCATAACGAAACCTTCCTCCGTAGATATCTATATAGATTTCGTAAGGGTATTTGGCCTTTATAATTTCTATTTCTGTATACTTGTTAACTGTGAAGATTGAAAGCATTTGTCATATCATGTGAGTAGTCCGCTGAACGCGATAACCTTCCTATAAATTGCAATGGAAATATGCGAAGCTAGAAATTGTCAAATTAGAAAGTCAAATTTTGTTTTAATCTAGTAAATAAGGTGGGCTCCAAGTCAACCCCATGCCTCGGCTGCCTCCAGACAAGATACACATACGTGACGAATGCTAATCGACATAGTTAGAACTAGAAGCTGGTATAGCAGCTATATGATTTGCTTTGCGAATATTACCTATGCGTCATCCCATTGGGATACATAAATTCACCGAATACCAACCGCTTTTGGTAATACTAATGAACTTGATTTTTCCAGTTTGTCCCTGGGATCACATTCATTGTGAAATTGTTCTATATTTCATATCTCATGAAAACGGAATCTACCATGCCAAACGTCACATACACTCGCGAATAAGTACATACTCACGTATTTTATTTCTACTATGGCAGAACCACCCCCGGGACGAAAGGTACAATTTGGATATCTTGCAAATTTACACTACCGGTTACCCATCCTCGCCTCACCCATACTCAGCCCTTTTCTAAGGTCACACTTGTTTCGTCGCTGTCATTTCTCTCGCCACGTTCTATCGTTTTTCAATTCTGTTCATTTTAAATGTTAGCTGCGATAGAAGTTAAACAAGAACTTTGGGCCCTAGGCCTGGGTCGCGAGGGCCTTGATAGTATCCGGTAAATTTGAATACATGGATTACGCTTATTAGACATCACACATAGACCGCCGATCTTGTTTGGGACGTCGAATGCACAGATGTTGAAAGACACTTAGGGTCCAGGCCAGTGGGACAAGTCGCCTAAAACGTCTAAAACGGCACTCACGTTCTCTGCAAGTGCGTTCGTCCGTTTCCTCATCCGCTAAAACGACGTCTTTTCCTCCCATTGCTGGCTGCAATCTTTTCTGAAGATCGTCGTGCATCTCTTCTTTGCCTTTGGTTACAGCCATCGTGGTTGACCCAAACACGAAGAGACTTGGAAATGACAGGGAGTGGGGTCGTTGAAAGCATAAAGGGAACGCGCTGTAGGAGGACGGAAGGCTATGTTGAGAAGAGAATGGGTTTAGCCGGAGAGTCCAAAGGACACTGGTTGGAACAAAGTACGTTGAATGCTGGAATTCACATTCCTATCACTAGATCTTCCTGTGATATTAAGTAATAAGGAATCTGCGTAATACTTGAAAGTTTATTAATGATTTATCACTGCGTCTCACAACATTACCATATCACAAACCAATATATGATAATGTATTTGGCTATGCATCAGTTTTTACATCAAACTACAGACCTAGCTCTGTTCTCTCTCTCTATCGACGTTATTGACGCGAATTATTCAATCTAAACAATTTCATTTTTAATGGAAAGAAAACTTATTTCCAACTATTGTCAAGATGGTTTTCCGGCAGAATCGTTAAACTAGTTTGGCTGGTCTTTAAGTTATTGCTTCCATTTCCTACTGGTTTTTAACAACGACAGAGTCAACAATGGGAGCATTTGTCGATCTGTCGAAACTCTGGACACTGTCAATCACGTATACCTTATTAAATAAATGAAGCATCTGTGAAAGAGGGCTTGCTCCACATTCATTTAGACTCCTTACGGATCGTAATCAATGTGTCGCAACCCTTCGTAATATCACATGTGGTGTTCCCCAAGGATCTATTCTGGGATCCGCTCCCTCATTTTCCTCCCTTTACAAAACGACCTACCGACATTCCCACATTTCCCGATTTATTCTCTTGTGCGGATGACACTAGCATTCTTCAGAAAAATATGATTCCTGACTGGTTTCACGCTAATACCTGTCGTTGAATTGGGGTTGGGAAGACATTTTTTTTGTACTTTTCACTTTGTTTCCACTCACTTTGTCACTCACCGGGACACTTTCAAATCACATATTGATAAACTCTTATTAAAGAACTGACTATGTGCACCAAAACCTTGACGTGACACTGGGATCCCGCTTGAACTGGGAACAAACACATTGATCCATTCGTGTAAGATGTCTTCACAGTGGCCCTCCATTAATATGTTTTCATGGTCCTCGTCACGTTAACGCTATGTTCCATTGTATTTATATCTCGGTCTACGCCATCTCTCGTATTTTAACATACTCTGGGGGAATGCTAATAAATTTTCATTTGAATGACTACTAAATCCTGCAAAACGAAATGCAAAAAAAATTCTTACCGTCTTTGACACAACATATCGCCCGTTTTTTTTCTCTACAAATTTACTTCCCATCTGTATTCCGAACATTTTTTTCAATCTTAAAAACCATTACCATGAGTATATTTTCACCGACATCAGTGGAATTCATCGAGCTTACCCTCGTTGTCATCCATCATAATGTCAATGGGGTGCACATGGGAGCCCACTTTTGAATAATCTTGACCATACTCTGAAAACTCTTTATTATTCATTTAACTTACAAGTGGCTTTCATTATCAAAACAAGGTTGGGTAACAATTTTGTTCGTATATAAGTTAGGTACCTTTGTCTTTAGAATTTTTTAATGGTTGGAGAGTGGACGGCTGGGGGGGGTGGGATAGTATTCTGTTTATTGTTTTTGGTGAAACTAGCGTAACCGCTTTTGTTACTCCATATTTTCCATGCTCTTCATTATTTATACTTCTTCTTCTCCCGTTGTTATTGTTGTTAATGCCTCAATTCCTGTTTATTATTGATACTGTGACCGGAAAGCGGAAAAAAATAAATATTATAATAGATGGGAATAAATAAATGAATAAATAAATGAATAAAAAAAATGGTAACGAAGCCAAATGCGTATACACAGCCGTATATACAGAGTGGCCTCTGCCCAATCTAAGCTCCACCTTCGTGACTACTATTCCATCGGAAAATGCCCACGGTAATAGAACAGTTATATCACTGCATGAGAATCCGCCTCTTAGTCGCTTAGCCAGGGCCTCGCAAGAACGAAGTAGGAGAAAGCGAATGACAGAAAATACACGTTGGTGAAGAATACTCCTTCTCTTGGTGCCCGTAACCTCCATTACTGGTGAATATGAAACGTTATATAGATATTTAACTCTACGTCGAAAGGTCATAGAACATGCTCTTTACCTTTATTGAATCTGTTGGCTGTATATCGCCAATGTTTCCGCATGAAATCATGCCTGTTAAGTGGCGAAATGATCTTCATGTGTCACTGGACCAGCGGAAGGATCTATCTGTACTACGAGACCTGTCGTCAGCGATTTGTCACACTTTGATCACCACCCTCTTCTCTTGGGGTTTCCCCAAACCGATTTTTTTTTTTTCATTTATTGGATTTGACTCGGTTCAAACTAACACCGCGCCGTTCACCATTCTACACAACACACCATACACCTGCACCAGGTTCCTGCTCTATATCAAGGCTATTTGTTTTGCACGCGGGATTCGTCTTTTCTCCCGGAGCGTCTCCCCGAGAAGCGTATTCTGTTTGGTATCTATCTCTGCTGTAAATTTGTTTAAAGTTCATACGGTGCATCAAGGTGCATTCGGTCCCCGAAGACAACATGATATTGTATATTCCTGTAGAAAATTGAGGGGGGGGGGATGAATATTAATTGGAAAGATTCCACTAACCGACAGATTGTCGTTCTCAATGGGGTTTCATACTCTGGGTTTAACAACATTGGCACTTTGGAATCCCAATACTACCACAACACCACGTATTCATGACCGTGTACAAAGACCCGAGTATTACAACTGTGAAGTACTGTCAATGAATCCCCCCTTCTGGCGTATTTCGGTACATTCTGCCCATTTTTCTCCCTCCCTCCTTTAGGCTTTCACCTGAGGGAAGTAATTCGAGAGCATAGTTCGAGCACCGGGCCCTGAGATGTGACCATGACTTTTAAATTTTATTCATTAACCTTGAGTGACTACATATTCTATGGTTGGATTTCCGAATGATTCTAACCACTCGTAGTCTAACACATGCATGACTAATACCCTCACCCGATAGGTCACGATAGTATAGCCTAATAAATGAGCGCCTTCTATTCCGGCGGGGGATGTTTTTTGGTCACTGATTATTTATTCTATTATCGAGTAAAGTTCTCAGATCACATATTTCTTGTTTGAAGAACTGGCCTTTCTGAAGTGAACGTTTTTCACGGTTGCGGCCCCCAGCAAGATACAGTAATGACAGAATATAACATTACACAACACGACTGGGGGGGCGCATTCCCGTTGTTTGCTTTCGAAGAACCCCGACAAGAATCTCAACGCTACGACTAGTGACATTCACACCGTTGTAACTACTATGATCGAGGGTGATACAGGCAATGCCAGAGAGATCATATCGATAAGCTGCCCGACCAATCCTGCACTTTAGAAGGAACAGGGCTACCATGTTTTATTGAGTTTATGGCGAGAATAAGATACACTATGGGGGGGTAAACCTTTTTCATTCCTCCTCATAGTTAACTTGCCGTACAAAGCTTTGAATGACCCTACCAGGATTTGAACCAGGGCCTATCTAGCCCCCGGAGCCCGGCTTGGCGAAGTTAGTAACCAGTTTCCCCAAACTTCGATGATCAACAGCGCGCATACCTACCGACCCCGCAATGTACGCGAAGCACGATCGCATAGTTGGAGCGTACTTCCAATCGTCGTAAACTGACAGCAAGACACTCCAGGCCTTGCAATGACACAAATAAATGTCCTGACCTTCGTAACAGTTGCAGTCATATAAACTCATGATATACCCAGGGAGAAGTCGCATGGCTGAGCTGCTGAAGAATGTAATATTACTCCGCGCAAACAGCAGAATTTATAAAATGAAAGAAAATCCAGAGAAAAAGAACATCCCCAGCTTCACTGGCTTCGATACATGTGCACCATTTTACTTTCGATAACTGCCTCATTTCCTTCAATTGATGTAGGAGCCTACAGACAACTGCGGTTTGCCTTAGCGCGCGGGGGGGCCTTTTTTCTTTCACGTTACAATTTCACGTCTGGTGGTAAATCGAAAAATGGAAATACCACCGAGAAATGTACACAAGGGGGAGGTGGGATAGCCTCTCACAAGAGTCGAAACCGTCGGGTCGCTAAAATGACACCATTCCCAGTTTCCGTCGTCGTTAACACTGCCTATGAGTGCACTGACAATCTAACTAAATGTAGCCACCCACCGCATTAAAGTTTTATGGTTCCCAGCCATATTTCTTTCAATGCGATTAGTCAAGAGTACTGAACCTTATCGTCACTCATTGTTAATCGCAAATACGACTTGATTATTTTAAGTCTGCTAAAAACGAACGCGCCCTGCATGTCGCCACTGATACGATATGGTCCTAGAATCACAAAGGATACAGTTTAATTAGGAAAGAGTTGTCCTAAGAATGTGATTATATTGTTGGCATTATGAGGCCCTATATGGGCGAGTACCCAGCTGTCTTTAAAAATTCGTGAAATGCTGATACTCGGCTATTAGCAAGTTTCAGTCAATATATCGTCTTTATTACACTTCGGCGAGTGCCTCAATGTCTTCAATTTTCTCCCCGATATTTTATGGCATCCAAATCTTTAACTACTGCTGGAAATCTGCAAAACTCGGTCTTGTAAATATCACCGCGATGGTTCAAATTGAAAATCTATGCGAATTATTTTGCTGGATCCACAACGGGGTCATCCCGGGCCACTTCACCAGGGCATAGGGGGGGACGACGTACGTCCTCTCATTCTGTTCACGCTGTGTGGAGACATTCCTGTTTCGCTATTGCAACTCGCACTGTCGAAATTCCTCGAAATGCCCAACAGTTCGACGTGTTGCCAGACACTCAAGTGTGACTTTATTTCGCCACGTTCAGTTACATGGGTCCCTGGATTCTCGCGAAGAAAAAGAATATTCGGACCAACTTTTGATAATGTCAGAAGAAATAACACGTTTTGTCCAATGGTGAAGTCAATCCCGTGAGCAAGACCCCCCCCCCGATTTTGGATCTTTATTGATATATTTTCAGGCGCGGTGGGAGTGCAAGTGATTCGAGTTCTTTTCCTTTCTCTTTTCTTCTTTCTTCTACTCTTTGTTTTAAACATTTTCTTCTTTTTTTTCTCCCTCCTTCTTCTTTCTCCCCTCTTTTCCTTCTTCGCATTCATTTTTTACCTCTTTCTTCTTCCTCTTTCCACCCTCTCTTTGTCTTTCTTCTGCTCGATTTCCCTTTCCTTCTCTCGCCTTTACATTTCCCGATCTCTTGTTCCTCTTTTCCCTCTTTTTATTTCAAGAGAAATTCTAGCGCTCTTTTCCCCTTCCCTTGGTCTGTCCCCCTTTTTTCTTCCCTTTTCTTTTTCCTATAATTCGTCGCGTCTTTCTCTTATTCGTCATCCCGGTTTCTTTTTTGTTTGTTTCTTTCCCTCTTTCTATTCTCTGATTTCCCGCCTATTTCTCTCCTTTGACCTTTGAGACCCTTCCCTACCCTCTTTTTTTCCTTTTTCCTTGGTCTGGTCTCTTCTCCTTTTTTTCTCTCCCGTTTTATTTTTTCCCTTCCTATTCTCACTGTTTGCTCGGCCCTGTTTAGTTTTGTTGTTTTTTTTTTTTTCCTTGCCCTTCGTCCTCTTCCCTTTACTTCCTTTTTAACTTCCGTTCCTTTGACATATCCCCTCTCTTTATTGCCCTCTTGGGTGCTTCCCAGCCCCCCTCCCCCCCTCCCCATTCTGTGTAAATCTGCTCTCTTCTCCGTTCCCGCTTTTTCTTTCCTTTTTTCCTCCTTTTCTCTATTCTTGTTCTCCTTTTTCTTTCTCCTCTTTCTTTCTCCTCTCCCTTTCCTGTTTTCTTCCCCCCTCCTCTGTCTTTTCTCCTCCCCGCTTTTTTCCCTCCCTTTCCCTTCTCTCTGCACAGTTTCCTCATCCCCCCCAGTTCTCCGCTGGGCTCGCCCGCCCCCCGCTTGCTACCCTCGGATTTGTGAACCACCACCCCCGTTTTTTTTTCGGATTGTATTAGGCGGCACTCTCGCAACAAACGTGCTAAGCCTGTTTTGTTTCACGACAATCTTTTGGCGTACAGGTCACGCATAATAACACGAGAGCTGGCTCATACGAGTAGTTTACCAAACATATTGGTGATCACCTCCGTGAGGTTGGTACCATGAGATTTCATCACACCCTGTACCAATATCAATTACGGGTTGGATCCACTGGTTTGGGTCCCCATGATACAGAAGAAAACCACCCCAAACCAATGATGCTCATATTTTCTAGTTGTTGCAGTTTCCGAACCAAATCCTAGCATTTCTTCCCCTCTTTTCCCTCCTACCAAGAAAAGCAACATCCCTGTGATGCCAGTGTGCTTACTGTGCGTGTGTTTGTGTGAGAGCGCAGTGTGTTTGTGTATATATGCGTGTGGGTGGTTGTACTTTTACTCCATCTGTATTCAGAACAGTTTTTCATCTTAAAAACCTACCATGAGTATAGTTCACACACCGAAATCTAGTGGAAAATTCACCGAGATTACCCTCGATTGTCATCCATCATAAGGTCAATGGGGTGCACTGGAGCCCACTTTTTGGAATAATCTTGACATCTGTAAACTCTTTCATTAGTCATTAACTTACTGAGTGCTTTCCTATGATCAAAACAAGGTTGGGTAACAATTTTGTTCCGTATATAGTTGGTACTCTGTCTTTAGAATTTTTAAGGTTTGAGAGTGAGGTCTCGGGGGTGGGGTGGGATAGTATTCTGTTTTATTGTTTAGGTGAAACTGTCTTTAAAAACCGCTTTGATACTCCGATTTTTTTCCATGCTCTTCATTATTCCTACTTCTTCTTTCGTTGTTTTGTTGTTATGCTTAAATTCCTGTTTTTATTGATACTTTGACCGGAAAGCGGAAAAATCATAAATATAATAGATGAATAAATAAATGAATAAATAAATGATAAAAAAAAAGGGTACGCACCAAAATTGCGTATACAGCCGTATATCCAGAGTGGCCTCTGCCCAATCTAAGCTAAACCTTCGGTGACATACTATTCCATCGGAATGCCCACGAGTAAGAGACATTATCACGGCATGAAAATCCGCCATCTGTAGATCAGCTTACCACCCTCGCAAGAACGAAGTAGGAGAAGCGATGACAGAACTACACTTGGTGAAGAATCCCTTCTCCTTGGTGCCGTACCTCCATATGTGAATATGAAACGTGTATATAGATATTTAACTCTACGTCGAAAGGTCATAGAAAATTCTCTTTACCTTTATGACATCTGTTTATTCCCTGTCTATCGCCAATGTTTCCCCGTCATGAACATGCACCTGTTAAAGTTGCGAGAATGATGCTTCATGTGCACGGGACCATGGAAGTGTGTCTATCTGTACTACGAGACCTGTCGTCAGCGTTTCACACTTGATCACCATCTCTCTGGTCAAACCAGATTTTGTTTTTTTCAATTTATGGATTTTGACTCGGTTCAAACTAAACATCCGCCGTCACATTAACAAAAAACCGCACCAGGTTCCTGCTTCGAATCAATCTATTTGTTTTGCAACTCGTTCCGTCTTTTTCTCCCGTGGATCGCTCCGAGAATCTTATTCCTGTTTGTTATCTCTGCTGTAAATTTGTTAAAGGTCATCAGGTGCATCAAAGGTGGACATATGCAGTCCCCCGAAGAAAACATGATATTGTATATTCCGGTAAGAACATGAGGGGGGGGGGGGGATGAATAATTAATTGAAAGGAATTCCTAACCGACAGATTGTCTCGTCTCAAGATGTGGGTCTATACTCGGGGGGTAACAACATTGGCATTGGAAGCCCATATATGACACCACACCACAGTATTCGTAACGTGTACAAGAACCCGAGTATTACAACGGGAAGTACGAGTCAATCCCCCCCTTCTGGCGTATTTCGGTACATTCTGCCTATTTTTCTTCCCTCCTTTTAGGCTTTCTCCGAGGGAAATTCGAGAGCATGGTGCGAGCACCGGGCTGAGAATGTGACCATCGACTTTAAATTGATTCATTAACCTGAGTGACTCATACTTCTATGGTTGGATTTCCGAATAGATTCTAACCCGCGGAGTCTAACACATGTCATGATCTAGCATGATAGTGTCACGATAGTATAATGCCTAATAAATGAGCGACCTTCTATTCGTCCGATTTTGGGCATATTCTTTTATCTTTACGATATAGTTATCATCTCCACATATTTCTTTGTTTGAAGAACTGGCCTGTCTGAAGTGAACGTTTTCCACGGTTGCTGCCCCCGCCAAGATACAGTAATTAAACAGAATATACCAATCACAACACGACCTGTGCGCGATTCCCGTTTGTCTTGTCGAAGAACCCCACAAGAATCTCAACGCTACGAAGAGTGACATCACCGGTGTGAATACTATGATCAGGGAGGTGATACAGGCGAATGCCAGAGAGATCAATATCGATAAGCGGCGACCACTCCTGCACGTTAGAGGAACATGGATCCCATGTTTTAGGTGAGTGAATGGCGAGAGAAGATACACTATTGGGTAAAACCTGTTCTCATAGTTTAACCTTGCGTACACAGCTTTGGACTGACCCTAACCATGAGTTGAAACCAGGCCTAGCTAGCCCCGAGCCCGCTTGGCGAGTTAGTACGTTCCCCCAAACTTCGAGATTATCACAGCGCGATACCCCGCGTAATCGAAGCACGATCAATAGTTGGAAGCGTACTTTCCTAGATCGGCGAATGACAGCAACACTCCCCATGCCTTGCACTGACACAATAAATTTCCTGACTCTTCGTACAGTTTGCAGTCATATAAACTTCAGATATACCCAGGGTGGAATGTTCTGCCTGGCTGGCTTGAAGCAATGTATACTCACTCGCGCAACAGCAGATTTAGAAAAATGAGAAGAAACTCACAGCGAAAAAGACCAGCTTCAACTGTCTTATATAAATTGCACCCTTTTACTTTCTGAAACTGCCTCATTCCTTCAATTTTATGTAGGACCTACACGCTGTTTGCTAGCGCCTTTTCACGTTACTTCAGGGGATTTCATCCCCGTCTGGTTGGTAAATCGAATGGTACCACCTGACTACAATATATAGCCTCTCACAAGAGTC
Source organism: Sclerodactyla briareus (assembly GCA_026419785.1). Taxonomy (NCBI): domain Eukaryota; kingdom Metazoa; phylum Echinodermata; class Holothuroidea; order Dendrochirotida; family Sclerodactylidae; genus Sclerodactyla; species Sclerodactyla briareus. The sequence goes on from JAODTK010002721.1 coordinate 56,543, forward strand.
GAAACCGGTCGGTCGCTAAATGACAACAGTTTTCACAGTTTCCTTTCCGTCGCGTTAGAACAAGCTATGAGTTCACTACAATCTACTAAATGTAGCCACCACCGAATTAAAGTTTATGGTTTCCAGCGATTCTTTCATGCGGATTAGTCAAGAGTACTGAACCTATCTTCCTCATGGTTAATCGCCCACTACGACTTGATTAATTAAGTCTGCTAACGAAAGAGCGCCCTGCAGTCGCCAATGATCCGATATAGGTTCCCAGAATTCACCAAGGATCAGTTTAATTAGAAAGAGTTTGTCTAAAGATGTTTTTTTGTGGGCGAGTATGAGCCCCCTATATGGGCTAGTCACCCGCTCGTCTTAAAAAGTTCGTGAAGTGCTGATACTGTCGGCTTATTAGCAGTTTCAGTCAATCATCTTCTTTCAACTTCGGCGAGTGCCTCATGTCTTCAATTTTCCCGATATTTAGTGGCAAAATCCAGATCTTTAAAACCTACTGCCTGGAAATCTGCAAACCTCGTGTAAAGATCACCTTCGATGGATCATATGAAATCTTGATGCGAAATTTTGGCTGGATCCACAACGAGTTCAACCCGTGCCACTTCACCAGGCATACGTTACCGTCTTCCTATCTGTGCACGCTGTGTGGAGACATCGTCTGTTCAGCGATTGCACCGCACTGTCGAAAAAATTCGACCGAAAATTGCCCAACAGTTCGACTTTGTTGCAGACACTCAAGTGTTGGAATTTATTCCGCCACTTGCCAGTTACATGGTCCCATGATTCTTCGATGAAGAATTAGACAAACTTTGATACATGTCAGAAAAGAAAACACGTTTTGCCAATGGTGAAGTCAATCCCGGTGAGCAAGGAACCCGCCCGATTTTGATTTATTGAATCATTCCCAGGCGCCGCGGGGAGTGAAAGTGTGTCGAGTTCTTTCCTTTCTCTTTTTTCTTTCCTATTTGTTTTTACAGTTTTTATTTTTTCATCCCTCAGTCTCTTTGCTCCCCTCTTTTCCGTTATTCTCGTCTTTTACTGCTTCTTCCTCTTTTACACATCTCTTTGTCTTCTGCTCTATTCCATTTATTCTCTCTCCTTGACATTTCCCATCTCTTGTTCCTCTTCACTCTTCATTTCAAGAGAAATTCTAGCTCTCTTTCCCTTCTTGTCTTTTCCCTTTTTTCTGTCCCTTTTCTTTTTCCCTATAATTTCGTTCAGTCTTTCTCTTATTTTCATCCCTGTTTCTTTTTGTTGTTCTTTTCCTCTTATATTCCCTGATTTCCCGCCTATCTCTCCTTTGACCTGACCCTTCCTACCCGCTTTTTCCTTTTTCATTTGGTCTGTCTCTTCCTTTTTTCTCCCGTTTTTATTTTTTTCCATTCCTATTCTCAAAGGTATGCTCGTCCATGTTTATTTTTGTTGTTTTTTCCTTGCCCTCTTCCTCTTCCCTTTACTTCCTTTCCTTTGACATAATCTCCCTATTTATTTGCCCTCTTGTGCTTCCCCTCCCCCTCCCCCCCTCCCCATTCTTAGGTAAATTCTTGCTCTCTTCTCCTTTCCCGCTTTTTCCTTTTTCTCCTTTTCTTCTATTTCTTTCTCCTTTCTTTTCTCCCTCTTTCTCTTCCCTTTCCTTTTTTCTTCCCCCGCCTTTCTGTTCTCCCGCTGTTCCCCTTCCTTTCCCTTCTTCTTGCCAAGTTTCCTCACCAGTTCGTCCGCGGGGCGCCCCGCCCACCCGCTGGCTACCCTACTGATTTGAAACCCGTTTTTTTCGGATGGTAGTAGGCGGGCACTCTCGCAACTGTGCTAAGCATTTTGTTTCACGGACAATCTTGTGCGTCACAGGTCACAACATAAATAACACGAGAGCATGGCTCATACGGAGTAGTTGTACCAAAACATATTTGGGGGATCACCTCAGTGAGGTGGTACCATGATATTTCATCACACACTGTACCAATAGCAATAGTTGGAATCACGGTTTGGGTCACCATGAGAACAGAAGAGAAACAACCCCAAACCATGATGCTCATATGTTCTATTTTTGCAGTTTCGAACAAAAAAATCTAGCTTCCCGCTACAAGAAAAGCATATATCCCTGTGAGTGACATGTAAGTGAAATGTACGGTTGCGCTGTGTGTGTGTGAGAGCGCAGTTGTTTGTGTAATGCGCTGTGGGCTTGTTTGTGTGCGTGTTGTTGCGTGCGTGCATGTGTGTGCGTGTGTGGTGAGTGTAGCGTTCTATTCTTTAGGCATTTCATTAACAGGGAAGAAATATATCACATAATTGTAAACCAGCTGATGGAAGCCCCTCCGGGCAGTTCAATGTTAGGACTCCAGAATACAACTATAATCAAATTGAGAGCGCCCCCGACAATAGTGGAAACAATGATAATACATAATATAATGTTAACCTCGATAAGAACCACACACACAACAGCGGTATATGACTAGAACAAGATTGAAAATGTTGACGCTCTTCAAACGGCGACGGACCTCATACACACAGATTGGTGGTACACGGCAAATCACAAATTCAGAGCAGACCATATTAGGTTCTCATCTGGAACTCCGAATTATACCTATATTTATATTTTCAAATTACCTGCTGCAAGATTGGCTACTTTTCCGTTTGTGTTTGGAATGATAAGTATGCTATACAGCCGGAAAGTGGAATCTAACGGCAGGCGGGGACTTAAACACATGAAGAGTCAGTTATGGACTGTATATTCAAGAAAGAGTAATAAGAGGAGAGAGGCAAGCAAGTGATGGAGACTCATTTTATCATTAAGGGCGTTCTCATAATGATAATAAAACGCACCATGAGCGACACCATTCACTCAATCACACTCATCGTCCGTCCACTCTATCACCTGGCGTCTCGGACAAACAGCTAGGTCTGGACATACCCCACTTCTAATTTTAGAGGTACCAGAGAAGCGCGCATTCCTAATGTTCTCCCGACCGTCACAACAGAACGTATATATACTATCTACGTATATGTACTTATTCGCGGCGGTGTGGATGTGCTTTGGCATTGGTGGGAATTACGTTTTCACGAAATATGTGACATATAGAACAATTTGACAATGGATGTGCTCCCTACCAGTGGCAAACTGAAAAATCAAAAGTTCACTATTGTTTGGATTACCAAATAGCGGTTGGTAGTCTGTCACTATCATGTATCCCAATAGGGATGACGCAAGGCTAGGATTACACAAAGCAAATTCTTGTAAGCTTTTCAATAAATGGATGGCAAAATTATATAGCTGCGATACCAGCATCTCCTAGTCTCTAATGATCGCTTAGATTGTCCGTCATGTTTTATCTGTCAGCAGCCCAGCTGGAGTAGTGCTTGGAGCCACCTATTTATTTTTGCTAGTACTTAATTTGAGGAAGCAATCAAACAATGTTACCTTCTAATTTGACACATCTTATCTCTCGAATAGTCCCTTGCCCAATTTAGGGGAAAGGTTCGAAGTTTGCCGGAATACTCAAAATTGATGGATATATGATGATAAGTTTCGAATATAAATTGTGAAATAATTGTGAGTTTTTTCCAGCTTGGTGATTGAATATTCAATCATGCATTCGATTCTCAATCTCCACAGTAAACAAAGTATACAGAAATACTGAAATTAGAAAGGCAATACTCTTCGAAACATATAGAATCTACTGAGGCATTTTACGTTAGTGAAGTCATGTAAAGGTCTGCAGTCAGCTCTTCATCAGTTTCTACCAGGAGATATTTATAAAGCATCTTTACTTAATAGAGTTCCTGAGGCCTCGTCGTACTGTAATTGTCACAGATACTGAGCACTAGCATTTTCAAATGTCAACTCAGCCAATCATGTTGTCGTTAAAGGGAGAGTGGCGGCAAATATAAACACACATAGGGGGGGTGAATGATGTAGTTCATATGACTTGTCACAGTTCTGTTGTATCGATGAAAACAGGTTTGGAAAAGTGATACAGAGTTTTTGTATTAACTGACATAATGTGAGAGTTTAGAAGCACAGAATGCCTCCTCCGTTCAAGTGCGATACTCTGTGATCGGCGGCAACGTTTCCTGTAATGCACAGGACGGGGGCAGTAATTTCGCGCGGGGATTTGACTCAAACGAACTGTGTTGGGTGGTTACGGTCGCTTTTTTCGCTGTCTAGATAAGCTGACACATAACATGTGCCAATTGTTCAGTAAAGCTTCATCACCACGAAGTCCTCCACACGCCGATTCGTAAGTCGCTGCAATCTTAAACGAAATTAGGAACGGATTTTAGCCCAGGCACGAAGACAAAAGAGTTGAACCCTTTACAACATTCCTAGCTGGCTCGTTCATATCAAGCTATTTTGTATGAGGTAATTTTCGGAAAGAATCACGGGGCCGGAGCCCTGTTTAATAAATCACCACTCCTCTGGTGTAACCTTTGAAATCTTCGAATGAATGTTCCGTATAAAAGATAGCAAAGATATCATATTATATATACTATCATATATATATCTATATATATATATATATATATTATAATATATATTATATATATATATATATATATATAGAATATAGATAGATAGATAGATATGTACATTAACTATATAGATAAAGATATAGATATATAGATAGCTATATATATATATATCCGCGCCAGTTTCAACCAGTTATCGTGCTGCAGCGCTCCTAAAGATTGGCCCCTCGGACTGCACAACCATCAATCGAAAACTAAAACGCGCGCGCGAAGAGGTGAAAGCATAGATTCCTTTTGCTTCAGCCAAGGGCATTAAAGAATGGACGTCCTTAATGATATATATTGGTACTATTCCTTCACTCAGCGCCTCCAAATTCCCTGTTGAGAATTGTTGTATCATTCGACAGATGTGGAGCATTCTCGGACCATTCTTATGACATAATTGTACTGGTGCGGTTGCGGAGAGCGAAAGGGGTGGGGTGGTGGCGATGGAGGGTCGACAGCCAATCGAAATCGCATGTGGATACGCCTGTCAGACCCACTGGATTACCGATGGTACACTCCAATACTTCATTGTAATGACTCACAATCAAAATGTTTTTTGTTTTTTTTTTCATTTAATTTATCCGGTGCACATGCAGAATGAAATTTGGGCACAAGCTGAATATAAGATATGGTCATGTAAGTATCGAGATGGTTTTATTCGTCACATGAGCTTTTGAGATGATCAAGACAGATTTATTTCTAACCCTTGGACCTTATTAGATAAAATTAAAGTTCCACCCCCACTTCCGTAATGAGACTCTCGATATGAAGATCCTTCGTCACTTGCAATTATCCTTAATAGATACTTCTTACAGGCATCAACATTTTTATTGAAAGACAAACAAATCAAGTGCGAGAACACCTAATCAGCAAAGGCTATTATTTCAAACTAAAAAGCAATATGATTGTTGTGTTGGTCACAGTGAAACGGAGAAGTTAAAAAAAATCAGTAAAAACTCGAATGGAAACCTTGGTCGTCATTTGAAAGAAAAAACTATTAAAGCTATGAAAAGTGCATATTCAGTCATGTGAACCATGCATGCAGTTATAGATAGTATACATATTGAGGATACCCTTACATATTTTATCAGGACTATATTCAGGACTTATATAATCCAGTGCATGAATATAGCCCTCGCGGGACCTTAGATCATCACGCGCAATGATTACGATGTTATGAGGTGGCGATATATTTGCTATGTTGGCCGATCGCTAACCACCAATCAACAAAAATTATAATAAGTCTATCAGCCTCAGTCGTGGAGTCTGGCAATCTGGTTGCTCAAGTCACAAAAAGGTTTTCATCCTGAGAGTTGAAAATCCATGTAATAGTATTGCAGCAGCGGAGGTTTTAGTGTGTTCACACCACTCTTTCAATATGACGACCAAAACATGTGAAGGCATACGAATAAACCCACTCAATATGAATGGAGTTGCTACATCAGAGGCAGAAAGGTTTTGTTTTTTTTACCTTGGATTTTATTAGATATTATATAATAATATTAATAATAATAAAAATAATATAAAAATAATATATCCTCTATCATAACCGCCTTCCCACATCGGCAATACAGGCTCAAAAACCCTTCACAGATATTACCTCCGATATAAATGACTTGTCCACACCCATAACTAGGCCTAAAGCACCACTTGCATCTTGCTTGTTCTCTTCCGACGCACTGTTTTAGTACGTCAACTCATTGGTCCCCTTTGGGGACTGCCCCAAATGGATACCACTACGGCGCTGCTTTATTTTCACAAGTCACTCACAAAGTATCCACGTGGGTGCATTTCAGGAGACCATGCTTTGTCACAGCTCTGCGGAAAAGTCCACGGGGCTTCCAATGGCCATCGAACTCGCAATTCAACGGCTCTGCAGTATGGAGCTCTACCGACTGGAGCCAATACTGTTGGTAACGGATTACGACCTACGACCGAAATATCAATAATATCTCAAGTGCCTCATTTATAGCGCCTTTCCACCGAAGTGCTCAAAGCGCTTAACAGATATTACCCTGTTTCATAGGGAACTGATACGCACTCCGACTCTGATACACGGTGAACAGGCTCACTGGCATAGCTGCGTGCCATATGCTGGAGAAACGCAAGCTTCGTCAGTACGCGAATCAGGACTAGTATTCACCACTAAGAACCCCTGACATAGTCCACACACGGTCCTGCAGCGGAGTGATGCAGTTCAAAATAAATCTAGGTCTCCGCCTTGGCCAAGAGGAGCCCATGAGAATATCAAACTGGAAGCACCAGTGAGAACGAAAACAATTTCGTTTCTCTTTCTTCCTTGGTAATGGAGACTCCCCCCCCACCCATCTACCAGTGATGTTATGACTATACATGCCCAATCCAAGGCGTCTACTGACCCTCATACTCACACAGCACAGCCACCACTGATATTGTCGAAGTAGAAAAAAAGTCCCAACGACCAAACACCTGAACTGGCTAGACAAGCCCTCCCTAAATTATAAGGAAATATGATCAGACGGTTGTCGGCACCGATGAATGTTGAGTTAACAACGAGTCGCGTTAGACAATATACAATACTAAGATTTCTTGGGCTAACTGTGCTGTAAATCAACACTCACAATCATATGCCTCATCCGGACCGCCGTCCTGAAAATTGAATACAGTACAGTCGACATAAAAATTTTCACGAGATTTTATTTCAAGGAATTTTACCCGGCCACACCAAGAGATCCGAAAATGGTCAGGATATGTGCACCAATGTGTTATTGGCTTATAGCTACTCCAACTAAACATAAAGGGCATCCAGATAATCGCCCATGAACAGTGATCGTGGAAACATGAAATCTAGAATAGTGTGTCTCAGTTGGCGTAAGAGAAAAATCTACTCTTTGAACAAAGTCCTATTGAGAACGTTCACAGATAGAATCAAATTGATTGATTTCATAGAGATTTGGTTAGTCCCCGTTTCCGATTGGCTAGTGGTATTGTTAATTGAGCGGATCATATCTTCTGTTAGGGTTGAGGATTAGGATAAGGGGTTGTTGTAGCTAATCCCAGAAGTTCTACCAAAACAGTGCACATAGACCCACAGTATTTTTTTAATTTTTCTATGCAAGTCAAGAAATACGAACACGAGTTGCCAGATACGTACGTTCACACATTACTCACACTGAACGAAAAAACTCGATGGTTGTGAGTGCGACTGAGTTTAGACCCCTCAAACTCGTTGCTACCTCATATGGATATTACACAACCATCCCCCCGTTATATGCTAATCATCACGATATTGCGAATGAACCCAGCTACCATACATTTATTCATTAGGCTATATTATCCACGCACTAAACTACAAATGATTACGGTACATATTCAAGTAACGTTCCGGTGAGTCAGGCTTTCACTGTTCCCCCATATTTTCTCCGATAGTAAACGCATTTCTGTCATTCCCGCTCGTCTCTCCGACTTCATCTCCGACATCTCCGTGGCTCTCGTTTCCCTGAAAGAAAACAATCAATGTTTCACTTGTTTCGCCCCAACCTCGATTCGGAATAATTGAACCAAATTGTTACCCGCGTCAGAATATATAAAATTAGTGTACAATTCTGGATTCAAATGTGGAATTCTCCGTAATCTAATCCAGTCTTGAAATTGCATTCACTGATTCAAGGATAATATTGTTTGCATAATCAGAAATGAAACGTTATTCTACAATCATTGTTTTCCAGTATCCTGTCATATATAATTTGCATGAGCATGCTTTTGCATGTTTTTTCGTGCAAACTTATTGTCATCAATATCATTCGTTGTTATCGAGTGTTATTCTGAACGTCCAGATAGCAGATGTGATTCCGCTGAGGGCGGTCAAACAACTGGAACGGGAGTAGTCTGCTTATGTCTGCATTAGGTGGCTACCTTAGAAAGTACCAGTACACGGCATTGTAGTTTCTCTCCCTGCCAAGATATATGCTGGTTTGGCTATAATGATATCTTGAAGCAGAAGAAATTACAAAATTATCATCAGTCACTGAAGGCACATAACGGGACACTGTCCATGCCAACAGCTGCAAAATGTCGACATTTTCTGTTGAATATATTGCACCATGACTGCGTTGGGTGATCATTTGTACACTCCTAAGAACATCTGGGACGAATTCGACCGAACAAAATTTTGCGTCAAATTTTTACCCAAGTTGTGTCCTTAATTAACTCAATCTTGGGTCCGTCCTTAGGCATGACTGAACCTGACAGGATTCGAATTGGTTGCTAGTATACTGAATGTCCCTTTTAGCTAGGCCGGTTTGTAAAAACCAGACGAACAAAACCGCCAGAGTGATGAGTACACGTAAAAAATTTAGCCGTCCTCAATAAATATTTGTATCAAAGTTTTTCGGCGGTGCATCTGTGGTCACATTTGCAAAGATTTACCTGGAAGGAGTCCATAGAGTTTTGCTGCAATCCACACGTTTACGTGGCAGTGTGTATTAATATTGGTACATTCAATCCTTTAGGACCCGCGTTTGTTCATATCATAACAAATGTTGGAGGGTCACTTACCTATATAGAGCTCTGGTCTCTTGCAATGTCGTCGGAAGGGGTTTCCCCTTAGTCCTCCGGCATTAGGAGAGAAAGAGAAAACGCAGACACGGCACCCACCTGAATGATCAAGTAAGGCAGGTTAATCCAGGCATCCTCGAACAATAGCATCAGTGGCGCCATTATACCTCCTATTCGAGAGGCCATGGAAAAGAGACCCATTCCAGTTGACCTGTAAGCATGGGGAAACTAATCAATAATACGTATTGCAGGTCCCGGTGCAGTGGGCCGAAGCAGCCGTCGGGTTGTTGAGTTTCTGTGAACTGTAGGAATAGTTATAAGGCTCCATTTAGTCTTAGAGAAATTACAGGCGAGAGTGACCATAAGAGCCTGGATACTGAGTGGGTGCGAAACACTGGTGGTCGTGTGTGTTTACAGAGCTTTCTGCATATATATGCGCGAACTACTCTCCTGATTGTGATACTAGATACTAGAATTTTTTTGTATCACCAGCCTTATTCAAAAAATCAAATCCAAATATACCGCCACTTTCAAGTATAGCTGAACCTCAATCAGTCAAAAATTACTTCGGTAATGGCATAACACTTTTAGGGGTTCTCAGGCTCAGGACAACAATGGTGTTTCATTAGAGGACAGGCGGTTGAAGCACGGACGGAAGCCTAATGCATATTTGGAACAAAATTTACCTCACCGGATGAAGTGGAATCAATTCAGCCGCCCACGTGTACACAATCGAGAAAGACATCGTGATGCAGAATTTCCCGCCCATGGCTACTAGGGCTCGGCTAGCCCCATCGCTGTGAAAACAACAATACATTTACTCCCTTAATAGGCTCACGAATTGGCATCACTATAACGCCAGGCTGACATTATAACTAAACACCTATCACAGTTAGTAGATGGTTAATTCGGGTATATCACACGTTTTTTTTTCGAATTGCTCAATGAACCTAGCTGGATTTTATTTTGATTGAGAGTTGCTTGCCCCTTGATTGAAAACCCTAAATGATATTATTAACATACCAATCGTTTCATCAACCCCGGTACAGTGATTGTTCGACTGCATTCATACGCACATAACCTCCGACTTCGGAATATAGACGATTCAGAACAAATTTCATCCGAATAAGCAGCCCCGTGTTTGCTAGGATTAGACTTCAGAAGAGTTTGACTTGACCCCAAAACAGTAGGGTCCATGTATTCACTATGATAAATACACAAAACTTCGGAATATTTCGGAGACAATAGTTGAGAATACAATTTTTATTGTTTTGGGTATATTTTTTTGGAAGAATGTTTTTTGGATGAATTGGTGATTTTGGGTAATTTCTCTTTTGATACTTGATGAAGTTTTCTTTTATTGAAGCAAAATGGAATCGGATTAGTATTCTTTTCCAGAGGAGGAACAGAAACAAATAAGTAACTAGCGACAATAACGCTTAATAGAGGAGGGTTCCGTGCGTTGGGACAACTACGGACCGTGGACGACCTGCAAACCTTTGTATAATCATAACATTTACGTCTCCACTTCTTTCTGGGCGCCCATCCAAATGAATTCAAATATCACACCTGGGATGCCTTAATGAAATACTTAGATAGGATAGAAAGAACTTGGAAACAGATCAACAAGTCGACTAACATTGGTGGTTAGTACCCTAAAGCTCCAAATTCTTACCTGATTCGTTATTCTAGGAAAATTTCGTTCCGTAAACAAAACAAGATCACTCGCGCGTGTGAGACAAAACTAAATACCAAGAAGGTGAAGAGGACCTAATGAAACGTTAAACTAGCAGACCAAACTGACAGACAAACGAAGAAGATTCTATCGGGAGCTAATCAACCCCGACTGACATTATCGACAGGTTTAGGTTTGTCTAATGTGAACGTAAATTATTATGGAATTTCAGTTGTCACTGTTGATCTTCAGAACCAAGCGAAAACGACGAAATGTTAGGAGGAATCCATCAACCAGAGATGACAAAACGGTGGATCCGCCTGGCTGTCCCTGAAATATCTTCCCAAGTGTCAGAAAGTATCGTTAAGCTACAAATGAAAATGGTCAGATGGGACCCGCCTATCATTGGGAGGGAATCCATAGTGTTATCTAGTCACGACAGCCGGGAGAATTGTGGGCCGTATCAATCCCAGCTCAAAGATAAGCTGCTAATTGAAAACGTGGCATATGGTTTAAAACGCCGCCCTCGTCTCTACTACGGAAAATGGTAGAGCAGCAACAACATATGCCTCCTAACACCATAAAAAAAAAAAATTGATAAAACATTGAAGCCCGGGCGTCCCAGCCACTCTCTACCGAAAATTACGGAGAGTCGGCAGGTATATCGCTAGCCCAGAGATAACAAATGAGAGGTTGGGTTGATCCCCAGAGAGGAGTTATCAGGGTCAGACCGTAGAACACGAAACTCTGTACGAACTGCCAAAACGATGATTCACCAGGTCGGGTGATAATATGAACATGACTGCAAATTCGATTATTCACCGAGAGATAAGTAAAAAATTCGGATCTGTTGTGATTTTATTCTATGGAAAAACAATTATCTGAGTTCAAAGATAGTGCTAATAAAGTATAAAATTACCGCTACGGGGACCAGGATGGCGCCCATCGCTATGGGTAACCAGGATGCCGCCCTATTTGCAACCATTTTCATGGCCAAATTCGAATCGAGTCCTTGGTAGCTCGCCATTTAATTCGGTACATTATATATCTATAATAATAGATATATATATATATATATATATATATTAATAATATATATATATATATAATATTATATATATATATATATTATATATATATCTATATATATATATATATAATATTATATATATTATACTTCCGTTCATAGTACAGGTGGTTGACATGTTATTGACATGACGCTGTGAATTACAGAGCATGTTTTTTCGTTGGAATATTTAAACACCCAAAACAACTAAAGAGGAAGACTGATGTATGCGTTCTGCCTTGATCGGTACTTTTTTTTACATCTTCAAGTGCGAAAGCATCTGAGCAACTTACGGTATGAGGAAAATGAAACACTTAACACATTCTGCGTAGGGTTCACTCAATAATTCGACTGTCTCTATCCAACCTTAATAAGTGGATATGAAACAAATAAAAAGTAGGAACCATTTTACTCCCTCGGGCGCACTCCCAATGATGAGCCCGGTCTGAAAATAATATTAAACAAATAATATGCATGTCAGGAATAACTATTTGCAGTAAAACAGCTCAGGCATCTCCAGATGGTGATCAATTAACCAAGAAGTGAAGTAGATGAAATGCTCAAGTGGGCTTCGTGAACACCCACTCAATGCATCCCTGCCTGAATGCTCAGTCGACCTATGTAGAGGATTTACCCGATGTTATTACCCAACTAAACTCGGTACCCTTTTGGGTAGACTTTACAATTCATGGGCGTTTGTGGGTGCGCACTGGACTGTGCGCTTTTATGTCGACACGTTTCAGCGCGTTCAAAACAGCTTCTGAAAGCCTGCCTCCAGTGGAATTTGACTATCCCAAAGGCTTGCGGAAGCTACGGTAGTGCAAACAGTCTCCGTGTGATGGACCGCAAGGTGTGAGGCGATGACGCAAGACGGCGCCGCCGGGGGGAGCGGCCAAACCCGCCGTAAAGCCTGTGACAATTTGACTTCGATTGCAAGGTTTAGAAACGAGTTCAGAATTTCGCGAGGCAAACGTTAGTTCTTTAAGGGCTATCTTGGGCGACTGGAGTAGTACCGTTAGGTTTGAGTGTGCCAAATTTCTAAGTAATCGTGTGGGGCTCCAGACAATTATCTTTGAAATGAAAACATATCGCTGTCTGTGTTATTCTGCGAGTTTCGCCAGTCTGTGTCCCAAAGCAATACGGTCACGGCTCGCGAAAGCTTACGGTCGCAGTGCGCCATCGGACCGAAGCTTTCGCAAGCGGCAGAACCTCCGCGCAGGCCCCTGCGAAGAGGGGGGGGGGGCTTCACCCCCAGACTTTGACGGGCGTGATTCTAGGTCATTGTGTCCAGCCCCCCTGTCGAATTTTGAGCTTAAAGGCTTGTCATGGATAATATTTGCACGAAATGTGGTGTATCCCGGTTGGTTTCGATTAGCTGCTGGGTTAGTTGTATTCAGTGACTGAGCAACGAATGGAGATATCCTAATATGACCACAAATTCGCTTGTTATTTTGATGCTTGATCTGATAGTATTGGGGAAAGAATGTTTCAGTATAATTGTTTTATAAAATCCTCAACGCAACCTAAACAATTGATAAAATAATAAAAGTTGAATTTTCAAGAATTTTCATCTGTATATGCAAATGTACGTATTGGTATGTTGGCTCGCAGGCAACCTAGCGTCAACATTCAAAATTGGGAGGTTTTGCAATTGGCCGGCTTCCCCGACGGGTAGGGGAGGTTGTCAGTTGATGTTTCCTTGAGGAATCTCAGCAATTTTGTTTCTATCGCCGTTAGTTGTGCTTTGTTTAATTTTGTGTAATGGACGTTGAACATGGTTAATTCAGTAGCAACTGGCCTTTCCGGTGGTTCTGTGAGGGCATGATTTGTTCCTAATTCCCTTTGCTCGCTTCGCGCCAATCGATGACATGCTGCCTTCACCATATAAACACATACCTACCCCGGAAAATAGGCCTTACTACGTTTAGAGCGGCTCTTAACGGATTGTAGGCACCCACTGATCCAGGCATAGGACTACCGTATGCATAGGGCACCATGACACATTTTGTTAAAATGTTGATTCCCTAAAAAATAGAATCCATTACATGGGCGGAGATCACGGAGGGGGGGGGGGGACGGGGGTGGGGGGGGGGGGGGTGGTGACAGTACCCAAATTTTGGTGGGGGGACATATATCCCTCCCCCAATATTTTGGCGGAGGCGGGGAAAAAGAATGATCATAAGTACAGTACGGCCAAAACAAAAATTGTCCACTCATATTTCTTATCCGATTGTTTGAATTTGTTGCGAAAGCCGAAACTGCAAACAAAAATCGCGCTGGGCGCGAGGTATCCTATCTTTTCCGTACATGTATAAGACATGGCCCACGTGTACAATAAATTTTTCAGATTCTGGCAAATATGATTTGGTCATACGGTCGCGTCATTCTCAAGTGGGGTGTGAACATATATAGGTAGGCCACGAGGAGCATTTGGTTGAGGAATTGATTCATGTTGCACCCCCCCCCCCTTTTCCCCACGACAAACAATGCCGGAATCCAACTTCCATTTTCTTAACACTGAACACAGTTTTAGTCTATTTCTGATCCTTATGTTCAGATTGGCTTTGCCAGCCTGCCGTGCGCTTTTATAGAAGATGAAAGCTATATGTAACGAAAAACAACAGGGCAGGGGATCGTCACATAGTATGGAGGTTTACGTGATTGACGTATGAAACTATTAAGGCGCGGAGCAGGTGAACCAATTATTAGAATAATGGAAGAAATTTGGACGGAAAAGTTGAGCGGAAACTGATCTGAAAAAGACCAAATGTCTGCTGACTGGCTCAATTCCTTTCAATCAAATGCACAAAAATGCAACACAGTTTCCATGACCGTGATGTTTTTAAGCAAACTTTCAATATGCGGAAGCCCACAGCACAATGAAGGGTCCTCGCTGGAATATCTCTAAGAAGTGGCTATGGTAGATGATGGAGACCCACGATGAAGAAAGAAATGTAAGGATTAACATCGATCTGTTTCGAAAAAGTACTGTCAATTACAGGATTGCATACTGCCATAAGTCGCGGGAATGTGCCGTCTATGCAAGTGAGGGGGGGGGGGGTCTGTAGGACTTTTCTTGTACGGTACGCGTCAACTGATGGTGGCGAGCGAATTTGTAATGAATAACGATAGATCAGTTTTTGAGATATACATTTCAGAAAGTTGTGTCAATTTTGGGGAGTGCTTACTGCCATAAGACATGGAAGTACCGTTTCCGGCAATCTGGGGGATTCGTAAGCAACAATTTCCTTGTATACGAAGGCCGCTGATGCTGGCCATATTTTAAGGAATAAACATCAATTTGGTCCTTCAAGAACGTCTTCTTGAAATACAAATTTCTGAAAAATTATTGACAATTTCAGAGACGTTGACTCACTGCAAAGCGCGGAGGAATGCCGTTCCTGCAATCTAGGGGTCGTTAAAACGGAAAATTTCCCTTGTACCTACGCGTCCATGATGGTGGCGGTTGGCGCCGAATTTGGCGGAATAACATCGATCAGTTACTCAAGAATGCGTCTAGAAATATGAATCAGGAATATAGGAATTATTTATGCCAATTTTAGGGACGTGCTTACTGCCATTCACGTCCGGGAAAGCTTTCCTTCAATCTGGGGGTCTGTCAAAAACAAAATTGTGCCTACGCATCAACAATCGACGGTGGCCCGCATTGTACGGAAGAAACATGATTCAGTTCCTTCAATAATGTTCTTGAAATGAAAAAAATAGGGGAATTATTGACGAGTTGTTTTTTTACGGATGTTGCTTCCTGCCATTGACCCAGAAGTGCCTTTCCTGCAATCTGGAGAGTATGTAAAACCAAAAATTTCTTGTATGCCCCGCGCCAACCCACGGTGTCGCTCGCTTAGGTGGTGCTACACTCTATGTCCCACCCCCTCCCCCCAATATTCAACACAGATCGCCGCCCTTGATCATTTCCAAATGAAAGACAGTGAAAGTAACTATATCAAGTGAAATATGAAAGAAGGATATTTCAGTCATTGATCTATAGTTATAAAACAATTTTGCATCTTCGAAAAACAGCCAGAATTCCCAAAAGGGGGACGATGGACACGCCCCTTCCCTTTTTACCCTCACTGACGGCGGTCAATAATGGGGACCCTGAGTTAATTGTCCCCTACACAGAAACCTGGCTACGACGCCGATGTTCACTTGTGATTTTGCTGCCTTTTGCTTATGGGTCGCCTTGCTCGTGCTGCTAATGAACAGATTAGGGTACTGTTACCGCGGGAACATCAGGGTGTACTGTCTAATCGGAATCACGCGATTCGCTGTGAAATGACTTAAAAGGGACGAAAAATGTTAGGTTTTTGTGTTGGGGGGTTAGGGTGAGGTGTCTTTTGTCAGGAGAGTCAGCACCCCCAGTATAAAAAATCGTTCGCAAGGGGCCCGCCCCCGCGTTGCTGTGACTGCGCGCAAGTGGACGCTATCATTGTGCCGTGAAATCCGCACAGTGTGAGCTAGGATTTACCTATAAAGTCAGTCGTTCGAATAGTAGGCCTAACAATATATTTCAAACGTTGACAGCGTTTCTCTTTACTTACGCTTTACCGTTTAAGTTAATCTATTAACTAGAGATGGTTCATGAACTTCAAACACAAAACGGACGCGACACTGCATGCGCATATTGAGTTGTACTATACACCAAATGCGTTACGCTCAGTACGTTAATACGCGCGCGTCCGCGTATGAAGTAGGTTACCATAGTTGATGTACAGGGTCTATTATAACTCGGATCAATCACGTTGTGGGTAAACATGTGCGGGTATACAAACTGTTTCATGATATCGAATGCACGTTCCGAGTTCTCCTGGATTATGTCATAATGCATTAATATCCACTAGAGATACTAATATACTATATGAAACAAAAAATGGCCCGTGTGTATATGCGTTTCATCTCTTGTTTAAGTGAAAGATGCTTCCTCAGTGCACCTAAGTAAATTCAGACCCCATAATGTTGTTGTTGTTGTTGTTCTTATTTTCATCCAGAAATTACTCTGTTTCGTAATCGATATTGGCAAAGTTTGACACACAACTTATAATTATGAAGATGACCATCACGCTGTTTCCGACTATGGTGACGATGGTAAACCACGAGTGCATGTTGTTTCTAAATGTGACAAGGGTACGGTTATCTTGTGTGTACAGCAAGCTCAATTAGATTATTAACTCATGGGCACCAGGCTAGGCAACGAAGTGAGAAATCCAAAAATATACTATCGATCGAGAGAGGATTACAGAGTATAAGGAGGATATTTGCAAATTTCGAGAATTCCTGTCTGTAACATTCCTCTACCTCCGACAATTAAACGTGGGCGCATTCACCACCCAAGTAGGCCGTACGGTTTCCGTGATATAGGTGCTAGTGGCAAGGTTTGTCTTAAGAAATAACATTTTGGACTGTCGCAAATGTTATACCTAGCCTATGTATGTTGTAGATTGTATGTTGATGGTGTTATGATAACAGATAGAGTGAGAAGTGGAAACTACAAAATGTATGTAGGCTACAGGAAAATAACTTCAAAATTTGCATCGGTTAAAAAGAAAATATGTGCGTTGTGATGAATTTTTTGGGTTAGCTAGGATTCCAAAGGAGCATGCAGATGTGGTTGTGCATATGAAGGGAAAATCGCATTGCGAAGGAGGTTGATATCTCAGAAGGAATTAAAAAACTATCTGGAAAAAAAAAAAATATCTAGCAAACTCTGGATGAGGGCGGTGGGAGGGGGATGAGAAGTGTAGATGGTTTCGAGACACATTCCCCATAGACCCAATCTTGATTATATAGCAAAATGTAGACTCCCCCTTAACTCCTCAATTGACTTCCTACAGTGTATCATCTAGTTCCACTCTGCACATTCATCTGAGGACCTTGGTTTTTTTGCTGGCACCTGACGGAGCAGGCTGATAGTGGGTAATTGCACTGGCTGCGCTCCAAATAGGCCTCGGTAGTTGAAAACCCCGGGTGAGCAAAATGGATCTAATTTCACACGATAATTTAAATTATTTGATGTAATAGGTCCATTGTCATTGATTGTGTTTGCATTTGTTTACATCATGGAGTTAAAGGCCAAATGGTTTTGTAACAGATTCTCTAAATTATGTACTGGTTGAAAAAACCTACACTCAAATTTGGCGGTTAAATCTGGATTACCGGAATGGCCACCCTCTATCTGGTTTGGTTGAATCTTCCCATAGTTGAGAGAATGGCAGTATGCGGATAGAAGGTCTAAGAGCCTTGAGGATTCATCTGGGGGCAGATCAAGGTAGCCCACAGACTCTAGTAAAATGTGTTTTTTTGCGCACAGATAAAAAAAATATGAGACTAGGTATTTCCTTAGAATGAATGAGATCATTCTTCAACAGTTCGTGAACGATTGATGGGATTCCTCTTTAACCACATCAATCCAGGGTCTCAAATGTACATGTTTCACATCGACTTGATATCACTGGGTTTCCCTCAGGAGTCACAGAGCGGATTTGCAATGCTTTGATTGCAACTTTTTGATTTTCACTGGATCAACTGAAATTTTGATAATAGGTTTGGCTTCATATGCAAATCAATAGGTCGTCCAAAAGTCTAGCATCTTTTAACATGACCATTGGCCTTCAAGCTTGACCTAATGGTTACATTGTAATGAATTGTCTGCCCTGCTAGCCCTGCTACGTGCGTATATATTTTTTCTTTGAACTTTGTCCATTGGTTACCTTGGTCCTTAAAACTTTGGGCATGGTTCATTGTAAATGATGTCTGCCCTGCTGTCGTGCGTATATATGTTGTCTTCGCAATTGTATATTGTGGGTGTATACTGGTAGCAAACTATCATATACGGGTTTTACATTCTCGACAACCCATTTGGCATCATAGTTCATTGTTCTCATCACAGATTGGCAGCAGCGATGAATGTGGAATCAATCAATGTTTATCTTCTCGCACTTTAAACCTAGTTGTTTTTACAAATTCCGGGGGTCCGTTTGTTCACACCTCTCTTAGAAAAAAAGCAGCTTAAGAACGTCTGTTGTTACCGACCTCGCCGTGCAATGTGTGCCTTGCACATTCCGTGCTAGTGTACTTACAGTATAGCTACAGTACTACAACTACCTGATAAATTAACGAAAGTCTGGGAAAGACAATTCACCTCCCATTGTTGGTATATGTTTATACAAAAATCGAATCTTTCAGACCATAGCGTGAATGTAGTCCTAGTTACTTTATGGAAAGAGCTATTAGGCCCATATTCAATATGGCGATGAATCGAGAATGCAGACAAAAGACACACTCGACGAGATGCTACTGGACAGTTCGAGTTGTACTTTTGTGCAAGTTGACTAGGCCTGGCCTACGTGTATGGAGTACTCACACAACGAGTAAGTTAGTCCTAGTAAAAAATTGACGACTACTATACTTAAAACAAAACATAACCTGAAATGTTCCCCCCGGTACACTTCTCCCCTACTTTTCATCATTTGAAAAATGGTGAAAAATTGTCCCCCAAATGTGAAATTTCAATTGTTTCTTTCTTCTTTGCTTGCCTATTGTTGGGAGAAATTGTTTGGGCATTGCAATCATCAAATATCTGGGAAAATCAACTGGAAACATGAACAAACGTCCAAAATGTGATTTCCCCCTGATTTCAAATGTGTTGAGGATAGCTGCAGATTTTTGGGGGAAGACATCTGTTTGTGTGACTATATATTATAGTCCTAGGCCTTGTGTGCAATTGACAATGTTTAGGCAAATTGCAATGATGAGATATGAATATTCCGAAAAATGGAACATTCCCCAGAATGTGTTTTCCCTCCTGAAATTTTGACATGTTGATGACTTTGCATCAGGGTACGCGCTGGCTCTAAAATTGTGGGTCCAATAATGAGATTTTAGCGCCTGAATCGTACAGAGCAATGTAATTTTATGGAAAAAAATTCCCCTCCTTTTTTTGGACCCTTTTGTGCACACATTTTTCTAGATTTTGTGGGGTCCCAAACTGTCCAAAAAAAGGTGTCTATGACCCCGAGACCCCAAGAGCGCTCACACACCTGCTTTGCATGGATTTTTTTGAGACCGTGTTCATGTTATTTGCGCCTTTGTGAAATTTTCTATTTCAGGAATTGCAATCCGCAAATATTTTATAAAAAAATATCTGAAAGATGAAATAGTGCCCCCAAATGTGTTTCCCCCACCCCCCCTGACAATGACAAGGTGTCTTTCGCATCGGAATTCTCTTGGAAAAACGTGTGTCATGTGACTATCTAATGTGGACTAAATATATATATATATATATATATCTATATATATATATATAATATATAATATATATATATATAATTAGTATCTAGTTTATATATATATATATATATATATATATATTATCATTGATGACATCTTCATGATATGGACGCACGGGGAAGAAAAACTTACTCGTTCATCCCCGACAAATCAACGCATTCCCCCTCTATCAAATTCACGGCAGAATTTTAGCGACATAGTCCCTTCCTTGACACCACTTTGGGTACGTTGAAAACGGGTCACTCAAAACAGACTTGTTCACAAAACAAACCAGACAAGCACAATTTCCTCCCCAGCCGTTGTCACCCACCCCACTTCACGAATACATTCCTTACAGTCAAGCTCTTCGGCTGAAACGCATTTGCTCCTCGATCTGATTCGAGTCCGTGCCAACGGCACTTCAAAACATCTCCAAAGAGGCAGTATTTCCGGAGTTTCCATTGAAGAATGCCATTTGAAAAGCTAGCAATACTCCGCGAAGTGAAAACTCTGACGTCCAAAACTCGTCAATCCCACTCCAGAGTACATGTCTGTGAATGCCATCCTGCCCTCCCACCATTAACCACCCTCATTCACAAGCATTTGCCCATCCTTCAAGTCAGGACGCCTAAAATCCGTGTTCCGGAACCCCCTTGTTGCCTAACAGCAGACCTCTCGAAGTCTGCGTGACATTCTAGTCAACGCCAAATTTCGGCGTCCAATCCGAGCCGCAAACAACACCGCGGCAGCCGCCCCTGCCATCCAACTGCAAAACGTGGCAAACTTGTCGTTCGCACAACTTGTTTCAAAGTTTCCAGACATCCCCCATATTTCCAATTCAAAGGATATTGATTGCGTCCTCGAAGAATCCTGTTCACCTAATTTACTGTACCTCTGCGGAGGTCAGTACATCAGGGGGAACACAAACACCCTGAGGGCGAATACCCAACACGTCAGCCATCACGACCCAAGTTGACAGGCCGGTTTTGCTACGCATTTCAACACGGCGTCATTCACTCCATTGAAACCCTTAAGTGATTGCTCGACCATGACCCAATTGGATCCACTAAAATCCCCACGCGAAAGAAATTACTATGGGATTGAACCTGAAACGACTACACAACCATTGTCTGAACATTCCGAACGACCTACCATCACAAAAGAGATAATGGTACCACTCGGCTCGGCCCCCCCGCCCCATTTGCTATTGTCAATCACCAGGCGCAAATTGGCCTTCATTAGTATAATCCTGTTGAGGATTATCTCCTTGTCAATCACTGAGGCGCAATTTGGCCTCTCCCGGGATAATCCCCACAGGGATTCTCCCCTGTCAATCAGCGAAACACTAATTTAGCCTCACCACACCATTGTTCCTAGGGCCCTATAAAGTCTCAGCCGTCTTCCTCTTCGAGTTATCACTTTCGTGGTCACTGCACTTACGAAGGACTAGTATTGTCCGAAAGCTCTCATCCAAACGATCGCTGTTTTCCTCACATTTACCTGCTCAATCGCTATTTCGCATCTCCTTCGAGGTCCAGCCTAATCATTTCGTACATGTTGTTTACAGTTTTTGCCTCGTGTCTATAATATATATATATATCTATATATATATATATCGTCTATATATATATCTATATATACTATAATATATTATATATAATATATATATATATATAATATATATATTTATATATTATAGATGCACACATAAAAAAAAAAATATTGAATTCATCTGCAATTTCACTTAATTTACAGCATAAATGCTGGGAAACCCTGTGTTTTGATACTCTTTACCTCTTCTGAAATTTGGAATCGTCCAGTCCTCCCAATCTCTAAATATAACCACAACCTGAACAAACTTCAGAATCTCAAATTTTGGACCAAAAATCTACTACTTCCCCACCCCCCACCCAAAAAAAAAAATTGACATTTTTGGTATTTTGAGCCTGATTGCATGGGAAAAGTGGTTATTTGTGCCTTTTCACATTTGCTACAAAGTTTGAAATCAATCAGCCCTTGAAAAGAGAATCTTTAAAATAGTGAAAAACTTGTAAAAATGAGAATCTGCCCCAATTTTGATAGTTTTCCGTCTAATTTGAGAGCACTACGTTTTGTGACTTTTCAAGCGTGTGCAAATTTCACCTTTGTTCAAGCCACCCAAAATGCCGATATTTTGTGAAAACATCAAATCGGAGGACTGATACGCAAACGCACACACCACACACACACACACACACATACACACGCACACCACAACACACACACACACACACGCAACACACAACTGACACTTTTACGAGTGCCACGTCATTGCTGGATCACCCAGCACCCATGGGTACCCCACCAATGGGTACCCCTCCGTGGATAGTTCCAAACCACCACTATGATTACCGTAGCGAACCGTATGCTATGGCAACCAGCACAATAATATAGGTGAAATGGCAAACTGACTACAATATCTATTCCGGCCCTTCGGGACCGTTGAGATAAAAAAAAAAAAAAAACCGAATGCTTTGCGAAAGAACCAGACTCAATTGTATCTAGACAACGGCTCTGATATTTTCAACCAATAAATCTGTTACTACGAGAAAGCCAGTCTGATGAGGACCTATGATATTAATGGATGAACGGTTTTTATCTAGAAGCAATCGCCTTAAACCCCAATTGATAATCATATTACTAGTTGATCGGTTCTGTAGTTTTTGCCAATAATCAGATTTTTATCTGGTTTGAGGATGAGAGAAACGATACCTCTCACTTGTCAGGACCAAGCTTGGCCATTACTATAAACATGGTTCAATGACTGCGCATACAGAATGTCCAATTAGGGGCAAAAAGGTTATAAGAAATTAACAGAGAGAACCGTCGGACGGGAGCTTTGTCTTCTTCATAGACATCAAAGCTTGGTAGCACTCATCGAGGGTGAGGAGACCCTCGCAGCACTGTAAATCCAGGTTGGTGTGCGGTTCTGCCCAGGAAGTCCATCGAAGAAGGGATCTGGGATACAATTATCTGTGCTGTATACGCTTCAGTTCCCGAGGATATCATTGCTGGCTGTAGAGATAGTACCATCTGCTTTCACCAGACGTTTAATTGTATTAAATGATATAGTCCGACTTTCCAGCCCCAAAAAGTATGTTGTGTTCTTCTCACCTTCCTCTACCCACCGTGCTCGGGATCGGAGATAGTTCCACGTAGTTTATAGTCGTAGAGTACATTGAGGGCTTGCTGTGCCGCCTTCAGCTGAGCACGAATAGCAGGAGATTCCGGACATATAATGCAAAGAATGGTATTTCCATGAAAGTTGCTGAGTATATCCGAAATATTAGTGAAGAACATCGGTGAGGCACAGTTTGGGGCAGCTTCATCCTTCAAAGTGGAATCGAGGTACGCTCTCACCAATATATTCAATTGTACCGGATCCTTTTTGATATTAAAGATGGCCGCGGTCACACCAAGAACAATAGGGTTACTGGTAGTCCCCATTCAGATGCTACACACCCAATTTCAACAAGATCAGACCAACCATTCTGGACTATTCATTTCACAGAGTTTTAGTTTTGACTTCAGACTCTGTTGACCTCAGATGACCTTCGACCCGGACCAAAAAACAATAGGAGTCATTTAACTCATCATGGGGAACTCCATACCCAAGTATGAGCCTAATCCATATAGGTGGGGGTCGGGTATTGTGTTTACAAGCCCAATGGGCCACAAAAATATTAATGTTTCACAAATTTCGATTTTTTAAACAAAGAAAACTTCACCCGTGAACAACCAAAAAGACAGAGTTTCTGTCTACAATAATAAAATCATACACCAAATTCCAACGTGATCTGACCAACCATTCTGGACTTATCGTGTTAACAAGGTTTTTCAGATTTGAACTTCTGGTGACCTCAAAGACCTTTGACCCGCACCCAAAAACAATAGGGTTCATGTACTTATCATGGGGGACTCACATGCCAAAAGTATGGATTCATTCCACCAGGGTGGGGGCGGAGTTATCTTGTTTACAGAGCACAATTGCCAAAAATTTTCTTTTCACAAATTTCCTATTCTTGACAAAAAATTCACCGCGACCTACACCAAAAAACGATGGGTCTTGTACTCCATAAGGAGGCTGCACACCAAATTTTAACTCGATCAGACCAACCATTCTGGACTTTTGACTTTGACTCCTGGTGACCTGCGATGACCTCTGACCTGACGCTAAAAACAATAGGGCTCAGTTACTCATCATGGGGAACACCCCATACCAAGTATGCGCTTCATTCATCCAAATTTCAACTTGATCAATCGTCGTCTTATCAGTTTCATCAGTAGTTAGTTACTATATATCCGACTACACTGGCTCTGATTATGCCACGGTTTCCCAACCCTAATTGCTGATTAATCAAACATGTGTTATGAACATTGTAGCAATCATTGATCGAGATATGAATATCGTCTTTTTTTTAATTGTCGGATCGCGGACGTGACTATGAAGTAACGGCAGTAACGAAGCGAGAAACGATTGCCTGTACCAGTTGAAGGACATGTTTACTGTCAAGAACAGCATCAGCGGACTTCGTTATGAAGTTAGTCAGTGCTGGCGATTATCATCCGGTTCCTGCCAATAGGTAATATGTATATTGTAATAATGAATTATTCGATTAGTGTATGACAATATGTATTGTATTTGTCTTGTAACCTAATCATCGGAATCCAAATAGCACAACAGACGTACTAATTACAGCGCCATGATTTTGTGATTTGTTAATCGCTTGACCTCAAGAAATGGCAGGGCCTATGCAAGTAAAAACCCAACATACCGGGGTATGTAAAACATTGTGAGTGTAGCTATCCTGACACAAGTCTGATGTAGTATGAATTATGATACTAGAGGGTTCCGTTAGCACTTCTCATTTGTTGGGCATAGCGAGATGGACAAGAGCGTAACCTCCTGTGCGAAAAACAGTACTAGCACGACGTATTGATATGCATTTACGGCAACGAGGGCGTTTACGTTCATTTGTTACTACAGCCCTTGATGATGTATACTACATCATGTGGTAAGTCATATATATATATAATATATATATATATAATATATATATATATATATATATATATATATATAATATATATATGGTAAGTGGATATCTTCTTCGTTATGTGGTAAGTGATATATAGCTAGTCGGTCAGTAAAAATCGCGGTTTGTCATGTGGCATACAAGTATCAAAGACCACCCAATCGAAACTCTATATCACTCCTATATCAATTTAACCACTTCTTATTTTGATTCGTTGAGAGTGAAGTTGTCGGACATCAGTAAAATGGTTTTTATTGGGGCGTGTCATTATTTTAAATGGCTGGCCTTCAATATTAGGATGAGCCATGTAAAGCGCGTACAGTTGCTTTAGTTTTGTTCAGCATTTGGGATGATTCGATCTAATTCGAGGTTATACCCTTCAAAACAGATAAAGTTGTCCTATAGTAACGTGGTAATCTTAATTTTTGAGAAGGTTGTTGCCAAAGTTATCTCACAGTAAACTACATTTGTTATCTGTTCCCATCAGCACATGCCCCACTAATTCTGACACACCTTCTATTAACAATATTATACTCAATCGTGGATGCTTAATACTGAAGTTGGTTGGTATTTTTTATACGAGAACATTCGTTTTAACGATTCGAAATATACACCGAAAAGTGTGGTTATGCACTAAACTTTGCAGTATTTTGAAGTAGTTACATGAATTTAATCACCTAAGGTTACTGTATGAGTTGTTTCTCTTATCTAAACTGATATGAAAATCAAAATAGTTCCCAACAAACTATTCTGGAAAACTTATCAGCGTAGAATATATTTCGCGAGTATTTCGTCTAAACGCGTTACTTTGCCCATGATGCAGCTGGGAAATGTTGAAAGCTCGAGACAAAATGCCATTGTTATCCACACACACAAACAACTATATAGCAAAATCTGGCGGATCCAAGTATCCTCATACCTGATTACTTCGAGACAGCGTACAAATGGCCGATTATAATGGCTAACGACTATTTAGATTAAAAGGTTGTGGTAGACATAGCATTTGGCCATCTTAGAGATCCTCCGTACTGGAAATTCATATACTGGAAAGCATTACATGAATTTCTATGGTTGTAATTACCACAGTCTATGCGCTATACTATTGGGATACGTTCATCATGCCGTCATAGTGCCATGGAATATTCACCGCTATTTGTTAATAGTATTAATATTGATGATGAATATAATAATTATTCATTTAATATTAAATAATCATAATAACAATAACGATTACAATAACAACAATTAGATTCATTATTATAGATTATTATCTTATTATGATTATATTATTATTATTATTATTATTATTATTATTATTCACATACAAAGTTTTCCCTCGGGGCCCATACCGTTGCCTGATCGGAAGCATTGACTGTTAATTCGCGTATACAGCGTTGTAACACCATACACAACGTAACTTCAGAGAACCCGCCGGATCTTTTTGGGAGGATTCGCGAATGCACAGACTATTGAAAGACACTTAGGTGCGTCCAGGCAAATAGGATAAGTCGTCTGAGATTTGTCTAAAACGGCACCCACCTTCCCAGCACGTGCGTTTTTTATTTCCTCTTCTCGTAAAACAACGTTTTTTTTCTCCCATTGATGGCTGCAATCTTTTTGAAGATCGTCAGTGCATCCTCCGTCTTGCCTTTAGTGAGCAGCCATCGTGGTGACTCCAACACGAAGAGACTTGAAAACGAAAGGGGAGTGAGTTCGAGAGAGCAGAAGAGGGACGCACAGGGGGGGGGGGGGGGGGCGAGCTGAGAAAGGGAATGGGTTGAGCCGAGGAGTAGAAAGGGCACTGGGATGAAGAAGAAGGTGAGAACGGCGATTGGAGGAAACAAGCAGATTCAATTTCACCAGAGCTTCCTGTGATATTTACAACCAATCGGTTATGATCTATACCGGAAGAAGCAGCACCACATATAGGCTGATATAATATGTTTGGGGCCATCGATACTACGTGATACTTTGAACGACCTCTTGAACTAACATGGCTCCCCCACTACAACGCCCCATCTGAACTGGAGTGCATTGATTTTTGCTTTCTTGATATCATGTTCACGTTCAAGTTCTGTAGAATGACATTTGAATGCATGTTCACTTACTCATGACATAAGCTCATGCCTTAAAAAAAAAAAATTTTAATACTTGACGAATTCTTCGTTTTCCGATTTTGTAATGAGGACTATTTCAATTTTTTTACATCTCTCGATCACGAATGAACTTGTTGGATCTGAATGGCACTGGGTCTGAATCATAGAGGCTTAGGTTGATGTGGGAATGGTAGGGCATGTGAAGCCTATGTATATGGGTTTACACTCATTATAATATGGGTGTGGAGAGGCAATATTTGTTCCGAGGGCGAGGGAGTGGCGTAACCTCCCTCGTCCAAGTGGTCTCTGCCCAATCCAAACCACCCTTTGATGACCTACTATTCCATTAGAAGGCCCACGAGTAAGGGAACAGTTATCCCGGGCATGGAGAATCCGCCATCTGTAGATCAGCTTAGCCAGTCCCGCAAGGCCGCAAGTAGGAGAAAGCGAATGCCAGAAAATACATGTTAGTGCAGAACACTCTTTTACTTGGTGCCGTAACTCCATTACTGCAAATATAAAATGCGTATATGGATATGTTAGTCTTTGCATGTGTGAAACATTTTAAAATGATAATTAATGGGTTCACTCCGGCATTGCTGAGCGAATATATATATGATTTTTTTTTTCTTTTCGATTGCTCAGTCAAGAAGAAACACTTCCTATAAGTCGCAGATTAGTTTTGTATTCAATATCCTTTACTTGAGTGACCCCATATTCTATGATTGTTCTCCTGAATAGATTCTAACCACACGTAGTCCAGCGCAGATCATGAGTACTAACATGATAGTGTTACGATAGTATATAGGTCAAATGGAAGAGCGACCTTCTGTTCAGCTATTCGGACCCATCAGTCACTCAACTACACGGAAAGCGTCATAAACCAATGCGGCCACTGTGGACCGGGAGATGAGTGCAGATTTGCCTATTAGAGCTAGTAAAAGTAAGTACATAATGCTAGTCGAACATATTGGAAAGGCAGAGACAGAACGTTACTGAAGTCAAATGATCACAAGAGAAGAAGACATCTCGAAAAGTAACCACATTATATAGGTATGAGAGCACGAGAATGCAGGTTAGAGGGGAAGCATGTACCGTACAAGTTGATTCAAAACTCTTCAGGGGTGCCAACATGTTCAGGTTGATTCGCTTTTTTTATTGGAAACGGCATTACTTTTTTCAGCACTATCACTGCTGCACTGTCAATAATAATAAATACTCCTTAACATAGTACTATTATTCTAGGCGCAGAGTAGAATCACATTAATAATGCAAAGGACGCAAACTGACCTATTTGAAAGTGGAGGTTTACACGTGTGAGGACCCCACCAAGACACCAGTTTGTACTACACAACACGAACTGCGCGATTCCCGTGTCCCTCACGAAAGAACCCAACATAACATCAACGCAATGAAGAGTGACATCACCGGTGTGAATACTATGATCAGGGAGGTGATACAGGCGAATGCAATAGAGATCACCATCGATAAGCGGGGACCAATCCTGCACGTAAGAGGAACAGGGATACCATGACAGTATTGCAGTTGATGAGTGAAAGGCGAGTTACTATTAACGTTCTAAACATTGTTCTCTATGTTTCACTGGACGTGTAGGGCTTCGGAATGACCCGACCAGGATTCGAACTCCGATTCTTTGGTAAGCGGACACACTACCCAACTTTTGCGAACAAAACCACTGTGCTGAATCGGTGTTGTGCGGCACAGGTCAAACGTATTAGCACGAGAGCAGGGCTCACACGAGTATAGTTGTACCAAGCAATATTTCGGAGGTTACCTTAAGAAGTTTGTACCATTTAAATAACCAACACTGATCAGTAGGAACCGTGGGGGTAAACGTGGTTGGTGTCACCAGGACAGGAAAGACAAAACCCAATCTATGCTGTTCATATATGCTCTATTGACTTTTTGATCTCAGCGGTCCCGAAGGGCCTGATGGAGATTGTAGCAGTTTGCCATTTCACTATATTTACTGTTGCTGGTTGCCAGGAGCATCGGTGCTATAGTAATATAGTGGTGGTTAGAAACTAATCCACTGAGGGGTACCCACTGGTGGGGTACCAGGAGTGCCGGGTGATCCAGCAATGAGGTGCACTCGCGAAGTGTCCGTTGGTGTGTTTGCGTGTGTGTGTGTGTGTGTGTGTGTGTGTGTGTGTGTGTGTGTGTGTGTGTGTGTGTGTGTGTGTGTGTGTGTGTGTGTGTGTGTGTGTGTGTGTGTGTGTGTGTGTGTGTGTGTGTGTGTGTGTGTGTGTGTGTGTGTGTGTGTGTGTGTGTGTGTGTGTGTGTGTGTGTGTGTGTGTGTGTGTGTGTGTGTGTGTGTGTGTGTGTGTGTGTGTGTGTGTGTGTGTGTGTGTGTGTGTGTGTGTGTGTGTGTGTGTGTGTGTGTGTGTGTGTGTGTGTGTGTGTGTGTGTGTGTGTGTGTGTGTGTGTGTGTGTGTGTGTGTGTGTGTGTGTGTGTGTGTGTGTGTGTGTGTGTGTGTGTGTGTGTGTGTGTGTGTGTGTGTGTGTGTGTGTGTGTGTGTGTGTGTGTGTGTGTGTGTGTGTGTGTGTGTGTGTGTGTGTGTGTGTGTGTGTGTGTGTGTGTGTGTGTGTGTGTGTGTGTGTGTGTGTGTGTGTGTGTGTGTGTGTGTGTGTGTGTGTGTGTGTGTGTGTGTGTGTGTGTGTGTGTGTGTGTGTGTGTGTGTGTGTGTGTGTGTGTGTGTGTGTGTGTGTGTGTGTGTGTGTGTGTGTGTGTGTGTGTGTGTGTGTGTGTGTGTGTGTGTGTGTGTGTGTGTGTGTGTGTGTGTGTGTGTGTGTGTGTGTGTGTGTGTGTGTGTGTGTGTGTGTGTGTGTGTGTGTGTGTGTGTGTGTGTGTGTGTGTGTGTGTGTGTGTGTGTGTGTGTGTGTGTGTGTGTGTGTGTGTGTGTGTGTGTGTGTGTGTGTGTGTGTGTGTGTGTGTGTGTGTGTGTGTGTGTGTGTGTGTGTGTGTGTGTGTGTGTGTGTGTGTGTGTGTGTGTGTGTGTGTGTGTGTGTGTGTGTGTGTGTGTGTGTGTGTGTGTGTGTGTGTGTGTGTGTGTGTGTGTGTGTGTGTGTGTGTGTGTGTGTGTGTGTGTGTGTGTGTGTGTGTGTGTGTGTGTGTGTGTGTGTGTGTGTGTGTGTGTGTGTGTGTGTGTGTGTGTGTGTGTGTGTGTGTGTGTGTGTGTGTGTGTGTGTGTGTGTGTGTGTGTGTGTGTGTGTGTGTGTGTGTGTGTGTGTGTGTGTGTGTGTGTGTGTGTGTGGCTGCAGAGCAGTGTTTTATCTTATCTGTCAGAAGGTCCCTGTCCTGCAGTCTAGTTGACAATGAAACCTGTTGTCCAGGGGAAATGATTGTCCATCAACACATCTCGCTCTAGATTGTTGGCTGTTGAGCCAGAAAGAGAGTTTTTTTCACATGTTGGTTGGTTTCACTTTGGTAGATGTAGCTAATATACAGGCCTAGGAATGATTTAGTTGAGTACTTTGTGCTGGGCACTGATAGCACATATTAAGCCAATGTGTTGGACATGTTCCAAGCCATTTCAAGGTTATGTCAGATGTCAGTAAGGGTCAGTTTAATGGAACAAACAATAAATGTGGATTGGTGAAGAAATACAGTGTATTTGCCACATGATTTTTGCAGACCGCAGCTATCACGACGTTCGACCTATGCTCTTGTTAATATTCATTATCCCTCATATCCCGATAAGTGCAAACTTCGCGCGCTTTCGCAAATAAGTTTTAAAAATTTGCAAATAGCAAGTTATTTCGTCGATCAACACACAGAATCACAACGACCACCGTGATTGGGGTGTCTGTATTGTATGAAACTCAATTGTGTCTCATTGTTAGGGATGGGAGAATAAGGGTAGGGCCGTACCCTCCTCCGTTGACTGTATTGTTAGAGTATCCGAACGTTTTTTTTTGTTTTACAATTTAGGCTAGTGCCATTTTGTAATTCTACATGGGACTACAATATACAAATAGCGTCATTGATATTCAGCTGACGGACGTGGACAAACCAGGAGGCAGCACTCGCGAATGTGTGGGCGCGCTTCCGCCCCCAATATTATCCCTTGGAGTATTCACTACCTTACATGTAACTCCATTCTAAATCGAGAACTCTTCGGGCTATCTTTTTAACGATTTACGTCGTGAAAGAAACGTGATCGTGGCGAACGAAATCTACAACCTGGATCATCTTGAATGGAGTAACTGGAGATAATGACGGCCCTAAAGTGGAGTTTTCGGACCTAGCTCCAACACGGGCACTTACTGCCATTGTGCTCCTGCACATTTTGCAGAGAAACTCACAAGATTAGAGCACAAGACGCCTCTGAGGGAAAATGGGAAAATGCAAAATTAGTTTGGACGAAGTGATGTTTTTTTGCGGACACTAAATGGCACCACATTTGATCAAGGCAAACCTGTAAATGTTACCATTTCCTAAAGTGGGAGCGGGATTTGGCAGTCATAGGCGTACGAGCGCAGGGTGGGGTGGTGAGAGGAAGACTGCCGCACAGATTTTTCTGAGATGAGAAATTCGGGGGGGGGGTGGAGTACAGAAGTTCGTGAGAAAAATTGGCCAGCGAAAAGGAAGGAGTTAGAAGAAAAGCGGACCTAATTTTCCTGGCTGACTGACCCGTTTTCGATAAATGCCCGTAAAACCTTCCGGTGACCTACTTGAAAAATTCGGGCAAAAATGTTCGGCGGGTTGCTCCTAATTGGAATGGTCTCCGTCTGCTTATTATGGCGGTCCGCCTGGAAGGCAAAAAAAAAATCTAGTGGGAGAAAGGGGACTCTCTCGGTCCTCTAAAAAGTGAGATTTAGACTCACTAAATCTTACTGCCCTCGACTCAATTTGGCAGAAAAACACGATTCAGAGCAGTACAGGCGCAACTAAAGACATGAAAAATGCAAAATATTTTCTGGAATGCAAGTGAGTGTTTAGAGTAGCGGATATTGCACAACTGCCAAATCTTAAGGCTTGGCGGAAAAAAGGGAAGGGGGCCCTCCCGCTTAGACCACTCACCCAGATCCGTCAGCAAACTTCAGCCCCCCCCCCCCACACTTAAAATAGTATGCCTACATGTATAATACACAAATATACACAACTTACCTTATAATCACTAATATACCTCATGTTAATGTTTGAATCATGCAAACATGGTCAAAGGTTGCAACGTGACTGTATAACGTCCATTCACATACAACAATAGTATAAGAACGATTATGGCTTCCTTAAACTGAAAATGGGGGCGCTCTTCAAAATGGCGACGAAACTCATTAAAACCGTGTGGGATACCCTCAAATCCAACATTTTGAGCATATATTAAGATTCCATTAACTCAGATTCAGGAGACACGTATAATGTGGCCAAGTTTAATTTTTTTTAATTACCCGGCAAGATAGGTCATTCTTCTGTGTGTGGTTGGACTGATGGAGATGATCTACAACATAGAAGCTGAAATTTAATGGTATTGAAGAGACTGAGCACATGAAGAAGCAGTTATAGGAATGAATTCAAGGAGCAGTACAAAGAGTCGACAGCTAGAAAGTGATGGAGACTCATTTACCATTAAGGGTGTTCTGATGATGACATCAATACTCGCCCACTCACTCACTCATTGACTCATGTTTCCGGACCTGACACCTCGGACTCTCTTGGTACCCGAGGCGCTGCGTCATACCTAATTTCCTCTCGACCGTCACGACAGAACACGATGGACAGGTAACGCCCACTGGAAGGCGTGGCAAATGCTCAACGACGCGCAGTTGACAATGGGACAAACGACCCACATCATCCCAGTCTTCCGAGCACCCTGACATTGGACGCATTGTACTTCCAGCGGTAAGCAAGTATGCAGCAAAGTTAGGTAGTCGTGATGGGGATTGAGCCTTCGTCCCAGCCCCACAGTGAGTTTTCCAAGCCAAGTTCGAATAAAGAAAAGTCTAGCGTGATTAGGCTGAACACTCGGAGATTAGTTCTACCCAAACACGGGATTTCAAAACGCCACAAGGCAATAACCTCATGACTTGCATGGCAACCCGAGACGTCTACTAATCTCAGATTCGCAAGACTTGAAACCACTGCCGGGCGATGATGAAGCCTGAGTTATCTAACCCTTCGTAATGCTGGTTGCGCACTGGACCTCTCGCAAATGAAACCGCACAGTCTGTGTCACTCGACTCAGTTAACACAGGGGTGTGAAAATGCGTGGAAAGTCAGTGTGAACCTGCCTAACACTGACAACTACAGGTAAGGAAAACCCCCAGAAGAGTGAGTAACATAATTGTGAGTATGATTCAATATTTAGTTATGCCGCTACCGCTCCAACGAAATCATTGAGGTGGGACGAAATGGATTCTGCTGGAACTACGTTGGAATACATGGCACAGCCCAGAAGTTATCAATCACGACAATCAGCCTGCCCACGCAAGAATGATCTGTACTCACACATCAACTGCAAGGCCCCCGAAGGCGCTTCCAACCATGTAACCAGCAAAGTACGTTGATATGGGCGATGTTCGGCATATGAGATCTTGCGCAGACGAGTTCGAACTGACGAAATGAACAGACATGAAACATTTGAGGAAAACGGGTATAAGTAAACCCCATACTCCAGTGATCCTCACTAGATTTTTTAAACGTCACAGAAAAAAAAAAAAAAAAAATCATGATTTTACAATATCCAGCGACTGAAAGGCATTTGAGAAGAAGTTCAAGTAGTGACAGAAAATAAAAACCTTACAAAAATGGAATAT
Source organism: Sclerodactyla briareus (assembly GCA_026419785.1). NCBI lineage: Eukaryota > Metazoa > Echinodermata > Holothuroidea > Dendrochirotida > Sclerodactylidae > Sclerodactyla > Sclerodactyla briareus. Next base: position 90,563 of record JAODTK010002721.1, read on the forward strand.
GCAGTCACGCACGCGTTGGTGGGTGCGGACGTGTGTATGTGTACGTGTGTACATGGTGGTATGACGGCCCTCGTCATCACAAAAATGTAAACATGGATTAAACTCCTATAATGTATGGAAGTTGCATATATTAAGAGTTGTATTGTTTTTGGCTTAAGGGCCGTTCAAGGGTCGTTCAAGGACAGCATAAATCAACGATCAATAAGCCTCCCAGCATGATATCTACAGAACGCAAACATGTAATAAATTGGAATCAGGTTGGTAGGCTGCTCGTATGCGTGTATACGTTAGGACTCACTCCACCGAGCATTATCCGATGTTGCGCTGTACCGTGACGGTGACCGCTGCGAGAACGAAGACTGACGTGTGTGATGATGGTGCCTACTTACAGTTTGAGTTATTGACATGCGGTTAGAGGTAATGAAGTGGTAACATTCGCAGTCCGACGTTGGGCCATCAGTGTGTAGACGATCGAAATAACATATCCCAGCAGCACAAAACTTTTCCAACAACTTCCCCCACCCCCCCGCCAAAAATTTCACTTGGAGAACTTGGAGAACTCATCAGGTCACATGGTATTGACTATATGATGTATGCCGACGATACGCAGTTGTATCTGTTCTTTACAGCCAATGGTATTGACATCGCCCTTACTTCGAATGGAGTTGTATTGGTGCACTGAAGGATTGGATGGGTCGCCATTTTCTCAGGTTCAATGATGACAAAACTGAATTGATGTTTTTAGAAGCAGGTTTACTGATAATGCTGGTCTCGATGACATTGCCCTCACTATTGGTGATCGAACGATTACCGTATCCTTGAGTGCGTAATATTGGTGCCAATTTGATCAATTCCTTCAAAAATGGACCAGCAAGTCTTGCTATCTCTAAAACCACTATGTACCAGTTAAGACTTATTAGTCAAATTAGGAAATTTCTGGACAGAGCGACAACTGAAAACTTGTTCATGCAACTATGTCCAGCCGAATTGACTATGTAAACTCCCTGCTTTATGGTTTTACATCTGCCCAGATATCAAAACTACAAAAAATACAAGAAAACATTGCTGCCGAGAATCATCGCCAGGGCTACAAACGCTACTCATGACCCTGATTAGTAAGGGCTTCACTGGCTACCGATCCATGCCCGCATAGATTATAAAATCCTCATCCTGTTTTCCGTGCCATCAAGTTCGCCAAACCAGCATACCTTCTTGATGTCCTGAATCCTCACACAAATACCAGGCCATACGATCTTCACAGCAACTAGAGCGTCTTCAACCCCCAGTAACAAGATGAAACGTTTGGCGACCGCAGTTTCGGTTAATCCGCACCCCTTCTGTGAACGCTCTCCAGTAAGTTAAAGTGCATGAGCTCCTTCAACTCTTTCAAGCGTGGACTCATTTGTTTTTGCGTTAGCTGCTAAGCTTTTGTCTCTTGTATGTATAATATACTTCTTTTTTTCTTTTCTTGCCATCCGTTAGGCTTGAGCAGCCTTGTTGGATTCCGCGCTTATAAGATGTATATTATTATATTATTATTATTATTATTTAAAAAAAAAATTACACGTTTTTGTTTTGAAGTGTGGTAACATTTCAAAGATAGGCCGTCGAAATGGTGCTATGAGGATAATTTCGTGTACAATTCCATTAATGTGTAGTGGCGTGCGATAATGAGCACCAGGTTAGAGCAGGCTTTGTACAAGTCAGCTTTGGTTACAATCTGCGCACTGTCTCCACCAAGTGGCCCATCGAACATTATATACACTATATATTATTACGATGCCCTTAATTCTAGAGGAGATCATTGCGAATTTGAGTGCAAGTGATCAACGGTACCAATAAGCAGTTACGGTACCAGATAAGAATACTCGGTGGAAGTATCTGGAACTAATGTATTTAATTACACGAACGGGACCTCATTGTATTACGTTATACTTCTATGTTATCGTATGCCTTTAAAAAACGCTGCGAATAGTGTCCAATCCCTGAGCGCAAGGTTGATGGAAGACAATCCTCACGAAGCCGGATAGTCCGACCTCTGGAGATCGAAACCTCTCAGAGGCTTGAAACCTGACCCCACCTACTCTCACTCCGATATATATACTACATCCATTATTAGCATGGTGTCTGGGAAGCAATTCGATCATAGTCCCAACCCAGATCACAGGGTATCTCGCCGAGGCTGGAGACTTTCTCACCGAGTTAGATAGAAGTACGAAGGTCGATCGCGTAACATTGTACTTGAGACATCGTTCATACTCGACGGTCCGCTCGAGGTTATACTCGGGGATTGCGATCGAAAGATTCTTCTTGAGGACCGTTCAGTCGGCCTCGTGGCTGGGCACTCTCGTCTTCCCCGGCAGGCCACCAGTGGTCGCTTTTGCCGGCTGAGAAAACTGGACGTAGAGTCTCTGGCAGGTGACGTCATCAAAACGTAGCTCAGGGATACCCAGCAAACACTTTTTGGTACGCCCATACGGCGCCGATCTCTTCAGAAGCTATCAGTATCCATTTAGGGGAGAGAGGTCTTCTAAATACCTATGCCATATACGGCGGCAATAGAGTTGTGCGAACTCGAGGACTATGTGATGGTAGGTTTCGCAGATAAGCTGAAAAACTCGGCAGTGGCTTGATGAAAACCAAGTGATGGCGGGTGGTATTTGACATCAACACGGAAGCTTTTTATTTATATAAACAATTTCGGAATCGATGGGGTGCCTCCACGGACATTGAACAGACAGATTGATGAGAGCTCCGAAACTTGACAATGTTGACGTAGTCTTTGGGCCAAATAAGATGGACACTACCAATGGGGCAACAATCTGTGTAGTACTACAAAAAATGAATAAATATTCAACTATGATAAATTCTGCCATGATAGGCCTTCCAATAAGCCAGAAGATGAAACTGCCCTGATCAAAGTGCTGAGAACAAATGGCCCAAATTGATGAGAGCAGTGTGCGCTCCTATCGAATCGTCTGAGCAATGGTCTGAAGCGAGAGCTATTCGATGCACTGCATGGCGCACAGTACCAAAGAAAATGGCCAATACCCAACTCAGTACAGTCACAGTAGCGTTAGGCCGAACGCGTGCAGAGTCCAAACGTTTACCTCGACTTTGGCCTAGGTTTAGGTTCACGCATCCAGTCACAGGGCCGACACCTCACTCATCAGCACAGTCGCTGAACAAAATTTGGATGTGATGAATGCAATCAAATGTATTATTATCACATGACAACGAAAGATCCTGTTGTCCTCTGTATTTCAGGGATAATTACTTTTCAACGGGACTTTCAACATTAACAGCTCGAAAAAAAAGCTATGCGTGAACAGAACCAAGGCTTAGTGATGTCATCAACATCAAAAACATCTTGTTTTGGTTTGATATATGATAGTCATTCAATCGGACCATAGCGCTTTGAATTATATCAAGTTGACCTCTTGGCTTATCATTACCCTCGCTTGCGGCGTCAAGTAGTGCGTATTCGTAAAGTCTGCGTTTGTGGACGCAGTAATCCTATCTCATATCAATCTATTCATCACGCGCTGGCAGCCGGCGGCGGAAAGCAGTTGAAATGTTTGATTTGAATAGAGGGACAGCAATACAACGTTACGGAGCACTCGGACGACCTGGAGTTTATTACCTGAGAGGAAGTCGCACGATAGGCCTCTATTCCCAAGGGTCATGTGTATTCGCCATCCCTTTTCGGGCTCCCTCGACCTGTATGAGAAGGGGGCAGAAGGATAGTACTAGTTAGATCCTACAGCCATATATAAATAGATGGAAATAAGGGAAAACATAATTAAACGTTTAGTCTTTTGTACATTCGGTCAATTACGAAACATGAGATGACGAAAAAACAGAGCAATTGAATACGCACTTAACAGTCATAGACGTCCACTGGTAGTTGGTATGAACACATTCGTTTTTTGTTTGTTTTTTCTCTCGCTCATTTTGTTGTTCATTAAGGCTCATTAAAACGATACGATTTTCCCCGACTTTTCGTCGCGCTGTGCGACTCTCCGGCACGACTGTGTAGCAACGTGTAAATGCTCTTTTCCTTGTCGGCGAAAAAACGTCCCCCCCTGTTCCGCGCAAAAAAGCTGGGATTTCTTGAAAAATCGTACCCGACGTTTGTCGTACCGTCTGTAACAGAAAATTGTGTGTGGTAAGATAAGAAAATGGACTGTAAATAATGTAATCAAAATCATTTGAGATGAAACGAGAGGGTTCATGATATTTTTTATGTTTTGTCCGAATACTGTAGAATTGAAGTGATGAAAATATTTTTTTCCTCGAAAAATGCCGAAAACGAAGTGTGAGAATAGCAATAGCCCTTATCGCAAATACTGTTGCGATGGAAAGGATGTGTCAAATCTTATCAGTACAGTTCGTCGCTCGAGATGTAACACGGACCTTCGTTTGGTGAGCATATCCACCTCGAGTGTATCCGTAGTGTGACGCCTAAATGTTCAATTAGGTTGCTCGAAGCGCCCTCTACCTATGCGATATGGTCTATTGAGCGATAGATTCTTGCTAGGCTAGCGCTTCGTATGTACAGCAAGAGCCTATATCTTCTTGTGTGTAGGACAAGGCCTGGAGGCCTAATCGCTACCACTTGTAGTTTCCGACAAATATGGGCTCTGACGAGTGCGTAGCTAGAAATGAAATGATTTAAATCAAAAATGTTAACGACTAGAACTAGCTTAGCTAAGTTGATTTCAAACCTGATCATCAACATTGGCCTAAACCTATGTGTTCTCGTCAATATAAAAATCTAATACCATTCCTTACAATGAAGTCGGCTAGGCGTTCTAAGTTCCACTGTTTTCTAACCTATAGGACTGATTCAATTTGTCAGAAAAACGTAATACTTTTTTTAATTAATTAGCGTTACCTCCCCCCCCTCCCTCCCACACGCTTCTTTTTTTTCTGATAATTTCGTTCAGTTTCCCTGATTTTGTAAACGTTCAGTTTTCACTGTGAAAAATCCTTTAGGAGGGGAAACTTAGGCTACTCACATTTTGGGATAGTTGTGGCTACTAGGGGTGTACTTACTGACATTAGAAAAAAAACCTCTACTTTCCAGAATCGTTCTGTCCACGTCCAGTGTTTTTTCTAATATTAGGCCAGCCTAATTAATTTGTCCAGAAAAAGAAGTAAAGAAAAGAGCATGTTTAAGTAGGTGCCCCCCCCCCCGCTTCCTTTTTCTAGATAATTTTTCCAATTTCGTCTTGCGGGATTTTGTAAACTTTCAATTTCAATTTATAAAAATGCTTAGAGTTAGATAGAAGGGCAACTTAGGCTACTTTACAACCTTGCAAATGATTAAGAAACATTTGGATAGTGTGTGGCCACTGGGGGGTGCACTTACTAACATTTAAAAAACCTCCATTTCCAGATCGTTTCGTACACGATAGTACAAATATGTGTATTTGGGATTCGTCTTATCGAAAAAAAGGACGAAAACATGTGTTCTTTTACTACCAATACCTTGGATATTAGGTTGTAGACGCCGAGTCCTATGGTTTTTCGTGCAATATTGCTTATTAATGAAGGTTCATATAGTGAGCATAGGCTAGCCTGGTTCACTAAAACATGGGTTTTGTAACCATCGAGCACAAGAGTCACAAACTTTTTTTCTTGTGTGTGTGCGACTGTTAGTGTGTATTTGTTACGCCAATATTGAAATCACAGTCAGTTTCCAGGAGTCTGGGACCTTCAACCATTATCCTAATATCTGTAACGAAACCCTGCCCACGATCAGTTATTATATAAGGGTTATCGAGATTTCGTGCTCATGAGGAGCACATAATTGCTGGGGAAATGGGCCAAGACATCATCTTACCCTTGTCTAGATATTTTTTCTACCTTGTTGGTTTCCCTCAGGAATGGTTTTAGCGGAGCACTGAGCTTTCCGGAGAATTAGAAGAAGAGAACAACGGAGGGACATCGTACATCACAAAACACAACGCAAGGGTATATGTATTTCGTTGCATTGAGGCGTATTAAATTTATTAATCGGTTCCTTCAAATTCATTCGAATGAGTATTTTTTCCCCTACAATTGGTTGAAGAAATGCATGTCAATGGGTCGGCCTTTGACAAAACCAATCAGTGATTCTTAAAATGACAAAATATAACGATAAGTTTCCTGTGTTCATACCCCGCCTCCCACCTCCCAAAAAATGTTTTTTACATGGACACATAATACAGAGTATGTGACTGTATGTTTGCATAATGTGAAACAGACATTACACTGAGCCTACAGTTATCAAAGGCCGACGTCCGCCATTTTCTGAACCTCATGAGCGTCAGCAGGAGTGTTTCAATAGTCCGATGTAACAATATGTTGATTTGGTTGCTATTCTTCATATGCCAAATAGCAAAACAGGGAGCCTAATTCATCACTAATTGAAGAAAATTCGTTTGGTTGTACTTTTGAAAGTGGTTTACTAAAATGATCAAACTCATTCGTAAAGCGGGCACGATATTGTCATTTCCGCATTTTCTCCACTACTGAGCCCGTTTGGTATTTCTACTGATGAAGAATTATGACGAGTTTTGAAACTCTAGATTCTAGCGCGTCTACCCTATGGATAACGCGCATCATTGAAACCATTAAGCCTAAAATCGCACGAAACCCGATACCCGCACGAATACGTACCCCCCCCCCCCCATTTTAATTAATGTAATCCTAGGCCAGGCTTGACATGGACAAGTCCCCTATGCCTAGGCCTAATCAAGTAAACCTAGTATTAGGCTATGCTTATAAACTATAAGCTATTTTAGTTGGCTATTTAATAGACGCATCCTCATAAAGGCATATTTTTTATTTTTATTCCGATCCTAAATAATTGTTTATCTGTTTATATGTTTATCTTTTTATTTTTAGGCCTATTATACCTCAACATTTTCCATTAAATTCTATGTATTTAGCACAGGCGATTGTATTGGAGTTTCCTAACAATAATTGGTCTTCAAGGTCAATAATATGAGGGGACCTAGCCTGATAGGCCTAATAATTTAAGCAAATTCTATTCAAACAAATGCCTAGGCCAGGATCGGCGCGAGGGCCTAGACCGTATCATTAATCATATTATAATTATAATGAGGCTATCATCAGAATAAGCATCACTAGTTATCTTATAATATTATAGTTTTAATCGTTAGTGACATTTTGGGGGTCGATGCAGGCCTCGGCCTAAATATTCAGGCCTGGGGCAAGCATTCCTATAAGAACATGCACTTTGATATTTGATACTCCAGTTAAGCTTTCAATAAGATGCCTCATTCTCGCCTAATTGGGAAATTGGGAAAGTCATGATACAGGGAAAGTCCTGGTGGGATTAAAGGATGGATCCACTTAAACGACAACAAGAGTGGTTGTTGGGACGGTGCTGAATAAGTATAAAGAAGAAATTGATATAGCGCTCATTATTACTGACGTATTAAATGGCGCTTCACAAAGAAAACAAACACAAAACAGAAACACAATAACTACAATGAGATATCCGAATTGGAAAACTGAGAATGAGCGTGTAGTGTACACAAGGCTGTGTTGGGCCAAAATCTATTTTTGGGGATATTAATGGACTTAACCAGTTATGGAAGATGATACATCGGACTGTGAACACATGGTTTACAGAAGGATTAACAAGTTGTCTAACTGGGCTCTGAATGACAAATGTTATTCAATCCGGAAAAGTGTGTGTGCCTCCACGCAGGTCACTCAAATTTACAGCATGAGTATTTCATGGGCGATAGTGAATTGCACTACAAAGGAAGAGAAGGAGTTGGGTTATCTAATACATACAATAGGCTGTCAGCCGCAATGTGTAAATAAAAGCCACCAAACACCGAATCAAGTATTTGATATGATTAAAACGAACCATAATTGTGCAAGAGAGAGAATCATTCTTCTGAGGCTCTTCAAATCTCTTGTTCGTCTACATCTAGAAATATTGCATCAGGCCTGGGACCGTAATTACAGAAGGATATTAGTATTACTTGAAAAATGTTCAAAAGGAAGTTTAAAAAGATGGTTTCTGGTCCGTGTCACCTCCCATACGAAGAAGACTAGAAGAGTGAATCTCACCACACTCGAATTAAGGCGCCTTCGGGGTGACAGGATACAGGTGTTGTAATTATGAATGGCTTCGAAAAAAGTTGAAACAAACATTTTTTTTTTTTCCGTAGTAAGGGACAGTGCTAACCGGGGTCATTCCCTTCAAGAGATTTCCGAGGAAACAGTACAACAGGCTTAACATCAGAAAGAACTTTCTCTGACAGAAAGTTGTTGATACTTGAAAACACAGTACTTGTCCGGGAACTTGGTGTGGCGAAATCAATCCATCAGGTAAGGCAAATAGCGGGACAAATATTTATAAAGACTTTCGAGGGGAGAGGTAATATGAGCCATACTGGCGCGCTCCGTCATCCGCCACTCAGTTATGTGAGGATACAGGTAAATACAGGACCCAATGAAACGGCAGCCTGCATCTTAGCGGGTTTTATCATTGCATATTAAATCGCCGAAGTTCCTGCCTTCAGAACAGGGGTTTATATAGTGACACACCTGCGGCAAACAAAACTATTCTAGAACATAGGCCTAGGCTATCTGGAAATTGAAGGAAATCCCAAAGCATTACGGAATCCTGAAAATAAATGAGAATTTGTGGATTTTCTGAAAATTGGAATCCAAGATATGAATTCAGCATCGACCAATTAAACAAGCAACAAAAAACACGGCAATTATCATTTTTGGGATGCTTTGTTTCAAGTTGCTGAAACCTCCTCGAATACCCTTGTCTTCATATCTGCACATTCTTGCTCGGCTTGGCTACGGATACAAAAGCTTGGTTGTCATATGTAAATTGAACAATGGCTCCCATTAAACGGGTAGCACTAGCGGATTAAGGCGCGGGGCAACAGGGACACGTGCCCAGGGCCGCCCACTTTGCGGACCTTCCACATTTGGGACCCCCCACATCTAGAGTACAAAAACCTCTAAATCGTGCTACACACAAAATGGTTCGAATTGATAATACTGGACACGCCGAAGAAAAGCAATGTCCGTTTCGAACCACATTAGGGGGTCCCCAGTCAGGACAAGGCTCAAGAGTCCAAAGGAGGAAATTCCGCCGTTTGCGGACTTAGTTGCAGTACTGGAACTGGTGCTTCAAATGAAAATGACAAACGCTAGAGGACGATGTGGACGACATTGATTCTCTTTGTGAAATTTATGAAGTCAGCAGAAGGCGGGAAATGTACTGAAGCGACATGTGCAAACGATCATCCAAAAATGGTTACAGACACGTTCCATACCGAAAGGCTTTGAGAAATTCCCTTTCATTGGTAGTATCAAAGTGCAGCGGTGAAAAGGTCATTTTCAAAAACAGTCAGCATCTCATGAGAAGCACGATGCGCCAACAGCTATAGTAAACCTCGTAATTTCGTATTGAAGGTTGTCAGTTAGGATCGCTGAATTTACTGATGAGATCCTCTCTGAATTTGCAAGCATTGAAGCCGAAAAAAAATACAGGCATTTCAAAAACAAGTGATGATAACCTAACAAAGGCTGCCGATTGTCAAAGTACGAGATTGTCTATGATCCACGGAGGCGTGGGGTCACATGTAAAACTAATTTATTCCCGGCCTATGGGCAGTGTATGCGCAGAATTGTCTTTTGCTCTTGGAGGGTGGGAGCAATGCGCGTCGTAGGCTTAGGGGGCAAGGAAAAAAGGGCGCCCCCAACCCCCAAGAGTGTAAACTAAGGGAAAGGACATTAGGGCCCGAGAATTGAGACAAAATTGAACGGAGTTACCCGGATTTTCATGATTGGCGATTTTTTTTTTTTTCATTATGCCCGAATTTTCGCGCTCGTTGATCTATTTAGTATGTAGTGGTTTCGTATGGACGCTGAAAATCGGGCGATCCTGAATATTTCCCCAAGCCCCATCAGGGTTGCATTACGCCATGGAAGTGAATTTTCTTCGGGTACAGAGATTACGGCATGGCTGCAGTCGCATGCATTTTCCCCGCTCCCCTCAGGCTGGGATGTAAGGTTGTGTGGTCTGATTTTATCTCATTTGATTATTAACGCTAAAGTAAACCTCATTTTTCCCGTAGTTGCTGTTTGACGAGTAGCCATAGTCGCCAGTCTATGGGTCGCTCCACATGGTTGTGGTGCAATGTCGAATGCATAAGTAAAATATACCCGCAAAGTTTCATCAAATTCTGCTTTTAATGTTTTTTTTCTCCATCCTTTACTCCGGTCGTTGGCACTGAGACTTTTATTATTATTAATTTGTTACTGAGGGGGTTTCATCCATCGCTTAACGCCTGCATAACAGGACATACTGTCCCTTCGGGAAAAGTGGGTTTTCTTGTTCAATAGTACTGTAACAGGTTTAAAGGCAACAATAGAGAAGAGACGTAACACATGCACACCGGTATACAAGGAGTAATTTTCTTTTACACCGGCATAACAGGCACTTAAGTGTTGCTTGAACCGATGTCTGTTTTGGAGGGCACTATTAGCCTCTTAAATTGTAGTGTTCCCGGTACTGACTGTACCAGTCTCTAGTATTCCGTAAGCGGTATTATGGGCCCCCAAATACCTCGTGCCCCGGCCCCCCACATCGTGAATTCCGCCCTGCCGGTTATCAATATGGCCTCACGTAGACTACCTCCTACGACATGGAATTTAGCATCATAGGAATTCTCGATATGTACCAGTCCCCAAAAATTGTCACGTCGTATTGCACACCCACAATATGGTGCAGTTAAATCATTCAAGCAGTCACTGTACAGAGTCAAGTCACCGCTTTTCGAACCCCAAGTCGCGACTTTTACAACACTGGGAAGTGTACTATCCCAATACCTACAAGTACAACGTACAACCTTGTGAAGAAATTTGATTCTGGTAAAAAGTCCACCGAAAGTTAGGCCTAGGCTAGTCCTTGAACAGGACTGGTGTGTTTACAAGCCGCTACCCTCCCCCCACATCACAGTCCTTTCCCGGTTTGTACTAACATTGCAAACAGTAGCATATCACATAATTACAGATGCTTGCAATTGTGCCTACCAACCAAAACATCATGTTTGATTCCGAATTCTTTTCTCTTTTTGACAGAGAAAATACTCCACACAGATTTATAGGAGCTCACATTATTAGAAGGTGGATTACGAAGTTTCATGTAAATCATTTCTTGTTTGTGGTTCGAGGGCCCATGACGCTAGCGTCCTGGAACCTTGTACAGACGTGTATAGGGTCGGACAATGACGTTTTAATATGGAGTTTTTTGTACTACCGTAATATACCGAAACGGTGGATGAATATGCCTAGCTACAACAAAGTACCACTTCAAAAGTAGATCGAGCCTGTTCATTATTCTTCTTTTGCACACATCCAGTCAAGCGTGGATTTATTGAATGATATAGACACTGACCTGGACAAAGTAAAGGTATTCACCTGTTTTCCATTTCCGGAAGACCTAATAAATAATCAATCCTGTTCCTGAGAAAACACCTTCGCGTACCCTAACGGGCCGGGGGGGGGTCACACTATAACGATTTTTCTATCGTTCTGCTACCCAATCTTTTTAGATTTCAGTCTGAACCAGGAAGGATAGGTCTTTGTGGTAACAATTTTCATGAATACTTAGTACATTATCACCTACCTTTAAAGATCGAAAGTGTTCGAAAAAACCTCTTCCTAAATGACGTCACATCGAAAAATGTATACGAGTTCGTACGATAAATCGGTGAGCTCAACGCTAAATAGGAATATGATGATTATCAAACACGCCGGCGAGGGCGTTTCCACATTGGAATGGTTTGGCAAAAGCGAATTCAAGTCCTCCATCCATGGGCAGGATTTTGTGTTCCAGACGTAATATTAATAGCCCCGGTATTAATCGGCATCTGAACCAATAATATCGGATCGTTGCACGAAACGATATCATTATAGGTGTGACCGGCCCTTAAGTCCTTCTCCAAGTTCCACAAGGAGCGCGGCGCCACGAGCCGCGCCGAGCGCGCAGCACGGCTGAAATAGTGCGCGTCACAGACGTATATGTGTCAGTGAGTGCGGTAAGGCCCTGACATTGTGCGAGGCGCGACAGGCATTAATGCAGTAATGATCGCACTTTTTATGTATAAATGAGTTAGGTACACTTACTGTAGCCTACGAATGTGTTGGTGTGACATGTTTTAGAGGATTTTAGCGGACAGTAGTCCCGCGTATTGTATGCCCTGTTCAAATTTCGTCGAGAACACAAAACCAAACTGAAAGTGAGGCAGGCGCCATTGTGTGTAACCATCGTGAAACACATTCAGTTTGTTTACTTATCTGCGAATCTTTTGGGAAAATATGCTCCAAAATACCTTTGTTTGGCCGCTGGCGGTCCATCAACGGAAAAGCCGCCTCGGCCACCAGCAGGTCAACCGCGCGGTTCCGCCCAAACTCCGACTCAAAGGGCACACCAGGACCTGGCTATGGTTCATTGCTAGCCGGGAGACGCGGCCCGCGGTGCCCGCCAGTGGCAGCCGCTGTGACAGTAGATATTGTCCGGGTGTCCGGGATTGGCAAATTTATTCTCACAGTACCTAGCTAGTAGGGCAGTTGTCTCGACCAATCATATCCGTACAATTATCCAATTAACTACTCAATTCGTGAGCAACTGTTTCTAATTATTTCATTCGATTTTGACGAAACAGTTTTGAACAAGACATACTTGATACTTCCGGAATGCGTTCTACCTTCCTTTCTAAATCTACCGGATTTGTAAAAGAATTTACAGGGAAATACTTAGAGATAACGTCGGCCTAGCTCAAGCCACGGACAGCATGGACTGATTGTCCTATAAAGAACTGAAGTCAGTGCTAAGCCGAGACAACGCCCCCACTTATAGGAGTGTTTTAAGTGACATGTGATTCGGCGACATGGTCCTTGTTCGCATTTAGTCAGAAGATTAGAATATGTTTCGTTCGACAGCCTCCTCTAATCTCGAGCTTCACATTACTAAGGCAGTTCACTCCGTGATGTTATACTTACGCCTAGATGGGGTTTCTGGCCAGATGCAATCGATTGTTTCCCAAATAATTTAAGTTGTTTATGTGCTTTCCGACATATTCGTCTGACTCTCCCGCGTTTTCTGAAACAGGGTAACACTCATTGAAGTTGTTGCAGAATCTTGCACTAAAATACCATCGTTACCACAGGAAGCAACAAGTATTCGGGGGTCTACGGTTGGAGAATTCGCAGATAGAGAGTAAACAAACTCAGGCGTTTCACGAGGTTACACGAATAGGGACGCCTCTGTTCACTTTGAGTTCCCTGACGGAACTTTGAACAGGGTACACAATGTTACGCGCACAATGCCCTCTCCAGTTAATATAATAGCTCCATGGCCTCTCGCTTGATCCGAAAAATAAACCGCGGACACCTAGGTGGAGTAGTGGCGAACAAAGGCTAGCGAATTGTAGCATCGAACTGGAAATAGATCGTTCACGGGAAGGGGGGGCCTTATAACGCACAAATGGATACAAGCAATTTTTAACTTATATAGGTATTAGTTATTCTGACTCACAGTGGCCTACTGTAACAAGAACGATCAACGCAATAATACCAAAAATACAATCCTTGTAGTTCATATTGATGTTGATATCACCCCGGACATCCCGATACGTATTGGGTAGGCCGCAAGGGTGTGTTGGTTTTGTAACTTCATGGAATTGGTAAATAAAAACGAGGTTGGTTTTCGTGCACAATACCGGGTAGTAATCAATGATGAAACATAACAAGTTAGGGTCCTAATCGTGTTATATACGTCATCCTCAAGTGACAACTGACAATTCTTTAAAAATATCGCTAGCTAACGTGCCTTCGAAACGAACTCCTGCTACCCACGGATATGACTTCCTGCGATTATGCTCACAACTGGGCAATTTGAGAAACTATATCCCCCTCCTCTTCCATCTAGAAATTTAATTGGAACACTATTATCTGTTATTTCACTATTTTGAAGTTTGCTCCTTACCCTATGACTCGGGTGTGCTGAGCGCGAATCGAATTTTTTGAACGTACCTAAAAAAAAAAAAGAATGCTGACGTGAATATGCGGACAGTTGGAATGGGATCTACGTAGATTGTAATTCAGTAATTAAACATACAGCGGGTTTGGTTGGATTGTTAGAACTGTTTTAAATCGTCACCAAATATTACATATTAATCAATTTGGTATCATATAATTTATTTCACTAAAGTGTATCGGGCCTTACTCGTCGATATCACTGGAAAAAACAAAAACAGACGAATCTCTCTCTTCCTACCTGATTATTCTAGTTGATGTACATCACATGGTAATACCGGGTAAAGTGAAGACGCGTTGGCAGTATAATACTGTCTGCCTCACGTATACAACCCTGAACTGTATTGCCCTCTCTGTGAGCATCTTTCGTTTATCCTCTCGAACATCTGTTTCCTCCCCTCAGGGGTTAAAGTCTAACTTCACCCTTGATGCATTTATTGCTTAATGCATGGTGGGGTGAAAGAGAGGGACGATAATCCGTTCACAACTCTCCGCAAATGGATTCGTCGTTCGCTTTGCGGTCTCCTAAGGGCGCCTCCAATGACGCCTTTTTTCCCACAACGGTCGCCACAGGAACCGACCCGTCGATTGGGGATTTCCTAAGTGATATATAGGTGGGGGTCTTCTGGAAATGTCCTGGCGGGAGATGTCCTGGTTGGAGATGTCCCAGGGGGAGTGCCCATGGGGGGGGGGGAAAAACATTATGCGGGGGGGTCGTCTGGAGGTGGTGTCCCGTTGATGGGGTGTCCTAGGGCGATGTGATAGTGGGAGATATCCTAGGGTGTGGGGAAATTGTCTAGGGGAATTGGCCGGTAAAAATTCTGTCGAGCCCTAAGAGCCCTAAGAGGGAATCAAGGCAATGATTCCCCAAGTCACGTTGATAGACATCGGCCTCAGCTACATTGCGCGCTGTCATATAACAGTTACCAATGCTCACTTGCTGAATGTTGTTATCTAATTCCCGATAGGTGCTGTCAGGACTTCTGGACTTTTTGGGAACGCCACGACACTTTGCCTTGGGTCCGCTGAGGGTGTCGGGATAGTTAAAAGTTTGTTAAAACGATATCTATGGAATTGCACCGGTATTGAACTTCAAACTTTGTTGGTAAGCGAAACCGAAAACCAAAAGGCTTAGTGATTCCTCGAATGCCTTGATTTTATGACACTCGTTGATCTTTCCCTGATAGCAAGACAATAGTACAACGGGTCACCAACATCACCAATGAATGCTTGATCCATCCAAGTGATAATTCAAGTTATTGGTGTTCACAACAAAATCCACAGTTTGAAGTTTAGGGTGCTTGTTCTCATCACAACAAGCGAGCTGCATACGAAATTTCAGCTTGATTGACCAGCATCTGGTTTATTGTATTCGCAAGTTTTCCGGCTCTGACATATCGGATACCCCATTGAGCTTAAAAGTGATCCCAATACAATAGGGTTTTTGTACTATCAAGTTGAGCTAGATCCATCCCGGTGTCAATTTATGTCAACGAGCTAAAATTTAAGTATCATTTTCCCCCACTTTCCTCCCATTTTTCATCTACACCAAACAAAAAAAATAGGATGTTTATTTTCCATGGTTCCCATTTGTACCACTAATGAGACCATTTTAATTCAAGTTCGTGGTAAACTTTCATAGAAGACATTCTGAGTATGTCTATTCGAGAGTGATTTAGAGGAATAGCCTCTAATACCTGTGTTGTTTGCGTCTAAGAGTGTCAAAGCTCCAAAACAGTCTCGACTTTGTTTTTTCAGGAACAGTGAGAAATTCTTCGAGTTTCTGTTTGTAATTTTCATTCAGGTTGTTGGGTTTCAGGATCGTCATGGGTGCTCGTTCCTTCATTCCTTTTCCTCTAACTGACCAAAAATGGGGGCCGTGATATCAATCACAATTAACGTTTAATCATCGTTTCAGGTTCAGCGGTTCTGATTCGAATGTAAACGCAATTTGTCAAATTGTTGACGTTAAACTAAATTCATATCTTTTTGATATGTGTGTGGCAGTATCTGCCGCTATTATGGTGATCAATGTTTTTGTTTACCCGTTTTAACTTTATAGTACCTATTCCTCCTGTACGAGGCATATCATAAACCGATATTTTCACTTAAGTCGACGTCCACCAAAATTAATTACTCTTTTAGGGGTTACAATGTCGGAGAATGAAAAATCATGCAAATATCACACTTTGTTCCAGGTTTTTTTAGCATGTTCGGTTGGGAAGATATTCTTCCTCAAATTCATATGATGTTTTTTGATGTCATATCTACCCCATTATAGGGAAAATTTGAGACATATTTCTTTACATTTTCTTCAAATTGGTTAGATATGACGTCACAAGTGTTGCATTGCAAATTCCCAACTTACAGGGCTAAATTATCATCCTTTAACATTTGTGACTTCATAACCTTCATGCTATACCTGAAACAGGTTGATTGGCATGATTTCAATGTGTCACAATCATATGCACTTCAAATTTGTTTAGATTCGCTGTAATTGTCCTTTGAGCAAGAGAGGTCTTTGTAACTGATCAAAACGTCTGGGTTCCGGCTTTTGAATCTAAATTATGTCGATCGTCCTGTGTACCAAAGGCAACACTCATCAGTCACCCCACTTTTTCTCTTCCGTTTAATAATGTTATACTTGAAAGGGCCTCTTTAAATCCCCCCACCGGATGCTCCTAACAGGTACAAAACGCTGGATATCATGGAGCATCTCGACACAGGACGTGATTGAATCTTGTTATCATTAAGATTTTGGTGAATTCTGAACAGTATGAAAATACGTTATTTCTGAGACGATTCATCACTGCCGTACGGAAGAGAAGAACGCGAGGAATAAATTTGGGGGAAGCATACATACCCAATAATTAGCTTGATATCCACTCAGGCCTAATCGAGGTATTTGCTGACTATAAACTAATAAATATAATTTGTGTGGACATTACTAGAGAATGACTTGAAATGAAGAATACACATTGAAATTCCAATTGATTGAAGATCTTCGATCTCAAAACCAGTAGGAGATGTTGCACCCAATATTGGAGTATAACGGGGGTAATTACCCCAGACAAATATGAAGGGTATTAGACACCGTTGATGTGTTAATAAACATAGCGTCACCAAAAAAACACCTGACGGTACCTTGGACAGCATTTCCTCCAACACGTACCTGGAAAGACTCCATCGTTAAACGAACGCATCGATTCACGTGGCTGCGCCTTTCGCACATTGGCCGCTTCAGGCCGGAACACGTGGGGCCAATTGTCGACACTCCAAAAACGAACCATGCTGAAGGAACTGGTACCATTAGCGGGCCCTCTGGAGTCACGCAAAGGTAGCGGATAACGAAAACGACATACATACATACATACATAATACATACATACCTACTACATACATACATACATACATACATACATACATAAACATACATACGCACACGTGATTTTCAGTCGCTGAATCAGGATTCCATTCTGCAGAGGTATATTTTCTTCCTTCAAATAAGTTTGGATCAGATTTGGTCGGTGTTGTAATAAAGAGACACTGCAATCACGATAAGTAATCATGCTGCGGAAACTAATTCTACGCTAGACAGTTCAAAACCCATCCACACGGGCATGTCAGTGAATGCGTTTCAATCAGGGCCGTACGAGCGGCCCTGATTTTTTTTTTTTTAGATAAAAATTCGGGCAGGAAAATACCCAACTTTGAGCACAGAATAAGGTAAAATAGTGGTGGTTAGGGATTATCCCAATGCATAAGTGGAAAGATGATGCACTAAATGCCGAAAACTTGATCAATTGCACCATTGAAGTGTCAAAATTTTGCGCGCTTCGCGCGAAGTGTGTATTGATGGTCTGCTTCATATACTCATGTGCTGTAGTAAAAATTGGGCATTGTTTAGGATTCGGGCCAAATTTCGCGTTCCAAAATTGGAAAGGGTCGGTACGTAGGGGAGTGGGGTTGAGTAATACTGAACGCCCAATTTTACTGAAAAAATATTGCAAGAGATTGCATCTGGGAACGTTTCAATATTCAAAAAAAAAAAAACAAAAAACTTTCCAAAGGCGAGGGGCCCCCACTCCCCTTTAGACCCTCACCCCATATCAGTCATAATTGCCAGATCCGTCGGCAAAACATAATCTCTACACCCCCCCCCCCCCCCAATCATCAACCCTCACTACGCCCTGGTTACAATCCACCGCCAGTCTCATCAATTTCGTAGAGCGCAATAGCCGTATCGAGCCGGATAGCCGTCTAGAGGTAGGGCCGTAGTACATACCCACTCGTCTCCTATACCATGTATAGCATACTCACGTCTATTATCATGGTATCTCAGCAGATCCTCTGTCGTAGTCCCAACCCTAATCGCAAGGTATCTCGCTAAGGCTGGTACGTTCTTACCGAGCCGAATAGCAGCAACTAGGTCGATATGTTATTACATTGTACTTGAGACATGTTCATATTCGACCGTCCCGTCATCCCGGTAGACTCAGGGGATTGACAGATTTTTCTGAGCAGGAGGCCGGAACATTCGACCCCTTGTCTGGACACCCCCGTCTTTTCCTGCTGAAAAAAAAAACCTGACGTGGAAGATGCGAGTCCTCGACAACAGCCAGAACCAAGATGCCCAAAAATATGTTCTGTAACGCTCACAGGTACCCTCCTCTATTGAGATACTTTCAAATTCCATCGTTGTTCTGTATCTGTTTTGTGCGGCAGCAGATCGAGTTCTGGCAACATTGAACCTACGTATCGGGTAACCCGCAGCTGCTACGACACAACCTTAACGGAGTTTACTACAACTATCCGGGCAGCGTGAGGATGGCAGATCGATCTCGTGAAGTCTTCACATGTACACTAGTACAGCTTAGGTATGGGGTCCACCAACTATTATACTGACAGATATATTCCAGAATCTCGAATGCCAACCAGAACAGTGTTGGTAACGTTATCACCACTCTCCCCTCTAGTACCGGCTCCCCGTTGTATTTTAATTCGCCTCCCGGTGATGACCTTTCACATATCACGTGAAAGACGGTACAGACATAAAGTATGATGAACCGCGTGCGAGGCAATCGCGCCTAATACACCAGCTGGTACAATGGTACAATGTTGAATTCACTGGGAAACCACGGAGATTTATCAGAAGACTGAATCGCATTAGACGCACACACAGTGGTGACTGACATGCGAAACTCCTTCGGAAGGCCATGTTTTCGATGCACTGCAGCTGCGTCAGAAACAGAAAAATGGCAAGGCAGTAACTCAAGCATGATCATTACGAGTCGCCTAGAACTAAGCAAAGTTTGTGCCTCCTCAATTTTCGACGGAAGAGACTTCCAATAGCCTTGAAAATTCTCTTTTGAGGATGTGTGTGTGTGTGTGTGTGTGTGTGTGTGTGTGTGTACCACGATGCGCTTCAATAATCACGGCATAGAGGCACATGGCACATTGACATGGAATAGCGCGCCGTGATTGCGGTTATAAGTCAAGTCCATAACGTTATAACGTTAACGTTATATTTATAGTTGAACGCTAGTGCTCCCCAATTTACTTGTATTTTACCATCGAGTAAATCTTCATACAGACGCCACACGCTGACACCTTATCGACTTTATATGCAGGCCTAACCCAGCCTTGCAGCGGTATTACGGAGATTTATATAATTGTCACGGCGCTCAAAGATACCGCAATCATTTTATTCCTTCACTGACGCATGACACTAAGCGAACACACAATAATAAAAACATCGTTCATATTATATTTAGGCATACGCTGTCCCTAGCCTTGCTCTCCGTTGCATCTTTTCAGGACCGCAGAGGGCCATGAAAAATACAGAAAGGCTCCTGCATCATAGAGACATATTGACTTGTAAGATCGCGAGTGGCTGTCTCAACACTTGGTATCTACACGCCGCCTTTTCATTAAACCATTATTCTGTAATGTCTCTCGTCGCCGTTTGTGTGGTCTGTTTGAGCCCTCACGTATACACTCTGGAAATCTGCCTGCTGGCTGGGCTGGGCAGTTACGGCAGCGTTCGAGCCTTCATGGCCTTGATGGTGTGTGCTTTCCCATTCCCCGATGTAGTTTGGCCATCATTATTTCCTTTTCCTGGGTCCACACCATGGCCTACTGCTACGCCTCGTGTGTGTTTTCTGAGACACTTGAGGCCACTTTCTCTTCCTTTTCCGGGCAATTTCTCCTTAAATGACCCTTCTTCTTACACTTGTAGCAGACAATGTCAGAAGATCACGTGCGGCACGTTCTCATTAGTTTTCCAGTTGGCTTGTTTATGACCTTAAATAATTTCCTTACCTCGTTGGGAACGTCTGCCTCCGTGACCGACCGTATTCTGTAATCTCCCGCCCTTCCTAGCAGTTCGGTTGGCTAATTCATATTCGGAGGCAAGGCGCACAGCTTCCTGTAAATTAAGGCGCAGATCTGAAGGTGATCCAAGGCACGCATATCTGGAGTGGACCTGTCGACCGTCGGGTATGCCCCCTCCATCATCCGTTGAAACGTCGTCTCCAGTTGACTCACACACTCCTTCTTCTCTGGTGCACAGG
The DNA here is from genome assembly GCA_026419785.1 of Sclerodactyla briareus. Lineage (NCBI taxonomy): Eukaryota > Metazoa > Echinodermata > Holothuroidea > Dendrochirotida > Sclerodactylidae > Sclerodactyla > Sclerodactyla briareus. The sequence continues at coordinate 111,229 of JAODTK010002721.1, forward strand.
AACCGCAACAAAAATGCAAACGCGAGTCCTCAATACTCAATAGGGGCCCTTTGTGGGTTTGTCCAAAATGGCTATACAATACATTCACGAGTACAGAATACACTGACTCAGTGGTAGCTGTGACAACACTTGTCGAGCCTCCCCCCCACTAAGCTTTAATCCGAAGGAATCGGGCTTTTCGGTATCATTCCATCGAGTAATCTCTGCAACGTCCTTGAAGTGACGGAAATAATCATTCCACAAGGAAGTCCCAGTATGTTTCTCAGGAAGAACTATTAGCCGCCTCACCAATCGCTGTCCAGGTGTAGCCGTTCCGAATTTTTAAATGGAAATACGGAGGACAAGCCGCAGGCTCGCGAGAGCAACGGTTAGTCGCCGAGTGGTACCATCCGTCAGGCCCGAGAAGCCACGATCATCCCTCACTGCACTGGGGAGGATACTTGGGGGCATCTAGTCTCCGTTCGGAGACACCTATTCCTCCCCTCGCGTCCACCCCCACGTTGGCAGGGGTACCCTGAACACGGATTAGCGAACAAATCTGAATTTTCAACCGGATTTCCGTTATTCTCGTACACCACGTCATTCTTACATGTGGTTGTCAAGCTCATATCGGACAAAAGAGTTACAGGGGTCGAAGTGAATTGCACGTGGTCTTAGATCCGCTGTCTGGGTTCCTGATGAGCGGCGTCATATTCAAACCCAGGTGGAACCCTGGTCACTCCATTTCCCATGCCAGTATTCAAGGACTCTCTCTCTCTTCAGTGCCATTTTTTAGATCTTCGTAAATCCCGGTCTGCTAATTGTAACCAATCTTGTAATTTTGCTCCAACTCATTAACGACGCCACTGAACCTGAACACTTCGATGATGTGTCTAAAAATTCCCCCTCCTGCAGGTTTAACTCCTCGGGCCCCACGTTGGGCGCCAATGTAACGTCGAATTTCTTCCCGTGGTTTAGATCTTGGCTGGAGGTTCTGTTTTTAATGGGCAACAAGGAGCTTCAGCGAGGAGCCCGTTCGGGGAGAACGCACACATGAAAACAAAAGACCCCCGAAGATATACAACAATATCACGGCGTAGAAATAGGTCTGGACGGCCGTCACTAAAATAAATGTGCTTCTCTGCTTGCACGAAACTAAAATCAAACTACACAGCCTGCACCATCCGCTTCATTCTCGCGAGCCACACGAACTCCTCATTAGGGCATCGCTGACCGAGACAAAGAGGGTCGAATAGCAGCCGACGCCAGCATAGAGAGCATACGACAGCCCTGTTGTTTTAAAAGCCCCCGAAACGTATCAGGTAAACCCTGGGTGACTATGACCCCGATCTGTCCTCCTGCCACACAGGAAATTTTCTTAGAAGAATATATGCATTATTAAACTATGTTATGTACCTTGTTTATCTAACCACAAGAGCGTTTGGGCGGCTGAACACTCAATATATCCTAGTATATGAACGTCTATGCCAGCCTGATCCAGCCTGATCATTTCAATATCAGTAACTTCAAACTAATTTTTCAAGAACAATACCCTCGTCGACATGACGACAGCAAAAAAAACCTCGATCATTCTTTCCAACCCTGTCTTTTTCGAAAGGTTTCATAACTCGGTAGATAGCTCTTCAACTGCAAAATTTGCATCCTTCTGCACCAGTGCAATACGCTCTCACTCCCTCTCAGCACACTATGTAATTATATCCCCGCAACACTGTAAAAGTATTATGGTTTTAGGGGTTTGATAGCGCCGTCTCCGCCGCCGCCGCCTCCGGAAACTTAGGCGTTAGCACTCTCATTCTTTAACGCTTATCCGATCGATCTGAACCTTAGTACACATGTCAGTCCTATCGAAATATCGGATGACTTCGAAAGTGGGCGTCACTGATGTTTGCTGCCTTCTATTTGCAGGTTTTTTGAACGAAAAAACAGAGTTGGTCCGATGGACATGAAAACTTGCGGGTGGGGACAACAAATTGTTTTTTTCTCCCGAAAAAACCTGACGGTGATTGATGTCAAGGTCAACGGAGGTCAAGTTTAGTTTTTTGCGGAAATACCAGAGGTAGTCTGATCTTTACATGAAATTTGATAAGTGGGACAAAAGTGGTCCCGAAAAACATGACAGGAATCTCAAGGTCACCAGAGGTCAAATTTGCCGTTTCAATGATATCAAGATTTTTAACTTTGCAGATTCGAACGGAAACTTGGACAATTGAACTAATTTTGGTCCCTTGATTCCAGGTAGGGCATTTCAAAGTCACAGAGGTCAAACGGACATAAACTTCAATGTGCTTGCTTCGAATGAGGTAAACAAAGGCCATTTCTGCCGGGGTATACACGTCGGTGGTTTACCCGCCTGCACATGTCTAGTTCAAGTTGTATCGCAAAGTTGTAAGGCATTATGTCGATTTGTGCGTGCGGCCGCAAACTGCGGCACCAATACGTTGTCCATGGAATGTGGAAGAACGTAGGTATGAACGCTGAGCCCAATCCTTCTGCCCCAGTGAGATGTCGCTGAGGAGGGCAGACGAGTTCTGTGACAGAATGACTTTGTTCAACACTATATAGGAAATCATGAAAGAGCCAGACAGGCTCCCCCAAACACATTACTGGGAGGTCGATCACACCAAAATCACATATTTCTCTCAGAATTAAGAGGGTTATACGCAGCTGCGTCAGTACCCATTCCTTCACAATATGGCGACCCTAACTTATTTGAGCGATAAGACAAATAGCATTTCGTCTGCGAGCCATGTCAATCATAGTTTTCAGAAAAGCATCAGCCCACATGCCACTATTAGAGAAATCAGCATATTACCTTTTTTACCGAGGCCGAGACAGATAACAAGGAGGAGTTCAAGCCAGTGGAAGAAAGGAAGAGGGAGGTAATGTTCGATATATCCAGTGGACAACTAAGTTTCAGAGAGCCGCTCACTGTTTGAGACATGACTGGATGGCATGTAACGAGCCCCATTCACCCGCTGTTCCTAATAAATCGGCCTTCTCTGACCCAGGCAAGCCCTGCCTACGCATTGTATCCACTCACCTATAGATACCATGGAGTCTTCGCCAGCCATGATCGACGACGTGCCGTCTCGGCAGAGGGCTCCAACTCTGCCAGGTTATTACCGACAATGCCACCGACTGTGCCCAGTACGGCGTATGCCGAGAGACGCGTTACATGTCCACAACCGCAGTGGACGCCGAATCAGTAATCATACTGGACCTTACGCTAGTCACTATCCCAGCCCGGGGCGTATATACCCGAATTTCCATGGAATGGGATCGCCGACCAATCGCTCAATATTTTTGTCCATGCTCCTTTTTTTCGCAACCTGGTATCTCCGAGCCCGGCTGAGAGATTTGCCACATCATGGTCTGTCGTTTGTTGCAGCTCCTTGACTTCACCGTCTCTGCGTTCACCACCATGGTTGGCCTCCCTAGATACGCGACCTTTAAGACTGTGTGTCACCTCATCATCCCCTAATTTACGCTTCTGCTGCCAACGTCAACCAAGGATGTACTGGCGGGCTGATAATCTCTGGTATCCCAAGTTTCATGAAGGGCTCAATCGTTTAGTGGAAGAAAAAACTTCATCCATGAGCGGAAGTCTGCTGGTGGGTCCATTGCATACGGAAAAGGCCCCTACCATCTTCACACACTCGTGTCCGAGAGCCACACTGTATACTTGGCACTTACGCAATTACCAGGTGAAATGAAAAAATCATTTAAATGTTTTCACTCTACTAAACCCCTGCACAACCTTCTTTTCCGAGTGTAAAGAGTGAGGTGTATATTTTAAGGTGCTCAACAAGTCATGGGACTTCAGGTGACCAGATAGTGACAATTGGCCTTGAATTTGTTAAAAGTGTACCCGACTTTGCGGAGATAACGATTGAATCCACCAATGTACAGTCCCATACCAAATGTTTCTGATCGAGTTCGTGAAAGACAACCCGGCCCTGTAGATTTGATTGTAATCTCCTTATGAACACGAGTCTTGCGTTTCCTCCACATTAGAACATAACTTCCCCCATCCTAGTTTAGGCAGAAGGAAACGCCGGGCGCCTCTCTTCCCCATAAATCCTGGCTACGCCACTATCAAGGCGTTATCAGGACGCTTCCTCAAAATAGAGAACACCTACCAAAGCAGATCACTGCTGAGGGGGTCGTTTTGGAGACGAGAGGAAACGGGTTACCTTCTCGTGATTCAGGCTTACTGCCCGAGGTGAGGTTGCCTGAATGGTGATGAAAAGTGGTCTGTCAAAAGAAGTATAATGTGGGTGGATTATCATAAAACCGGGCCGGGATCAGCTTTTGAAAAGGCTACAAAGAATGGGTTCGTATAGTTGGTAGTGAATGTATAATCCCAGTCGTATGTAGAAAGTCTTTCAGTGATCTTTCAGGTTGTTGAAGAAGGGTGTGCTGTATAATTACCTGCAAGCTGAAAGAGATGGTAGTAACCCTAGTTGGTAAAAGGGGATAGCGTAGATTTGGAGAAGGAGAAAGTTAGAGGGAAGTGTTCACTTGTAGGGGACTCCATTGCCAGGTATGTTGATCACTATCACCTCATGCTAGGGTAGAGGCCATCAGTCAAAAGATTTATAGGCTCATTGAGGACGGGGATGTAGTGGTTGTCGAGGTTGAGGCCAAGAGGTTTGGGCTAATCGTGGTCACAAAGTTTCCAGACTTTGACCTCTGCTGACCTCAGATGACCTTTGACCTAACCCCAGAAAAACAGGGGTCATGTACTTACCATCGGGAACCCACATACTGAGTATGAGCCCAACCCATCCTGGTGGAAGTCAAGTTATCGTGTCCACAAGTTTCGTGTCACACACACATAAACACATCAAAGCACACGCACGCACAGACACACTGTCATGACGGCATAGCTTTCTGACTGTCAAGGAATAAAAAATCTAGAAACTTGATAATGAAACCAAAGATTACCGACGACTCGACCTCTGGTGACCTCAGCTGACCTTTGACCTGACTCGGAAAAAGAATCATGTACTCGCGGAAATAGGCCTACACAAATACGATGGGACGCGCAAACACGACAGACAAAAGCACCGGAAAAAACAAACAAACATGCGTTTGGTTCCACGCATATGGGATCTGAAACTCTAACAACAACATCTAAAACTGCGATTCAATGTAGGTGATATTGAATACTGCCATCAATTGGAGTAAACCGTTGGGCTCGTGCTGCAATAACTATTCCTACATTGGTTCAATACTGTCACAACACGATTCGACATCGCGCACTGCAGTGGCTGCGGAACGACGATGGATTTCGAGAGCATTCTGAAGAGTGGTTCGGCTTTTGGCCGTTACCAGAAGGTGCTGATGGGCATCCTGAGCTACGTGTTGTTGTCGTACACTCTGCAGCTCTACGTACAGGTCTTCTCAGCAGGAACAAAATGATCATTGGTGCACTGCCTGGGAGGACGAGGAGTGTCCTTCTTCGGTGATGGACTGACTGCACCAACCCTCAGAGAACTTCTCTGTACCCCCGTTATATCCTTGATGAGGGGACGATCGAGTATGACCATGCCCTCATGTACAACGTGACGGGAATTGACCTCCTGACTGCTATCAGACTCGGTGAGAACGTATCTCAGCCTGGGCGGATACCATGCGACCAGGGCTGGGACTAACGATAGAAGCGTCTTTCCTGAACCAGAATTATAGACGTGGTATACCTGTATCCGGACCAGACTCCGGTGTTTAGAAGTCAGCTGATTCTTATAAATAGTCAATCTTTTTTTTTTTTTTTTTCTTCTTTCAATCAAATTAATGAATCACCGTATGCCCTACACATTGATATTCATTAGGCAAGTTTCAATTATCCCATATATTCCACGCTCGCACACATATTAACATGGAACACACCCACACTGCGGAAAGGTAGGTGGGCATGTAAACCAGGAAGTTAGAAACTATAAGTTATTTTGGAATTTCAGAACATTTAATTTCATTTTTGTTATAGTTAATGAACTAAAGATATTTCTCCGCATGACATGAAGTCTTATTAGAGGAGATTTGACGATTTGTTTCTAAACAGTCAGGTCGATGAACTAGCCGGAGTGAATGTCATGACGTGGAAACCCTGCCCCTAATCAGGTGAAATCTAGTGTGGTCCTCCAACGATGTCTCCAGCGAGATGCCCGCCCGCATTCCATTATACCTTACCTTACTCTTTTCGGGTAGTTAGCAGAACTTCGTACAGAATAAACTGTACACAGTTTTAGTGAACGAAATACTCTTGTTTTGGCGTTAAATTCAACATTCACCTCGTTTCGATTCTTGTCGGTACCATTTGGGTTCCTTGCCGGGGAAAAAAGAAATCTATGCAGTTTCGGAAGTGTGTCTGTGGGTTTGTGTGTATGTCCGTCCGTGCGTGTATATGCCTGCGTAGGTGTTCTTTCTATATTTTTGAATCAATAATGAATGGGAACCGAAAGAGGTATTGATCCCATACGTAGTTGGTGTATGCCGCATAGTGAGGTGTCTGTTCCTGTCGTTTGATGTCGAAACAATTACCGTTCATGACTGTGACTGTGCTTAGAGGCAGAGTTATAACGTTTCGACATTTCGACAGTCGTATGTCTGTCTGTTTTCATACTTGCTCCGAAGAGAAGCGCCATCAAATGTTATGGTATTGTGGTGTACGTATCCCAAAAACATTCACAAAGAGACGGCCTCAATCATAGTTCCCCGCAAAAATGAAACAAAAAATGTAGACCTATCAGTACAGACGGAAACGGCTCCCTATTCCCATACTCGACTGATGGATGCTCCATAGTTTGTGAATTGTCCACATATCTTTCAATGTCGCTCTAATTAATATTATTATTAAGTGGGCGGACTCGTATGCCTTTCACGACCGTAAGTCCCATTTTCTCAATCTTGTTTTGGTGACACCAGTGAGGAGTGCAGAAAATAATGAGTATTGTTTGCTGTTCCCCAATAATGAGATTATGAAAGTTCAATGGAGAAGGTAAATTAGGTGACGAGGCTACAATTAGCATTACGAAACGCAGGAGAGTAGTCGTAACCACGGCAGGTGGAAGACATCTATTATCTATCTATCTATCATCTATCTATCTATCTATCTATCTATCTATCTATCTATCTATCTATCTATCTATCTATTCTGTAATTGTCAATATTGTGGAAGCTAGATAGTTCTTATGGTTTCTAAGAGCCGGATGAGATATTGCAGTCCGTTCGCCATCTCACCTAAATTTACTGTGACTGGTTGCCATAGCAATGTTTGATATAATACAACTATGGTGGTTAAGAACTTTCACTGAGGAGTACTTTTTGTGGGGTATCCATGGGTCCGGGATAGGTCTAGTACGCTAGTGCACTCAGAAAGTGTGTGCGTGGGTGTGTGAGTGTGTTATGTGTGTGTGTGTGTGCTTCTGCGTGCGTTTCCGTGCCTGTCAGTTTTTTGTTTCGTTATCTCCATTTGGAGTGGCCGGGACAAACCAACATTTACAGCACGCCTAAATAGGCCACAAGTTTTTTCGCTCAATTAAAAAATTAGTTTAGCATTGGCAATTTTTTGTATCTCCCAAATTTTCCCTATTTTCCTAGATAATGTCTGAATGACTTCAACTTTTGTAACAAGGTGAAAAAGGCCACAATTACTACTACTTTTTCAAGCAATCAGCAAAAGTGTGAAAAATGTGGAGCAAGGTACAAGTATCGAAAAATAGCGGTATTACAGCAATGTGCAAGAATTATCCTGGATACAACATGTATTCGGGCATTTCTCGGGGGGAAAACTGCTATTTTCAGCCATATTTCGGACTATTATTACTATTTGTCACTTGCAAGATATTGGTAGATATAAACGACTGATTAGATCATGTAAATCTGGTGGATTGCCCTTATCTTATTTATGTGCGATTACTATGCATTCATGAGTGGGCTTGGCTCAGAAACAAATGCTCTATATTTCGAGAACCCGTTTCCGAGTGTCCTCAACTATTTAGGTGAGGTGAACCGTTTGAAGGGGCCGGAAAATTATATTGATATGTGTTATTGACAAATGATTATGATTGTTATTGTTCGCCAACGTGGAGCGTTACTATGCTCACGTTTTGTTTAATTCAGTCCATTGTTCACTTGTGCTGAGCCATGTGAGACGCGGCTGATTCGGTTTATGTAGATCGGGTGGATTTTTACCTTTTTGTCAAACGCCACCAAACTTTTCTATTATACATGAACATGAACCGAATTGTGTGTGGAAGTGGTCGGTGGTATTTTAGTATGTGGAATTCAAAATATCTCGAGCAGTTATATCTGGATGGATAGAGCTCGCGATACCTTGATATTATGTTCTCTACAGTTAATGATTACATGGTCACTAATGTATTGGATTTGGTCAAATGATTCCCTGAGTCAACAGTATATCGTCATACCACAATGTTACGTTCGTTCGATTCGTCACTAGTTCGAGCTTGTTTGCGAGAGATCTGCTCTGTCGATCGAAACAGTGCGCAGTCAGCATACTTCGCTGGATATCTAGTGGAAGCGGCTTCAGGCGGGGCTGGCAAGACGATCTGTGAGTAACAGTGCATTACTACCAGCGTTGATTTATTGTGATCACTTCAATTGTAGTACACTATTACCTCAACTATTTTCACTAGACCTATTTATTATACTGGCCACATTCTTTTAGATCCCATCCCATCATTTTAGATTATTGCAGTATCATATTGGGGAGATCGTGATTGATTGAAAAGTATACTCTAGATATTATTCCCCTGCAAAAAACAGCGGCAAGAATAATAATGAAATGCTTCTGTGAAAGAAAACTCAACCGATTCATCAAACGCGAAAATGGAACCGATACATGGCTAATACGGAAATGGACGACTGTGTGTGGTTTCCAAGGCAGTTAAACGGTCAGGCACCGCAGTATTTAACTATTATGCTCAAGAGCACTGCTGTGAAATTTCTGCCATCAGATCGACCTATCCTAGCAATATATATGTAAAATGGGGTGAGACGGGGGGGGGGGGGGGGTGGACTGGCAAACTTCCATAAAAGGAGAGTTGCCGTATATTGCTGCGATGGGAAGGAATGAAACTTCCACAGAATGCAAGGATGCAACCTCTTTGGCCACTTCTAAGCAACTCCCAAAACATGCTGAATGAACCGATTTTAAAATTTACTAATGATTTGAGGTATGGTTAAGAAGAATACTTCCTATTTTGTAAATGCATTTTAGATATGATTTAGATATCTCAAACGTGCATGAAATGGGTTTAAAACTGTTTAAATGAACGAGTAAATTTTATATTTGATGTGATATATGGTGATGAAGAATACTCAATATTATAAATGCATTTTAAAACTTCCAATATTTAAAAATGCATATAAAATTCTCAAAGTTTGAAAGGGTGTACATATTTTTAGCCTCATTATCAGATTATATTATTATATATCTATATTTTATTATTCTTCTCCAATGTGGTAGAATTTCTAAATGTTTACCCTTTTTGAAGGGAGAATTCTTCATATTGGGCTATGTGAATTTGTTTCTTACCGTTTTGTGTTTAATTTATTGGTTACAGTAAGGGCCTCGGGTAAGATGCGTTTTTGGTTGGCTAAATCGAGTTTCCCCATTCTTACCCTTATAAAGTCTAAATAAGTAAAATATAAAAATAGAAAAAATCAATGAACGGTTTTCCTAGGGCTGAATGATAGAGGGATCTTAAAAACGAGACACCTAGAAGATCTTGTTTTTCAATTGTTGGAAAACAAACCAGTAAGTGTCAGAGTACGTTAGTAACATTTTCCCCAATGACGAAAGTGTTCTCGAAAGGCTCAGACACATGAAAAACATCCCAAATTGTTGTAACGGCTCAGTTGCCTAAACGCACTATATCTGAAGCCTCGATCAAACAGCTTCAGATGATATATCATACTGTTTCCTGGGGTAGGTTGTCGCTGAAGAGTTACGTAGTGTTTAGGTACTCTGTGGTAAAAAAAAGCTTCGATTTCTGTCTCAAGGTGAGGCTTACTTAGATCCAACTGAGGAGATGGATCTGAGCGGGTCACAAAATCAAACTCAAGTGAAGGCAGAATCAAATTGGCAGTCGTAAGCAGGGCCACCGCATCTGGACAGGCACTGTAATGTGGATGATGATGGTTCTCGACCAGACTTCGGCACGAGATGGCTGTCAATCAGCAAGCAGGGGCTGTATCAGTAATGTTAATGCAGTCATATAGTCTTTATGTTTAGCACCAGTGATGCGCAAACAATACATTACTGCAGCCGCCATCATGCCATTGAACAGTTCTAATAAAACCGTGATCAAAGTTTCAAGTTGTTTCTTAACACAAAGCTTCGGGAAATGTAAAAAAGGAACCTTTGCCTATTTTCTCACCGGTCACTGAGCAAGACACAATTCGGGTAGACTGGTATAAACAACCGTACCATTAGATTGGTACACTAAACTAGGAGGGGTGTATGTTCTTATTCTGAAAATATCCTAGCTTCCAATGGGCCGGTGCGTAGCGGGGGTCTACTGATGGACGTGAGCGGAATGGACATTATATTGCACCCATTTAGGTCTTCCTGCTCTTTTAGGTTGTTTCCATTTCTGGTTTTTGAGCGCCCCAGACTTTTGGAAGTCATCCTTGTACTCTCGTACGTTATATTCATAGCGAACTAGCCTGTTCAGCGCTATATGGGAATTATGTCAAAAACAAGTATTCTAGGAAGTTTTAGGGCGAGGGGGTCAGACTGAAAATGGGACTAAGCCTCGCTTCATACCTCACCACAGGCACGGGGTATCTGTACCAATCGGTGTAAACAGGTTATCAAGTTTGATTTTTCGGAAAGCTCAAGCATGGCCGGTGGTGAGTAGGACTCGGATGTGTTCATACTCATTACAAGGAAAGCTAGAAGAAGACCCAGCTAGAAGACATTCGAGCCAAGGTCAAGGTTCGACCAAGGGGTTGGGACACTCAACCGGTTCTTCAGAACTTCTTCGACACTGCCAAAGCATGATTTTTGGGGCCCAATGAGTTTTTATTTTAATTTTCATTACATCACCTAGGGAGATCCCCCGCAGCTAATATTCATATTACAATACGAGATACACCCAGTGATAAGCGCCGAAGAGAGAAAGAGAAAAAAATGAATGAAAGATGAAACCGGGTGCGAATATTTTGCATGTACCTTGTGCCATGTTCACGTTTGGAGGAGGGACGTCTATTTCAACTCCCTGTTGAAATTGGGACAAACACTCTCGCAGATGAAATTGGCTATATACGTAATTTCACATATTCACATAAGGTACTGCAGGATCTGAACGGAACAACACCATTTTGTATAGTGTACCTAATGCGGAGCTGTAGAGCTACTGGAGATAAATGCCAGCAAACCATTATTCGACGAACATTCGAATGAATTGATACGTTCCAAACATGCACGGCGTATGTATATGCATCACCACACTTCCCCGAACGTGTTACCGGAATGAGTGTTGTACCCACTGCAGTTTTGAGATATGGAAAGAGACGTGATTGTTGCTGGCTGTATCCCACATGGCGCATATTTGCAGTTTTCTTGTACGAAAGCTCGTAAGAGCCTAAAAAATGACACCCCATCACTGCCAGAAACTAATTCATGAAGCCTGTTCCATAGTTTACTCACATACGACGGGAATTCTCTGAGTCCAAACCGGTCAGGATATGTTAGCACGAGCGCCGGTTGTTCACCAAATCCCTCTCAACCGGGCACAGCTTTGAAATTTCCTCACACTCAATATTTGACAGAACAATTGAGATTTCCCTTTTTCGCGGATGCACGTGTTCAGACATCCTGCACTCTCGGAGCTACGTCTCTGGCATCCAGCCCTATTGAATACAAATCGAATATTCATTCATCACTTCCCCCACTTCAGTTACTTCACGTCTGTGTACGTCTGGCTACAACATTGATCTCCCATACGATCACGAGCGGCGACAGAGAGGGGAAACTTCCTCCAATATTTGAATTAAAAAATCAATTTTTTTTTTTTTCTTCACATAATTTTTGGCCCCCTCTAATATTTTAACTAAGTTTCCGCCTTTGCTGAGCCATGAAAGGCCTCTTTTCTCTGTGACAACAGTTATGCGTAATTCAGCTGATTGAGCTATCCCTTATATCAAAAATCAGTAGCTTTAAATTTGACTTTTGGTCAGTGCCCAGCATCCCTTCCCGATCTGGACCTATTTCCGCACCACCGTTTTGTAAATGGTTTCATGACAATTGCATTTATTTACAAGTGTTTACTATCGACTATATACATAGTCCTATGTGAAATTTGAAGACAAAAAATGTACCCGCTTATTGCTCGGGGTTCCGAACACTTTACCCTCACCATTCACCTCCCCACTAAGTCGCGTTGTCTACTGACCTGAAGAAAAGGATGATTGCTACCCCGCCATGGAGCCGCTCCTGTTTCAAATCTTTTGTGTTCATTTGGGAGGTATGACATGACACGACGATGACAAATGCGTTAGTCTCGCGTTTATAACCATGGTTACCAACGTCGCATATCCGATCATCTGTAGGGTGTTTCCACTAGTATTTTCTTGTAGTTTCATGTTGTTTATTGAGCATCATAGCAAATTCTGGCACCTAACAACCTGATAAATTACCGAAAATTTTGATTTTTTCAAGAATTTTCATCTGTATATAAAATTGTAGGTATTTGTATGTTGGCTCGCAGGCAACCCAAGCGTCAACATTAACATTGGGGAGGGGTTTGCCATTGGCCAGCTCCCCGACCGGTAGTGGAAAGTTGCCAGTGTGAAGTTTCCTTGCACGAATCTCAGCAAGCAATTTTGTTTCTACGCCGTAGTTGCCGCTTTGTTAACTTGGTGAATAGACATGACATTAAGTCAGTGCAAAACTGGCCTTTTCCGGGGGTCTGTGAGGACTGATTTGTTTTAAATTCCTTGCCTCGCTTCGCGCCAACTTATGACATTCTGCTTTGACGGGCTCATCACCATAAACCACATACTACCCCGAAAATAGACCCTATACGTCAACAACCGCCGCTTCCGGTTGTAGGAACACATGATCTATGGTACAGGCCTACAGTAGCCTAGCATAGGCCAACCACATGACGCATTTCCAATCATATTGATCCTTAAAAATAGAATCATTACCATGAGCGGCGATCCCCGGGTGGGGGGGGGGGGGGGGGTTCGGAGGGGTCGGAGGGGGGGCATTTCCCCCAATATTTTTGGTGGGGGGGGCATCCCATACATCAATAATATCAAACTATCCCCTCTCCAATAAAAATCCTATTAATTATATTGACAGACGACCCAAAACAAAAATGGCTAATTATCTAGAGATGTTTGAATTTTTGTTTTGAGAAGGCTGAAATGCAAAAAAAAAAGAGAATCGCGATGCCCCGCGCGCTTGGTGTCATCCTATTTTTTTCGTTTACATGATATACAGTGAGCCCACGTTACAATAACTTTGTCAGATTATGGAAATATGATTTTCTCACACGTGCATCTGTAAGTGTGTTGAAATATAGGCAGGCCACACGAGGAAATTTGGTGTTAGGACTTGATTCATGTTGCACCCCTTCCACTCCCTCCCAATACACTATGCCGGAATCCAACTGCCATTTTATTAACATGCAACAGTTAGTCTACTTCGGATCCCTTATGGTTTCAGATTGGTTTTGCCAGCCTCTGAAGTGTGGGGGGATCGTGCCACGTTAGTATGCGAGGTTGACGTATGGAACTATACAGGCGCGGAGGGGAGCGGGCCCGAACGAACGCGAACGAAAAACAATTCTGGACATTGAGAATTGGACGAAAAATTTAGCTGAAACTACTCTTGAAAAAATGACCAAAATTGTCCGCTGACTGCACTCAATTCCTTTCAATCAAATGCCCGAAAAATGCACACATTCCCATGACAGTGATGTTCGAGCAAACTTTCAATCTGCGAGCAGCCTCCAACCCGATGGAATATCTCTAAGATGTCTATGGTAGGAATGGAGAACCCGATGAAGAAATGAAGAATTAAATCGATCATTTTTCGGAAATTACTGTCAATTTCAAGTGATTGCATACTGCCATCAAGTAGAGGGAAGTGCCGCCCTACATATTTCTGGGGGGGGGGGGGGGGGGTACGTGGGGGGGGGTGTGGTGGTGGGGGTCGGGGGGGTATGGTGGTATGGTAGGGGGGTGGGGGGGTAGGGGGGGGGGGGGGGTATAGTCTGAAAGGACTATTACTTGTACGGTACGCGTCACATGATGGTGACGCGAATTGTAATGAATAATTGTAGATCAGTTCCTTCATAGTTGTTTCTTGATGAGAATAATTTCAGAAATTATTGGTCAAATTTCAGGGATGTTGCTTACTGCCATAAGACATGGGAAGTAAGTACCGTTTCGGAATCGCGGGGATTCGATTCGTCCGTAAGGCCTCATCAAAATTTCTCGTTTCCTATACGAGGACCACTGATGCTGACCCCCAAAATTGTAAGAATTATATAAACAATAGTATTATGTTTCAAGAAACGTTTCTTGAAATACAATTTCTGAAAATTAGCCAATTTTGAGGACGTTGGCTCACTGCCACAGTACAGCGCGGGGTATGCCGTTTCCTGCAACTGAGGGGGTCTGTTAAAACGAAAATTTCCCTTGTACCCTACGCGTCCACTGATGGGGGGGGCTGGTCCGAATTGTAAGGACTAACATCTATCGGTTCCTTTCAAGAACCGTTTCTAAAATATGAATTCAAAATTTATTGCCAATTTTAGGGACGTGCTCACTGCCATGTGCGGTCCGGGAATTGCCGTTTCCTTCAATCTGGGGTGTCTTAAAACCAACACAATTCTTTGTACCCTACGCGTCAACACCTACGGTGGCCCGAATTTTAACGGAATAACATTGAACAGTTCTTCAAGAATGTTTCTTGAAAAAAAATCGGAAATTTTTGACGATTTTAGGGATGTTGTTTCCTGCCATATGACCCCAGAAGTGGCCGTTTCTCCTGCATCTGGGGGGTTTGTAAAACGAAAAATTTCCTTGTACGCTACGCGCCAACCCATGGTGGCCCACTTGGCTCGTGCTGCTAATTCACAGATTAGGGTACCGTTCCCGCGGGTACATCAGGGTGTCTGTCTATCGAATCACGCGATTCCGATGAAATAACAAAAAAACGTTTGTAAAAGAAAAAATCTGAACTGAAAATGCCGAAATGTAGGTTTCTGTGTAGGGGGTAGGGTGAGGTGTCCTTTGTCAGGAGAGCTCACACCCCATTATAAAAAATCGTTCGCAGGGGCCTGTTCATGGCTATTGTTATCATTACGCAAATACCACATGTTAGCCTATTATAGCGACAATAAAGAAAGAAAAACGGCAATTACTGCTCGTTGATTGATATCGAACTGGTGCCTGCACTAATTACCAACCATGAACATGTGCAGACAGACAATCGGTCTGAGACCAACATTTTGCAACACTGCGAACACCCCACCCGGTATCCATTCAGGATTTTCACTGGCTCCCTGTTGAGCATAGAATTTTGTTTGAAGGTCTCCTCTTTTGCGTTCCGTTGCTCTTAGCCACTGGCTTCTCATCTTACAATCAAAGATTAACTACCTTACCCGCTTTTCCCCGTCGACCCACTAGATGCCTCTGTAATTCTGACGAAAATCTTGTTGTTTCCCCGAGCCGTACAAACCTACGGGTCGATCTTTTCAAAGATATGCGTCTTATCTATCGAATGCACACCGTTTGACCATGAAAACCTCAGAATCTCTAGCTTTTAATCTATGTCTATGGGGGGCTGGGGGCTAGTGAAAAGAATTGTGCGAAGTTTTTATTACCTGCCCGTATGGCGAGTGATATTGGCTGCCCACCATAGGAAGTTCCGAATAATTTTCAAGTGACAATCATGTAGAGTTTATATACTGAACCTAATGCCACGTGAATCAATATATCAAGCGCTATTTCAAGAAAACGTAAGAAAACAGCGAAGAAATGTTTGGAAGAGTATTCCATTTATTAGGCATTGCTTCCATAAATTAGCCAGTGTTCTCATATAATTCCGTAGAGTACTAATTTTCCCCAGTATATATTCCAGTTATATTCCTGTCCACTAATGTTTATATCATCTACATTACCTTGCATCCCATGTGACATTCGTCCTCGTGTCCTTACAGGATTGGACGTCGCCTAACGATACTAATGCTCTTTGGCATTGACCTTTTATCACGTCTCTGGCCATAGCAGTCAGCCTGGTTGATGTCACTCTTTATTGCGTTGAGGTTCTTTCTGGGCGTTTTCGTGAGAACAGTCGCAATCTCGCAGTTCGTGTGTGTGAGTATATTAGCGCGGGAGGTGTTCATTATGTATATCCTTCTGTTCGTCACTTCTCTTCAAATCGATTGTCGTAAGGGTACACGTCATTTTGGCTGGTATATATAGGTCAATTAGACTGAATAATTTGCATGTATGATCACTAGGTGACTAGGATCCAATAGAAAACAGTAGGGCTCCCAGTAAGGCAGGGATCTGATAGCGGCCCGTGGGCCACATTCCGTGCGGTCAGGTATGTTCGAGAAAATGGGACGATCAAATCACCTTCTTGGTTTACTACGACGCTTCAGTCTACATTGATGCTATGGAAGGAGTAACTCATTGATTGCCCGACCAAGTATGGACTCTCTCCCTCATTCACGTGTTTCATCTGTAACGTCGAGCCGAACGGCTGGGTCCAGTCTCTCGGAATGCGTATGCAAGTTATATGAACCCACTTTTATTAGCTGTCGGAACACGCGGAATGAAGGCGACAGTTCTGAATCGGGTAGATATGAGATTAGTTTTCGGGTTATATCACTACTAACATATGGTTATTACAATAAGGCAATCAATATGACGATATCCAAGAGCTAATACTTAACTGTTACTCCACGGCTACATATACCGCGACCCTTAGACTTTAACCTATGCTCAGCGCTATTCCAAATTCCGACACAGAATCTTAAGCGCGTTCACACTGGGCGATACGATACGATACGATACGATACGATACGATAAATTTATTGGATGTAGTGTTCACACTTGTGCGTAAAAATGTCGTACGATAATTTTATCGGACGTCTCGGCGCCTAACATAACGCAGAAAGTAAGCGGGATTGTAGTTGAGAGAAGCACAAGGTTTCCCCTTTGTCGCTTCAAGAGGGGGCAGCCTGTTCGGCAGAGTTTTTGAGTACCAGAATTGTAATTCAAGGCAATTCGAAGCTTGGGTCTTCTCAGTATTGTAGGGCGTGGAGAAGCGCAATTGACGGTCACGAACGACAGCTGACCTCACCCATCCCCGCTACCTTGTCGTGAAACACCCAGTCTTAATAGCGGTATACAATAATACGGCGAAGTGAGGTAGCAAGAAAGCATTCAGTCAAATTAGGCAATGTCAGCCAATTGAGCTGAAAATTGAGCGTGGAATTGGTGTGCTCAGACACCTACATGTACAAATGCTGCCTACGGCTCCACTGTTACCTAATACTTTCCTCACGGTCTACAAGACATAATAACTTCGAGCGTGAAATCGACATTTACCACCCCCCCCCCTATAGCTTATTTCCGTAGCCTCTTCCGTATCTATTCCGCCTCTTTCTTCACATGGAGTAAGGGTGAAGTTTCCGTCAATACGTCATACGGATCGAGACCCTCGGGAAAAAACCCTCCTACCCTGCTCCTCTCAACGCCGCAACCACCACTCCCCGGCCACGCATACCAACCGCATATCTCCTGCCTTTGAATGCCACCTGATATTTGGTGGACGCCGTCGCAACATGACCCTCCCCCAAACCTCACTGATCACACTACTATCGTATGTGGGGAGGGCGTCATGGATGCGAACTGAAAAAAAAAAAAATTGGGTCGTAGGTCCCGTGCTGCGGCGAATAGGCCGAGAAGCTCATTCAGAGGCCAATGTTCTTCCCGGTACGTCACTACCCAAAACATTCATCAAAACTCCGATGTTATCCTTAAAACCCACTTTTCACCTAAACTTCCCCTATAGCCGTTGGGGTTTCCCATACTTCTTTGCAGAAGTGCGACAAGTTGATCCACTGCATTGCGCAATTTATCGCATCCGATAAATTTATCGTACGATAAAGTTTGAATTTTTCAACTCGACGTCCGATAAATTTAATCGTATCGTATCGTATGTATCGTTATTAGTATTCGTATCGTATCGCAAGGTGTGAACACTCCTATTGACAATAACACTTTTAAAATCGGACGTCCGATAAATTTATCGACGATATCGTACGGTATCGTATCGCACAAGTTTGTGAACACCCGTTACACTTGATAGAAAATCTTTCCACAGCGCAAAATATACCGCACCCCCTACCCGCCAATAAACCGCTGCTGACTACAGCGAGAGAAGACACACAAGCTTTCTCGGAGGCGTAACCTATGGGAATATCGCGGGGAAAGTTCCACTATCTACAGCAATACCCTCGGTCTTACACCACTTCTATTGTTTTTTTGTTCAATGTTTCAGCGCTATTATCATTATGTCCAGGCAACTAATAAAACATCCCCACACTGAATGTACGGCAATTGAGTTGTACACAAAAACTTTCCTATTGCTTCAATTACCTCCAATGTCGGAAGTATGTCCTGGCTACCTAGAAACATATATCCTACACTGAAGGGTTTAGTAATTATATCCCCGAAAACACTGTAAGTGTTCGGGGATATTATGGTTTTGCGTGTGCCGGCCGTCTCCGCCGCCGCACGACGGAAACTTCAGGCGTTAGCGTTCTCATTCTTTAACAGTTTATCCGATTGACCCAAAACTTGGTACAACCTGTCCGTATGAGAAATCTCGGATAAGTTCGAAAATGGGCTTATCGTAATTTTTGTTGCCCTCTATGTTGCGGGTTTTTTCGCAAATTTGCAAGTTCGTGCGATTACAAGAACGTGGTGGTTGTTTTAGTTGCTGGGAGCCGAAAAACGTGGCGACAATTTCCGGTCATCCAAGGTAAAGTTTGCATTTCTTTTCTTTCTTTGCCGTAACTCTAATTATGCTCATGTAATGTGATATTTCAAACCCCATTGGATTTTCATGAACTTTGGTGAATATGGGGCCAACTATCAGTGCGCTTAGTTTTCCTAATGTGGCCGATGATCAGTGGAGGTCATCTTGCATTACTATTTTGCATAATAGTTGGCCCATTAGCATAGGCAAATGTATAAATGTAATCTCACGAAAGCTGGTGAGTAGGACCTTCTAACAGTCCGATAAATTTATTAATTGCGTTGAAATCACTGAACGGTCAATTATGTGTGTTTAATTCACATTTCGTATACAAATTTGCAATTATTTTCTCAACTCCTAGGGATTTTGACGAAACTTTGTGAATCGAACCTACTACCAGTCCTGATAAAGTTATTCAATAGCATCACGATCACTGAGGGTAATTTGTGGGACTATTTGTATATAGTTGTCCTGATCATCAAATGATGAGTTTAATATTTTTCATGGAACTGTAATAATGCTTCTAGAGTGGATGCATCACATGGAGTAGTAACAATTTTCCTAAAAAAAAAAAACCGCCATGTCCATTGAAGCATTAAGTCCTTAGGGGTCCAAAACTGATTTTAAATACTTTTTCGGGCAATAGCACTGGGTGTGTTAATCAGAATGCAAACTGCTCCTAGGAGTGATGTATCACATGGAGAGTAAACAATTCTCATAAAAACTGTCATATCAATTACGGTCATCGGGTCACTTAGGGTAAAAAAACTGTTTTTGGCTATAATCGGGAATTGAATTCTGCGAGGCTGGATGGTGCCCATTGTGATTATATGTTTGCCTGCATGTGTGTGACCTCTGACCTGAATTTGACCTCTGTCGGTGGTCATGTGGTTAAAGGTCGAATCTTGAATAATTGCTTATTAAGGAGTTACGGCAAAAAACATAGAAACTGGTTTATTTTTGGATATGTGATGGAGCTTGGTGTGCTTTATGGAGGGAACAACGCCCGCTTCGATCGGAAGACTTACTTGGTATTACAAGTGGTCCAGTTTCATTTTAATCCCTTTTTTGGGCAAGACACATTGGCATTTTCATTGAGAATGCAATATCTTCTAGTGTGGATTCCTCACATGGAGTGTAAACATTTTTCATAAAACCGCCATGTCATTAAGTCATTAAGGTCCTTAGGGGTCAAAAACTGATTTTGTACTTTTTCGGCATAGCACTGGGTGTGTTCATCAGAATGGCAAAATGCCGCTTAGGAGTGGATGTATCACTTGAGATTAACATTCTCATTAAAAACTGTCATATCATTAATTCATCTGAGGTCAACTTAGGGGTCAAAAACGGTTTTTGGCTATAATCGGAGAATTAATATCTGCGAAGGCTGGAATGGTTCACTTTGTGTATATAATTGTTTTACCGGCATGTGTGGTGACCTCTAACCTAAATTTGACCTCTGTCGGGGGGCCATGTGTTTGAAGGTCGAATCTTGAATAATGTTCTTATTTAGGACGCCACTTGTCCGGGGCTGTAGGGGTTCCGGTCATACAATTACAGTGCATTAGGAAACCCATTTACCTGTATCCCGTTATCGCTTCTCAATCCTAAATGACTTCTTTCCACGAATATTGGTTCCGGTTTCATATTCACCAAATTTCTTGAATAAGAGATGCTGGGGATATATACGTCTGGTGGTTTACCCGCCCGACATTTTCTAGTTGAGTTTTGTGTGCGATTATGCCTCTCCTCTAATACTTATCACTATCCTACAGTGTAGGTACTGCATTGGACTGGTGGTTTGACCAAATCCTCTCGTACCCACAGCACGTCTACAACACTGTAAGTACGAGCAACTGACTTCGTGTGTGACCAAATCCCGTTCCCACAGCAGCACGCACCCTGTAAATACGGCAGCCGAGTTAGGGTGCGGCCAAGTCTCCTCTCGCACCTATAGTAGCTCCTGCCGGTAGGTTGGCTATCCTTGTGCACCAAGAGCTATGGCAGATCGCATATCGATAATCATATGCCAATCTATCTACTACCCATGCGCTCTCCCACTATCGTATGGAGCATATCCTATTGTTTTTAACGTAGCGGGACGACGGCGCGGGTGCTGTCCCGTGCCGGGATCCCGTTGAATCTTTCACCTTCGCTGCTCAAGGCACGGTTACAATGTAGCGACAACCCTAGTGGATAGACTGTACTGCAAAACCCTATTCAATGAATGCCGTTGACTTCAACACGGGACTGGTGTCTCCCGCGTCGATTCGTTGGCGCCTATACGTGAAATCTCTTCTAGCTCCTACGACAAAACCCAATAGCCAACTACGCTGTACTAATTACATAGGGGCCGCCCGATGTTCATAAGCTTTTATTCATATTTAGGCCTTTTTGTAGAAGGCCCGTTATTCATATGGCAAATTTTCGGAGAAGGGTCCGTATATAATGACCAAAAAGGTCCGATATTTCATAATAAAAAGCGTCTTTGTTTCATAAGGTCGATATTCATAATGACCACAAAGGCCCGTTTTTCAGAATTATCAAAAGGGTCCCGTTTTATAACAGACACAAACGTCCGATAGTCATAATTAGTAAAAAAGGTCCGCGATTCATAATGGCGAAAAGGGGTCGGGAATTCATTAATGGCGAAACGGGGACGTTATTCATAATAGCACAAAGAGACTCCGTTATTATAATTGCAGTGAGGCACGTTATTCATTAATAGGGAAATGTCCGTTATTCATATAGAAAAAGGTCCGTAATTAATAATCGCGAAAAAGGTCAGTATCATAATTGTGTTTCTTTCCAATTGATATACTTGACAACGGTAGAGATTCTACCTATGCGAGGTCCGGCAGGATGCAAACCTAAAACTGCACCTTTTTGTCAGCTGCGATCCCTGACTGGCAGATACCACGACCGGTGTGTGTTTTTCATATGATAACGGGACCCTTTGCCGATTATGCACTATCGGACCCTTCTCCCTATTATGATGAATAACGACCTTTTTTCCTATTATGAATATCGACCTTTTTTTCCATTAGGAATATCGGACCTTTTCTCTATTATGAATAACGGACCCTTTTCCCTATGAATAACGGACCTTTTGTCCTATTGAATAAAGACTTTCATATTATAAATAAAGGACCGTTTTTACTATTATGAATATCGACTTAGAATAAAGAACCTCCTTCGGTCATTATGAATAAAGGCCGTCCGAATAAAAGGGCCTTTGACCAACGCACACCTTATGAACATCGGGCTGTTCACCAAAACCTAGACCTTAGACAATTTTGATCCTAGGAGCGAAACGCTATGCGAAATAACTCACAAGTTTAAGAACAACACTAGTTCCTTGGGCAGCCGTTTTCGCACAGCAGAACTGCATGGCAGAGCCAGCGAAAACATGTGGCAATAGTTGGGTGGTGACAAATTCCCAAACCAGAATGAACTGTGTATCAACTCAAGACACGCAATTCTTAGGTATAAACTTGAAACGTATCACCTCATAGCCTACACTGAAATAACATGAAACAATAACATGATCTACTATACTAAGAACGGTAAAATTAATTAATTAGGAGAGATTTGAGGCTCAAAAATACTAGCCTGCTCCTATGTATACAAACAGCTTAACCGAACTGTACTGTTCGATTATACAGGGGTCATCGCAAAACTATCAGATCATTAACAATACTCAAAGATTAACTGTTATATCAATACATATTTACGTATAGTTCCATTATAATATTTCGATCATATCCCTGCCTTACGAGGATAAGACTAACACTCCTACAACAACTTTGTTATAGCATCGTTTAAACATGCAATAATTATTCACCTACTACGGAGTGCAATTCAACCACTATGGAATGTCTCCTGCAGTGTTTGGCCCGGGCAAACATCGAGCGCCGCGAATGCGGACTTGTGCCGGATAGCAGTAGCCTAGCCAAAAAGATGGAACTCCTAGTGCTATCCGCTGTAGGTGTCACCCAGCACCCGGACGTACCCCAGAGCTCTGGCGAAACGTGGCGCTATACAAAACTACAGCGCCAGATAAAAACTATTAAGGAAAGATCGCTATTTCCCTACACATCTTTGGACGGTTAAATGTGGATTATTTGCTCCCAAAGCTACATCAAAAATTACCCCGGCTTCCCCGTCAACCCTCTAGATGCCTCTGTAGTTCTGACGAAAATCATTGATGCTATGAAGGCAGTAATCCTTGATGCTCAACAAGCATGGACTCTCTCCCTCATTCACGTGTTTCATCTATTGGACTGTTCATATGTGGATTATCGGTTATGTTAGGTAATTGGAAACACGCAGTTGTCGATATTTTTCTTCACTCGTGTTTTCCCTTCTCCTCGTTCATTCCTCTCAACCATGTACCTTGCAATACCCTCTTCATCATGGGAGTTAGCCTTGCGCATTTGATCTGGAACCAGTTGCGTAGCCAGCGGGATTGTGGCGGACCGAACATTCCTGTCACAAACCCAAATAATTGAAAAAGAGGCGGGGGGGGAAAACGAAAGAGACAAAATCGGATATTTCGCTTATTGGCACTTTCTAAACAAACGTTATATAAGTAAGTTATATTATTGAAGTGATGGCTGGTCCCATTCCACATCAAGTTCGTCTATACGCTGGAGCAAGGGATCTGGAATGGCCTATGGGAATCGTTTCGAACCGTCAGCTTCTACTTTGACAGTGGTAAATTCCACTTTCGATGACAGTTCAAATCATATAAGAGACAATAAAAGGATTAAAGGCCCTTTACCACAGGAATCGAAGGGTTACATTGAGGTTATATTACCGGAGACATTGATTTAAGACGATATTTCCTGAAACACTACATACTTGTTCCCATTTCCGAAAAGTCTAGACCTGTAAGACAGGAAAGAGAGAAAGGTTTTAAAGATTCTCAAAACTTGAATCAACAACAGCACCGGATTGACATATAAGGACGTTCCAACATGTCCTTCCCCTTCTACCCTTCCCATATTGTCACCATCCTAAGATGCAGTCGCCAAATATCAGTTCACATGCCATCGGACGTCACACACTCGAACATGGGACCCCCGCAGTCGTGACGTATGCATGTCTCACGTTCCACGATTGGTATGGCGTGTAGTGGAACTAGTATATGTCTGTATGTTGTGTTGAGGCGACCAGGCTACATGCGGTATAGGCCTCAGCCATGTGTCCAGTCAAGAGTTGTTGTGACTGCCAGAATTCAAGGTTTGCCACTTAACCTTATGTATTATCCATCTCAACCCAGTGGGTTATTTTCAGTGATGAGTTGACGGCGACGAGTAAGCGGGTTTCATAATCTCCAACGTGACTTCCTGGCGTTCGCCCTCTCGTACTTCGTCTTAACGGGCGGGCAAACTGATCGACCGATGGCGATCTTCAGTTGTGAAGAACCATCCGATTCTCGTTGGCGTCCATCCTAGAATAGTACGTCGACATAATTCGTTTGATTGAGAAACATCTCTACCCTGGGTCTAACGGGAAAGAGGTAACAAAACTCTTGATCGTCGGTCTCGCTTGAGATTCGACACACGAGCCGATAGGCGTGTGATAGCGTTAGAATATTGCGGTTTACTGTAATGAGATCTCCACCGTTAAATGTCATTGTTCTCGCTTCTGCCCGAACACAAAACTAACGTCTAGCGTCTCGACGGCAGGGCAGAGTCCTGGCCAGGATGGGGTTTCTATGGCTAATAATAATGCAACAACAAACCAGCAAAAATCATACATGCCGAAAAACACGATTCAATCAATCTGTCCGTTATTCCAGTTGTGAGCCCTGATTAATGTGTGCAATATTGGATATGCGTTGACAAAGCTAGAAGGATTACTTAAAAGTGAAACTT
The DNA here is from genome assembly GCA_026419785.1 of Sclerodactyla briareus. Lineage (NCBI taxonomy): Eukaryota > Metazoa > Echinodermata > Holothuroidea > Dendrochirotida > Sclerodactylidae > Sclerodactyla > Sclerodactyla briareus. The sequence goes on from JAODTK010002721.1 coordinate 136,153, forward strand.
ACAGCTTCCGAGCAAGAAATAACTCACTGAAAGTAATTGACTTGAAGTCGTAAAACTTATTTGCTGGCAAGCTACATGGAAATAACGGACTGCTAAAACGGCGAATACATTGAAACCTAAATCAGAATCTAAAGGCGATGCACTAGTAAAACACTGCAACTTCAGTTGCAATAGCCTGTCACAGGTTCTACAACTGAAACCACTTTTTGTAAGATCGAGTATGCACTGTTAAACGTCCTGATGCTAGACTGAAAATCGTCTGTTCGCTGAGCTATATGTCGTATATGACAGATTATGGGAACGAAGACCTAAGGACAAAACAATAGCCTATTCGACTCCAACCAGGTGAACAATTACAGAAAGGGGAAAAAAAAATCGAGATATAATGGTTGCTCCCACGCAGGCCCTTCCCTGAACCCATCCCCTAGTAAGCATATGAACAAACACACTGAACAATTACCTCCAACAGTGAGTGCCACTTGCTAAACTGTTCGGACGTAACCACAGGTAATCACCCCTTTGTGTAACAGACCCATTATAGGCAAAGTTTAGCCAAATTAATACTCCTGGTGTTAAATTTAGTAAATAATAAAAAAATCATTAAAAAATATCCCTTTATTTCGGTTTATAGCATGTTCGGCGGTTGGAAGATATGGCTTCCTCAAATTTCTTATAATTTCGTGTTTTGGGCAACCTGGCAACCTTCTCGATGATGTCATATCTATCCAATTATAAGGGACAGGTTGAGACATTTTCTAACGTTACTTTACAATTTGTGATATGACGGTACCCATCAAATGGTTGCAAAATTCACAAAATTGCCAACTTGCAGTGATAAATTGAACTCTTCCAAAAAATTCTAAGCTATACCGAACATGCAATGAACACATGAAACAAATTTGATTGGCTGAAATTTCAATGCACAAGATCAATATTACTTTGAATATTTTTGCTGACTTGCCCTTTAATAACAGAACGGGACCAATCCGAGAGTGGGGATTATTAGGGCCAAGCTGAATCCGAATGATAAGACTAGGTGCCCGACTGACACAGTAATAGCCGTGGCGGAACTGGCGGGGCAACCTGAACTGGGATCTTAGGGATCTGAGGAAAGGTTAATTGACATTTCATATCAATCGAAAGATGTAAGAACCGCAAGAAGGTATTTTGTCTTTTCTGCATTCTTTTCCGGTCCTCTCCACCCCAACCTCTCTGCGCTTCCCATCAAACACTCCCCCAATTTCCCCCTTGCTATAGTTTCTACATGTTGGAGCAACCACGGTTGGTTGTTGGCCAAGGCGGACCGAAAGGCACTGAAGGTCCTTACCAGATAGCTTCCGTCAACGAAGAGAAGATATTCGAGCGGAGGAATGTAAGAACTGACGGCGGTGGAGAGCGTGAGTACCGTGGAGTACCGTTCTATCTAAGGTAGACGTGCTTTTCGAAACCCCTAGCAAACCTCATCAAGCGGCATTCGAACAGAAATATAAGGCAAAGAAAGACTTCTCGAGATGATATACTTTGGCATCAACTAGGAAAAGGTAATCTGTAGAATATGGTAATGGTCCATCTAGAAACATCTATGCACGTAGTTCTTTTAATGTCTAATGCATCTATATTAGGCGGAGATAACTATATTCCTCGTCCGCCGAAAGTTCCTGTCTAGGCAAGAAGGAAATGCAACGATCGCGTCAGGCAGATCACGTTAGTTACAACATCTGGTCATAGCATGTTTTGTTCATTGAGGTCCTACAATAGTGCCTAAGCAATCGAAGAGTCCAGGCAAGGAGTGTTTCTGTGTCGGTGTAGTAGGAATTCAATACGTCAAATCAACCATTATATCTTTAAAATATTTACATAAACCCCAATCGAATGCTATGATCACTGTTCTGAAGCAACTCGTACGGATTCCCCTGATGATCATGATGAACAGCCAACTGGCCTCAACTGTACGCGTGCTGTCATTTCTCGTATCTGCTGGGCCCAAACGTAAGCTAGGGCATCTCTATAGATTATATTACCATATGTTTTTTGCGTAAACCGTTGTCTGTATGCGGGGACAATATTCTCATGGAACAAACCACGGGAAACAGAATGTTTTTTTTGTTTTTTTTTTGTGTTCTTTTTTTTTTTTTAACAAACGTGACCATGATGAAGGCGAACCCTTTAACTGCCTAAACGAATGAGGCAAACCCCCACCACAAGACTAAAAGAAAGACGATCCAGCTTGTTGATCTACTCTTGAACCGGTGGAGGTCAAAATCAGGAGGAAATACTCCAGAGGACACCCTATTCCACGCACGCGAAGTGCGAGGAAAATAGAGCGAGCATAGGTTTCTGTGCGATGACGTGGAAGATGTGACCGAAACGGGTGGCTGGAGGAAGAAGAGCGAGTATGGCGAGTAATTATGTATGTTAACCGCTGAGAATGTATTGGTACCCGAATGAGAACAACATGTAATGCCATATTGTACTTACTCCTGCTTTCTCGCGAGTCTCACATGATCTAGTGTCTGATGATTATACTCGAATCTCTGAGGTTGTGATTCAGAATCCTAGATGATACCTTGCTGGTTTTTCTTAAGCAGGTGAATCAAATCGGCTGCCAAGGTAGACTCGAGAAAGTTTGGTTGGGCGCGAACTCTGACTATCGATCGTTGCGACAGGTTGCGTAGGACTTCTTCCCGCTGCTCGTGCGTCCCGGCCAACTGAGTTATGACTATATGATGTAACCGGTGTTCGCACTGTAAGTCGTCTGAAGTGTCGGGCTCACAATCCCTTAGCCGGCGCTGTCCGCAGCATGAGCCTCAATACTGCTTCACTGCTTATAAATAGTTTTGTGGTCAATCACATTCGTCAGCCATCCAAGGAGTATCATGGTTGATATTCTTTGATTTTCTGAACTCAGAAGTTGACGGACGAGTCCATCAGCCACGAACAAAAACGTGTGAAGTTGTAGTACAGAATAGTACATGCTAGTAGGATGAACTTGAACGCTGTCCGTGATTGATAGCATTTATAAGTAAAAGCAGTGTTACCCTTTTGAACAGTTTGATGACACGCCTTTAAACTAGACTCACAAGAGGCAGAATACTAGGATTTGAATCAGTTGCACAGGACAGGGGCCTGGCTATCCATGTGGAGAAGATCGAGAGGCAAACCATGGGAGCCATGCTTCTACCCCTCCCTGGTCACAGGTCGCTTCTGGAGATCACTGCTGATCCAAAACCAATTAAAAGGTTCGATGTATCCAAGAGGGTTAGGCCTACCAACTAGCTCACTGGAGGCTCGGTATGGGCCAGTCTACGCTACATGGTCATATTGAAATAGTCTACAGGTACATCTGGATAACAGACCCGTAACTGTAATAGAGAAAAGAGGGCCAGATACAGGGTTTGGCTATTGCATCAAGACGGGAATCTGTCTGCCGATAGAGAAGAGGGGAAAATCATGGGGACACTGAACCTAATCCCCATCCCCTTTCTAGCAGCATAAACTCCCTACAGCTACCATCCCGAAGATTTTAAAGGGGCCGCTCGTTACCCCTCCAATACAAATAAAACTGCAGAGCCGTGAGTGATATTCTAATATTATCGGTTGCATTAGTAATAATAATCCCTAGAGAGTATCTTCGAAAATCTGAGGGTCGACCTTGGTTTGCAGTGCTTATGATAATTCAAATTCTTAGACACATGTTGATAGATAGGTTACCAGTACTACAGATTATACCTGTCGGCCCTATGTAAATTGGGCGTAGATCCGGATGGGGGGGGGACAGGTGAACATGTTTCCCCCCACAATGTTTGAAGTGCGGGAGACCTGATATAAAATTCCCCCCCTCCCCCACACAACACAGTGTGGGCGAATGAAATCGCACTGAATGCTTCAGGTTTTGTATGTCCATTGGGCGCGGACATTGAAGCAATGAAGCAATAGCAAAATGATGGACAAAGATCTTATAGTGCCTAATTTTTCATCGAATGCCCGAGATAAGTGCGAAAATTGTCGGGTGTTCTGATCAGTATTTTTTCGATTTTCATAATTTTTACAAAAAGGTCCCTGCCCCGGCCATTGCTCGGACGCTATCGGTTTTCAAACTTCAAAAAAAATCCTCACATACCAACCTTCGAATTTAGAAATAGGCATAGGCCATCGCAGATAAACTAATTTACAAGGTCATAATCACATTCATGGCATTCTATCTTAAATTGTAAGTAACTCCCCACAGTTAGCCGGCCGATTGACTTACACGCTTAATTGACTTCCTCCGCCCAGAAGTCGTCGCCAGAGATGAGTTACCCTCCACTTTCAAGCTGACCTTTACATGTCATGGCACTTCCGATTCACTGCACCATGCAGCCATGACTGCTCAGGTTTTCGCTATGGCGCCTGTTTGTAATTCGCGCAGGGTTGTATTTTTCCAACGATCGATTCGCAAAAGTCTGGAGCTGATTTTTTTTCTCCCGTTTCCTGTAGAACATATGTATGCTTTCCAACGTTTGAAGAAATCAATTGGTTAATTGACTCGATCAAAACAAACATATGATATTAAACTTAATCAAAATGTTCACACTAATACCGACATCTTTGAGTTAAGATATTATACCCCAACAATTTGCAATGCACCGAATCACTTGGGTCGCCATTTAGGTTTTCTACCGTTCATCACATGCAGACCTACCGATTAGTTTGTTACATCTAATCTTCGTCTCCTCTTTACCATACAAACTGCATAGAGTTTGGCTAATGAAAGTCAAAATTTTACAGAATAATCGGGGGTCTTCCAATTCCCCCAATACGTAGCGACAATGACCCCCCTCCTCCCCCCCCCCCCAATCATTTATACGAATCACATCACCGGATGATGGCGATCGCTTGAAATGGTCCGTCCACTTTATACCCCCCCCCCCCCCTCCTATAAGAAGATACAAACCCGCCTACCATGCATATAGGGGGAAAGCGTTCATATAGGCCGAATAACACCTTTGCCCTGTGTGAATTTAAATTCATTCGTGTGAACGATGTGGTTTGACTGTCATTTTGGCACTGGGGAGCCCTTTTCTGCCATAATGTCCTTGGTACGCTACCCGCCAACCCGAGCTGCTCCCCACTTAGATATTACTTGACATCCTATGATCCAAATCTAATATGCTCTAATATCCCACCCCCTCCCCCCGCACTGAAGTTCTGGCTACGCTACTCTGGATTCAACCTTTACCGAAAGTCCTGTTTCTGCAATCTGCGTTACCTATTCTTCTCAAAATTCCTTAACGATCTGATCCAAGTGATGGTGGCTCTCCGTTTCGATAACCGGTACAATCACATCCTATCCCGCACATTTCACGACGGGGTTGGTGTACATTAACACACAAATTGTCACTTTGCCGTCAGAAATTAATGGCTAAAATGAAGGGGTTTGTGTTGCCTAGCTCCCCTTTCACCAAATTGTTTGAACTTGCAGTGGATTCTTGGTATTATTTAGCTCGTATCACTTGCTGAACATTCTTCACAAAAATATAGAGGCCGTAGATGCGTTGGCAACTTTTCGCCATTCCTTCTTACTACTGAAATTGCACATCCCGACTTTTGCAATTAGGCCCGACAAGTGCCATGTCCGCCCGGTGCGATCTTAGAGGTATACCAAGCTAAATTTTCCTTCCTCAAACACGATACGCTTCGCGCCAACGCGATGTTATTGCTGGTATAGTCGCTCTTATCGAAATTGTAGTAAAAAGGAAGGAGTCTTATTAGATCGAATGGGGGGCAGTGGCTGAACACTCATCCTTAGTGCTATTCCAAGTATTGGTTACTGCTGACCTCATTCACCTGATTTCCCAGTGAACACGATAACCAGAGTTTTCGGAACCAGAATTTAGACCTTCATTGCGGTTTGTGCCAATATGAAATGGTGGCATGCATGTCTTGACTCGCCTTCGTGATGATCTTGTTATATTGAGCTGTGAAACAATAAATGTTGCAATGAAGTCCACCCCATGCTCACTAACGACCGGAGGGATCTGCCTTACCCTAAAGGGAATGCCATCTCCTCTCACTACATAATAGGGTTCCCATTTCTTAAATACCATATGCTGTAATGTTTAGTGGAAAAAAAAACCTAAATCAGATTTTTCTGTAGTACCATTGTCTTAGGTGTTTAAAACAACCAATCAACATTTGGGGATTTTCTAACGTGGAAAGTAAATGTTAGCTGACGTTACATTGTCAGCAACAAAACTCATGGAGTTATGGAGAACAAAACTAAATCAGATTTGTTGTTACATTTTTTTGTTACATAATGTCTGTAAAGTATTTGAAAGACAACCTACCTTTTTTTTTACTGGTGCGCCACACTGGAAAGTTTGTCAGAGGCCTTAAGTGTGATCACAGCACACCGGAGATTAAATAGCGTATGCATAGGCCGTACGTAGGCTTTCACTTGGCCACTTTATTTGACTGACTGCCAAAAAACGCCTAAAATTTCATGTGACCTACGCCATACTCAATGTTTGTTCCTACATGGCCGTCTCACATTATGTAAACAACATTGATTGCCAGTAACACATTATGCAAACAAAAATATCCTATTCTTCACTCACAACTTCATAGTCCTCTAACGCCATATCACAATAAATTGTCTAGGCCTAAGTTTAGGCTGATAAAACAAATTAATTTTGTTTGACCTAGGTTAGGATAATGAACCCGTCATTTTAACAAAATTTACCTCCAAATACCCTTGTAATTGTATAACGTTTAATACCTTACAAGTGAACAAGTTCCTCAAAACCCTAGTCACACTCTGCATCGTAATTGAATACCTGCATGCATTGCGCAACATGTATTGTGGATTGTGAAGAGGACAGCGACTGTGTTAATTGTTATGTGGGCCCTCGGCTTGCCCTAATTCCTTTTGGCAGGACTGGCCCTAGGCCTAGTACAGTACAGAGCAATGAATAATGATGAAGTCGCGAGCCTAGGGACTTAGCCCCCCGTGAGCTTGTAAAGGAGTAGCCTAAACAGAACCTTTACTCTACTGTACTAACGATACTAGTACGTACCTGTCCGTTACGTTACCTAAACATAACGTGTAATATTTACCCCTTCATAACTTTCAAGCATTAAATGAAAGCCCTCGTCTGGACAGAGGAGAACTTACTTCATGGCTGACTATCACACTGCATGTGCGTGCAACGCGAACGACTGGCAACTGTCAAGTCTGTTGGTTTGTTGCTGCGTTTGATATGTTTCGGAAACGACTCTGAGCAAGTCTGATCTGTTGTTGTTCACTTTCGTTAGTGTGACCTCGGGTCATTGGTTTTGGTGACGGCATGAACATTACGTAATCGCAATAAAATCCTCTTTTCGCCCCAAAAATAACACTCTTCCATAATAAATTATAAACGTTCCTAGTCCTTTGAACGTATTAGAAGGGTTCCACGCGTTTAAAGCAGAGGGCGGCGCGCAAAACAGTAAAATTCGACGTCTAGAAGCATTAACTTCAAAAAACTTATGAAACCTATGAGGCGTTCCACCAAAGCTTAGTCGGTGTTGCCACCTCACAGGGGATTCGGGAACTGGGCGTCTAGCCTGCTAATTCGAAGTTGCTGCTAACAACTTCCAAAAAAAATACCCCATTTTGAACAGGAATTGCTGCTACCATTAAAAAAGCACTACCAAACAATAATCCAATCCATTCAAAAAGTAACCCTGAACACTAATCCATAGACCTATACAAGTATTGGTTGTTGCTAACCCATTCAAAAAGTACCCCTAAATACCTAAACACTAATCCATAACCTATACAAGTATTGGTTGTTGCTAACCCATTCAAAAAGTACCCCTAAATACCTAAACACTATCAATAGACCTATACAAGTATTGGTGATGTAATCCATTCAAGGAAATACAAACTAACACGGCCGGTTCCCCTTGGCGAAAACAAGTACTTTGTTGGTACCCCTCGCGCGCTTTCGATGGTAATGTATGCCTGTATGTATGTATGTATGTATGTATATAACGCCTGGCTTGTAAACACGATAACTCGACCCCACCGGGAGGGATGAAGTTAATACTTATGGCGTTGGGTCAGCCACGAGGTCATCTGAAGTCACAGAGGTCAAAGTCTGATTAGGCGTGCAACCGATAAGGTCGCAGGACGGTTGGTCAGATCAATTTTGTTGTAAAGCTTTCTCATGGTGAGTACAGGAACCCTAATCGTATTGTTGGGGTTCAGGTCGGGGGGAATTTGTGTCAAAAAGAGAAAATTGTGAAAGTCGTATTTTTGGCCAATTTTGGGCTTGTAAACCATAACTCGGCCCCACCTGGATGGATGAAGTTTAGAACTTGGTATGCGTGTTCCCCATGATGAGTTTTCACGAACTTCCATTGCTTTGGAGTTATGTCAGAGGTTCATCTGGTCACCAAAAGTCAAAATCTGAAAGTCTCAGAATTATTGTGTAGCTTTCTATCAAGAGTCCTGAACCTAATGGTGGTTTGGGCATGGGATTGGTCAGAGACGTGATGCTGCCCCTAATGAGCTAGTACAATGTCCCGTTTGTCTTTTTGTCTGGCTTTAGGTTGTAAGAAAGAGTCAGGAATCAATAAGCCTTTTGGCTTTCTGGTTCATTGCAAACGGGACGATTATAACCAGGAACACACCCCTTAGAGGACATGAAAAACATTCCAATGGCTGTCAATAATTGTAGTAATATGACGGCAGGCGACTGAGAAAAGTAATGTCAAATAATTATAAGCTTAGCCAAAATAGTAGGGCTTAGCGGCACTTTATGATGGCCATACCTGCCAATTTACATACTGTGTATACACTTGTCTCGGAAATTGTTGGTCGATCCTTGGTTCGCAGATGTGCTGGAACTAATGAAGTCTCAAGAAATATTGCTGTTCGACCTATGGAAGAGCACTTCCATCATACGTGTCTACCTGCCATTATACATGGTGTAAACGTAGCCTACGCTACCTGGAAGGTCTAAAATATTTAGCACTCCTGTTACTTGTACTACTGCATACTCTAATCGCGAGAATTCTTATTATCTAATTCTTATTCGTACTCGACGTACCTTAACGATAATCATCTGGTGCGTAACAATACATCCTAACTCTCAATATCGAATCGCTGAATGTTTTCTTCATTATGGTAGCGGGTTTACAAAAACATTATAAATCTCTCGAGATCAGACCCCCACATGTGTCCTCTGATCTTGAATTGGTTCGCAAAAAATGTTAAGTGATGAATTTTATGCCTAACCTTGCCGCCATCACTGCGTCACTCTGGACCTACTCCACTTTACAACCCGCTTACCATCTCAAACAATATTTATGTAAAATATAATTTAGTCCAAGTCATAGTGCGCTTACTGTCAACTGCAGCTGACAAATTTTTCCGCCGCGTTGCAATCTGAATCAGACATGTGGGCAGGATCGGCAGGTTCCCTACTATGGTGGTAGGAAAAATCCCCGCATACGGCAACATGAAATTGTCTACCTGGTTGGCTGTGGTCACTCATGCTGAGCGACCAGCCGCAACAATTCCAAGAGTGGTATGTATTTCCCTATAGATTTGAACTCCGATTTTCCGTGTGGCAAGTAGTGCCGATCAACTGTGCTGTGCTAACCACTCGGCCCATAAAAATTATGGTTCAAAACCACTGAAGCATTAAATTACAAAATCCTTTCACTCTACCCAAGCATTTTGCATTTCACAGGGCGTTGAACAGTCTCGTGTTCTTACGGTCTGACTTTGAGCTCCCCTGCCCAGGGATCGACCCGTACTCTCAGTTCATGGTTTCTCGGTGCCGTGATGATACCGCATGATTCGCGTTGTATTTAGTGGCTGATGGATGGGGCGGAGGTGCGCCGTATTGATCTCATGGTGTAAACCGGCATCTGCTGCGTTGATCAACCTTTTACGTAAGTTTACCGTAGGGACCCGTCAACAGCAAGTGCTAGCCATATAGCGACACCTTACGGTCGGTTACGCAATTGATCGTAAGCAATCATAGGCGGTGAGCGTAGTGTTTGTGGATGCACACTGGAGAGGCTCGCAGATATGACGAACAGGGTTATGCTTCAGAGTATGAAATCGTGGGAAATGCTTACCATAACCGTATTCCTCGTTTCCTATAAGTATAACGGCTAAGATGGACCACCTGTCATCTTTAGGGTACCCACTGCTAAATTCTTGACAGGTCCAGTTTTTTTTAATTCCCTCCGAATTCATAGTAATCAATGTCAATCAAGACAATGTTGTACACTCTAAAAATGTTGGATGCAAATATCACCTGGGCAACTTGTTTTACCCAGTCTGGGTAATATTATGACCCATTTTGGGTATGTTTACCCAGGCGGGTAAAACAAATTGCCCAGGGTGGTATTGTATACGCAACATTTTAAGAGTGTGTATGTTGTTGTTGTTGTTGATAATGAAGTACATAATCTCTTTTGTTTTTGGGTCAGATAAAGGTCATTTGAGGTCAAAATGTCAAAGTCTGAAAATCTATTTACCACGTTATGTCCAGAGTGCCTGTTTGACAGGTTTGATATGTGGGATGCAGTTTTCTCATGGGGAATACATGACTTTTTTATGTAACCAGGGGCCCTGTTTGGGGAAAAATGGGGATATTGTGAAAACTTTTGGATGATTTTGGCTTTCTAACAAGACCTCAACTGGAGGAGTGAATATCCCATACCGTATGTGAGGTCCCCATTTTGAGTACTACAGGATCCCCTACTGTAAATCTTGTGAGCATTGAGTTTACCAAATCTTAGCTTAACCCTCGGGATCAGTCAAGGAATCACTCAACCTTTTTTTTTTCTGGTTTTTCAACAGCATATGGGCTAACACGATTCCTGTAGTCATGGGCGGAAATTTGGCATAGCGATGACTTTTTCCATTATCAGCACGTGGTCAACGGAATTGATCCCAACCGCATCCAGGTAAGATCTAATAGTGGACTACGCTGTAAGCCACTAATATTTCCACTGTTGACTTTCGCGCTATTCTTTATTCCCTAAAAAAACAACAGCATCATCCTGTCTTTGGGGTGCCAATTGTCATTTTGGTCAACAAATGCTAATCCTCATCATGGAGTTTGTATATCAACTGGAGAGGCATATCCGGCTAATGCATGTGAACATTCGAAACGAAAATGTGAAACGTGCCAACGCCGAACGACAAGCGATTGCATTGTATTGTAACATTGTATCGGCAACGTAGCTTTCGTCGATCTGCGGGAACATATATAGGTAGAGCAACTGGATGTCAGACTACAGGTATGCGAGCTGATGCGGAAGTCAGTTGTACATGCCTCGCACTTAGACGTAGCAGAGTTACAAAGACATGACGCATTGTTTATCGCCAGTATTCTACATACCAGTTGCCACTCCAGAATAGGGGGTTTTCGTTGGATTGCCGGGCTAGATCTTATTAAATGAACCATGTAATCTTCCACAAAGCCTAGTTCGTGTAATTGATAACTTTGTTAAGCTTTGTTGTTAATAAGGAGGATGACGGTCAAACTGCGCCTGGATAAACTAGGCTCATATCCCATTAGTATATGCTCGCTATGATGAGTAAACGAATCACAATAATTTCAGGTGGGGTCAAAGGTAATGCTCAACAAGGAAAAACCTCGTATACATGATAGGTCCTTAATGCTTAGTCCGATCAAAAAAGTGGCACCGAGCCTTTGTCATACCTTTTGTCTTTACAGAAATGTACACAATTAACAATACAAATACCCTTCAGGTATTTTGACTGATGAGGATAAACCTCAAAGGGGTGCGACCACTCTGAACGACCAACGAACAGGACAGAGGTTCTCAAAACAAGCGCCCACGCAACAGATTTTTGAACGAGGGGGGAGGATCCTGGCAAGTTTAAAACAAATAGTCCGAAGTCGTCATGTATATGGAGGCCCCCTTGGAAGTGGGGGTTGGACGGCCCTCAGACTCCCAGTGTGGTTGCACCCTCATATCAAAGAGCGCTGAGCCTGTCAGTGAATGAAAGCTAACAGTAACACATGTAAAACACCGTTTTCTAGCTGTATCTGAATCACTATACAAATGCAAAATTTGTTGGTATTCCACCTAATTTCTACTGATGACTCCGGTCGTCAACTAGTAAATCCGAAATCTGAAACTATAGCTACGACCGTTTTGTGAAGTCCAAGACATGGACCCCCCTAAGTTTTCGGAACCAGAATTTAATGCCTTCATTGCGGGTTGGTCAATGGCGAGTTATATGGGTGATCAAATTATGACAGCGATGGAGGCCTTTAAGAGAGACTTGTACCTTTCTACAGTTTTTTTGAGAGATGTTTCATAATTCTGACTTTGTATATTCTTAATTGTATTTTCCCAGTTTTTTAGGCTTTGTATCGAAAATGTACAGCGTTTTAGAATGTATTGACAAATTTAACGCTTTATAAATTTTTAAATTTGAAAATTTATTCCTCACCGAAGTTTGGCCCCTCCCCAACTCTTCAAGTGCTTTTTTGTCTGGAAGGCAACTCAGTTGTTTAATACAGAGAATATGTCGCTGTAAGATATGCAGTGGGAATTTCTGCTAACTTGTTCGGTGGTGAGAGGATGCCTTACCCTGAAGGAATGCATCCTCTACCTGATGATAGGGTTCCCATTCGTAAATACCATAGTGTAATGTTAAGTTAGAAAAAAAAAACTTAATCAGATTTGCTGTATTACAAATGCTTTAGGTGTTTTAAAAACAAATCAGAATTTGGGAATGTTCTAACATGGAAAGTAAAGTTACGCTGGACGTGAATTGTTAGCAAAAAAAAAAAAATCAACTGAGTGGTTGTGATTTTCTTAAGTACTGATTAAGTAATTGAAGGAAGCCTACATTTGTCACTGGTTACGCCAGTTTATCAGCCTTGGTGACTAACCACCAAGGATTATAGCGTAGGCATAGGCTGTACTGTAGGCTTTCAACTTGGCCACTTATTTGACTGACATGCCACGCCTAAAATATTCAGTTTGAAATAAGCCCTAATCATGTTTTCCATATGGCCAGGTGAACATTATGTAACAACGTACGGCAGCAACACCATTATGCAAGTACAAGCCTAGCCTATTCATTCACTCACAACTTCATATTCTACTACTCAATTAGAATAAATTGTATAGGCCTAAGCTAAGCTGGGATGAATTGTACCAAATTAAATTTTGGTTATTGTGACCTAGGGTTGGAAATGAACCTGGCAGTTTTACAAGATTTAGCTCCAAATAGCCTAGTAATTTATACTTTTATAACTTACAATTGAATCAAAGTCCCTTCGAAACCCTAGTCACACTCTGCATCGTATTAAATACCTGCATTGCAGCAACAGGTTTTGTGGGATGGTGAAGAGAACAGCGTTGGTTTTGCTATGGTTTTTAGTAGGTAGGACTATGCCTAATTAATTTGTGCTGAACTGGGCCCTATACATGACCGTAAGAGCACGAATCATGATTGATGGAAGTCGGCGAAGCCAGGGACCTTGCCCACGTAGGCATTGTAAAGGAGTAGCCTAGAGACTTTACTTTCTTTTTACTTCGACTTTGACTAGTACTATGATACTAGTACGTATTTGTCCGTTAGGTTACCTAAACATAACATGTAATATTTACGCTTCATAACTTTAACATTTAAAGAGAGCCCACGTCTGACAGAGGAGAACTTACTTCATGCTGTATCAACTCTGTGCGTTGCAAAGCGAACGACTGGTGGCAACTGCAAGTCTGGTGGGTTTGTTGTATAGTTGTGTTGTTCCGGAAGTGACTTGGCAAGGTTGATTCTGTTGTGTTTACGTTAGTAGGACCTCGAGGTCATTGGTTTTGGTGGATGGACGTCATAAACATTACGTGATCGCAATACAATCCTTCTTTTTGCCCAAAATAACGCTCTTCCTAATAATTACCAAAACGTTCCATATAGCTTCGAAAGTGTTAGAAGGTATCACGCGTTTAAACGGCAGGGGGGGCGCAAAACAGTGAAATCGGACCCCCGTCTCAAATATTACTCAAAAAACAATTATGAAACCTAATGAGGCGTTCACCAAGTTTCGTGTGTGTTGCCCACTTACGGTGGATCCGGGAACTGGGCGCAGGTAACGACTTAAGTCTTCCCATGCACAAACGCGAGCGACTACCAATAGAAGGAAGTATGAGGAGTCTGGTATGGAGTATATGGATTTTTACGTGTCAAATGGACTACCAAGTGACGAACAACAAAACAATTAAATCTTTGTGTAGGACCCGTCAACCTGTGCTGTCAAGTTGCCGTAAGAGTGTGAGTGAAGCAAAAAACATGTAAAACAACAATGTACGTAACAACAGCTACAGGCTGGATCTCGAAGGAGATGCGAAAAAGCCGATATATGGTTTGGATGCAGAGCTTTCGGACAATACTAGTCCTTCGGCATGTGCAGTGGCCACAGAAGTGATGAAACTTCGAGGAGAAGACGGCTGAGACTATAGCTAGGAACAATGGTGGGGTGAGGCTAATTAGTGTTTCGCTTGATTACAGGAGGGGATAATCCCTTTGGGGATTATACCGGGAGAGGCCAATTTGCGCTCAGTGATTTGACAGGAGATAATCCTCAAAGGATTATACTAATAATGAAGGCCAATTTGCGCCTTGTGATTGACAATAGGCAAAATAGCGAGGGGGTGCAGGTGGTTACCATTATCTCTTTAGTGATGGTAGGTCGTTCCGAATGCTCAGACCAAAGGGTTTTAGTCGTTTTCAGTTCAATCCCAGTAATTTTCGTCGCTTGCGGGATTTAGGGGACCAATTTGGGTCATGGGCGTTGCCAATACTCCAGGTTTTCAATGGAGGGGAGATCAGTGAAATGCTTAGAACCGGACCTGCTCAATTTTTGGGTCTTGATGGCTGGACCGGTGTTGGGTCATTCGCTCCCTGAGGGTGTTTTTTGTTTCCCGATGTACTGAACTCCGCAGAGGTTACAGTAACTTAAGGTAGAGCCAGGTTCTTCGAGACGCATCATATCCTGTGAATCGGAAATATGGGATGTTGGAAAACTTGTGAAAACAAGTTATATATATTAGATAGCTATATATATATATATATATATATATATATATATATATATATATATATAATATATATATAAGATAATATATATCTATATATATATATATAATATATAGATATTATTTTATTTTTTAGGATAGCCGCAGATAGCCAGAATTTAGGTCCGAGGAAAATTAAATGGTAAGACGCAGTTTCAAGAACTCTCGTTAGTGGAGGCGGGTGTGGGGCTTAAGTTTATAGATGTGGATAAATACATCATTCAAAAAGTTCTGTATGCTGAATGATGAAACGGTGGAATTCATGAAATGTGAGAAATGTTCCCCCCCCGTAGCGCCGATGTGCATGAATATGACTGTTATTCTGCCTTTACGACGTGAAATAATTAAAGAAAACAATAAAATCATTTCCATTTGTTCTCGTGACGACGTGAAGTCATGGGACCTCACGGAATAATTAAGCTATCGCAGATGTGTTATTATCCCCAAGTCAGGATGTGTCAGAGAGCCCAAACCACCCAGGGATGGCCGTTGTGGCGATCTGGAGGGCAGGCAAAATCCACAATCTCGGACGCGCAAACCTTTGTATCGCTCTGCTCTTCTTTTTGATTCCTTGACGAAAGTCGATGGAATCTATGCAGTCATGCAGTGTGTGTGTGTGTGTGTATGTGTGTGAACCTGGCTTGTGAACACGATAACTCGACCCCACCTGGATGGATGAAGCTCATACTTGGTATGTGTGTTCCCCATGATGAGTACAGAACCCTATTGTTTTGGGGTCAGGTCAGAGGTCATCTGAGGTCACCAGAGGTCAAAGTCTGGAAACTTGTGAACACGATAAGTCCAGAATGGTTGGTCTGATCAGGTTCAAATTTGTGTCTGCATTTCTTATGGGGAAGTACAGGAACCCTTTTGTATTTGGGTTTAAATAAGTCGGGGTGAATTTGGGTCAAAAATAGGGAATTTATGAAAAGTCAATAATTTGGCCAATTTTGGCTTGTGAACACGATAACTCGACCCCACCTGGATGGATGAAGCTCATACTTGGTATGTGTGTTCCCCATGATGAGTAACATGAACCCTATTGTTTTGGGGTCAGGTCAGAGGTCATCTGAGGTCACCAGAGGTCAAAGTCTGGAAACTTGTGAACACGATAAGTCCAGAATGGTTGGTCTGATCAGGTTCAAATTTGTGTCTGCATTTCTTATGGGGAAGTACAGGAACCCTTTTGTATTTGGTATAGTCGGGGTGAATTTGGGTCAAAAATAGGGAATTTATGAAAAGTCAATAATTTGGCCAATTTTGGCTTGTGAACACGATAATTCGACCCCACCTAGATGGATGAAGCTCATACTTGGTATGTGTGTTCCCCATGATGAGTACATGAACCCTATTGTTTTGGGGTCAGGTCAGAGGTCATCTGAGGTCACCAGAGGTCAAAGTCTGAAGTCCTTGAAATTAGGTGAGCTATCTGATCAAGAGTATTTGTTCTGACGTTAGGTTTCCCACAATGAGCTGGTACAATCTCCCATTTGTCCTTGAGTCCAGCTATAGGTTGTCAGAAAGAGTCAGGAATCACTAAGCCTTTTGGCTTTTGGTTTAGAATATGTGTCCGAGTTTCTCTGCATTAAAGTAATATAAAGTATAGGTTGCTTATACAATGCCACACATACGAATACAATCGCTCGTCCTTCGGTGTAGCTCGCGCGCAGGACAATTTCAGCTCAAATGAACCATTTACTGGCATTGCCGTCCAGTTAACATGATAGCTCATTGTCAAAATGCTATCGAAACAGTGTTAGGGTTTTCCGTTGTTGTTGTATTCGTTTTCTTTGCTTTTTTTCTTGGATCATGAACGAATCATCCGGATGTCTGTTTTTTCTCATTTGATCACAAGTTTGTTAGGCTCGTCCATGTGGTCTACATTCTTCCGGACTCTAGCCGTGAATCCACTAGTTGGTGTTCGAGAAGTAGTACCAGACAGATCGAGATATTCAATTGTTTAGGGGGTACTGGTCATGTCCCCCTCGTTGTGTGTACCGAAAACGATGGTGGCGAAATAATGTTCTCTCCTACGAGGGCGATTGAAAATCAAGCAAGACCCCCCCCCCCCTTCTCAACAAACAAACACACACACATACATCACTGTTTAAAAAATCATGATGGCTATTCAATTAAATATAAGAATCAGAAACTAGTTCGACGTATATTGTCACTCACTTACGTTGAGTGAAGTTGGGTCGGAAATAGAAATAGAATGTGAATACTATCGTGCCACCATAGGTTGAGAAATAGTGTACTACTCAAAGGGGACATGGAACCAAAGTTCTGTTTCACAAGTCCGAAGGAAATACAATAATAAGCTAGTTCGTGGTTCTAATTGCGCTTGCTCACCGCAGAACAGTTCGGGGGATTTACGAGATTCGGTCAGATTCCCCCCATATCAATATTGTTACGGCTTATTTTTAAACTGTCACCACTATTTGAAAACGCAACCAATTCATCCCATTCTTTTCTCGGACGTTATTGTTGTCAAGTATGGGGGAATCTGTGAATTTGTGATGGCCGGATTCTCGGCAGGGGAGTTTCGAAAGATCGTTCTGCACACTTTACGTTCAACGTCGAACTGCGGTCGTTCTCCTATGGCATTTGACACAATATAATGTAACATAACTGTAACTCCGAACTGGCTCATTGTGACGACTTGCCTTCAGTGAATCATTGAAAAGACAATCTGTTTGTTGAAAACGGATTATATAATGCGCAGCTGATGCCATAACCCGATAACGGTTATGTGGTTTTAGAGATGTTATAGCATGCAATACTGCGTGTTAGCAAAAAAAACAAAATGCTGTAAAATTTCGGCACTGAAGAGACCGAAATGCCGGTATTACCTTCACGAAAACACCATTGTGTTCTGATGACAATTGTGTTCTGTTTGCAATTTGGATGTGTTCTGTTTGCAATTAAGTTAACGCAATCTGGCAATTGATTGCATTTCAGGTCTATTGCACTCACTCGAAACAGGACAATCGTTTATGATCCGAATTACAAATACCTCAGCCCATGGAATTCAGTAGTCAAGCGAGGATGAACTTTGACGTCTAGTTTATACTATTTTACACACTAGCTGGACTACAATATACAACACTCTCGCGGGTCCCACTGAAGATTCGTTGCTTTCTTATACAGAATGCATATAATATTTATTATGGTGTATGCGATTAGACCTCGCAGGTGAACGTTTCAATATTCGAAATTCTACAAATCTGAAGAATCGTAATTTTATCAGTTGGCTAGGGTAAGCTGAAATTGAAAGACTCAAATGCCCCCAGACAACCGTGTAACTTCATTAAGCATGAGACATAGAAAACTTGCTGATGATCTTGTTACGGTGTTTTGGGTTTGTCCGTATATGCTCTCAGTTACAGTGATGTACACGTTTGCTCAGCAGAGGAGCGGTGGGTCCATTTCGCCAACTTCCAGAAGTGGCCCTGACGACTAACCCTATGTATCACGTCTAAATAGCTAGCCGACGCGTATTATTCCAAATAGCGTGGACTTAGCTGTAATTGCAAACAGTAATAATATGTTTATATATGAAAGTTATAGTAAACGTAGAAGTGCAGAATAGGCCACGGTAGTGATCAGTTGATCCTGTACGGTCAGTTACATGACGTTTAAATTTCCATAGAATTCATGGATTATCCCCAAATTGTATAAAGTACTGTATATATAGAATATCCAAACATAAACTAATAGAAACGCTGTATTGAGCGCTATATAAATGCTAGTTTTACATTAATATTAATATATTAGTATATATAATGTTTATTATCACACGCCAGAATCGTAGTATTTTGAAATTGTTTTGTGAAAGACCTCATATTCACATAGGAAATCCGGGTTTTAAAAGCTTGGGGTAGTTTTAACTTCATACGCCATAGGTTGACAATACGCAACCATAGAAGTAAACATCAGAGCCTTTCAGCTTTCTGGTCATAATGCTTTCAGGACTACCGGAATGGGACTCTTCAACATTTCCTCTAGAATTGGAGGTATACTTGCTCCACTGATGCCCTTGCTCGAAGATATCTGGGTCCACCTGCCTTATATGATCTTCGGTGCAACAGCGATAATTGCAGGCTTCCTTGCTTTATTGATCCCGGAGACTAAGAGAAAACCCCTTCCAACGACGCTAGAAGAAACCATGGCTCTTTACGATCACGGGTGCCTTCCTACAGTAATTGACTTCATCTTCATTTTCTTGATTCAGGTCTAGACACCCAGGAAGCAGTACTACTGCGTTCAGCTCGAGTTCATTCTTGTTTTATAATTACTTCAAAATGATTTTTATTAATTTGGAGGAAGCCAGGCGATAATTACTAGAAAAGAAAAAAAAAACTTTCCGCAATGCATAGTCCCAGTGAGACGAAATGCTGTCCCTGTGTAGATTTTAGGAATGAAGTAGCCGCTTGGTTTTGGGCTGGGATTTTTTTTTATCATCAAAAGAGAGATTTTTTTTTTTGTACGTCTGTGTCGATTAGCTCTTGTAAATACGATCAGGTAACGTAAGCGTATGGTCATAGTTTGTATGCCTCACGACGAGTGCCGAACCATGCCGACTTTGGTCCTGTGAGGCTACTATTGAACCACTACGACATTATTCACAAATTCACAGGATACCCGTCACCACGGAAAAGATAAAAAAGGAACACTAATAATCGAGTTCACCAACCGTCGTGTCGATTTATTGAGTTGGTCTATCATAACATAACAGCAGGCATTATTTTATGTTTTTTTTTTTCTATTTTGTTACTCTATATCCCTGCTCCCCAGTTGTAGGCTTGCGCCCGCCTCTCGCATAGGAACAGCTTGGGCCGAGTTTAATAATGTACCGTTATATTTAATACGTTCGACGTTCTCCAGAAGATCCACGTCTCCAGAGTCTGGTCCGTTACAATATACGCTTCAAGTTGAAGCAAAAGAGTTCTAAACCCCGTCCTCTTTCTACAGATGGGGTACTTGAAAAGACATGTTGCCAGGACATAGACCCTTTGTTTGTATCAATTGCTATGTATTCCATATGGGGTGAAACGTTACATCACCTTTCTTTCCATTTTCTAGGGGAAAAGGAAAACCCACGGATGCAGCGCTGCAAAGAAAAGCGAGAACGAGGATAAAGTGTTTACTATTGAAGGAAATACTGGGGATCTAGCAAAGGCCTGATGCGCCATAGAATCGTTGAATTCCCTCATCGGAATACAACTTGCGTTATTTGTATTCCGTTATATTTGTAGTTAAAGGCAAGAATGAGTTAAGACATGAATAATTTGGCATTTTAATAAGGGTGTGTTGGACGTGCATGACTAAAATCACTGGGACAATGAAGTTTCTACAATTGGAGAAATTACTGGGATCTAGCGAAGGCCGGATGTGTCATGTCATGGATATGTTATATATATATATATATATATATATAGATATATATATATATTATATATATATATTATAGATATATATATTATATATATATATATATATATATATATAGATATATATATATTATATATATATATATATAGATATATATATATATATAATATATATATATATATATGTATATATATATTATATATATATATCTATATATATATATATATTATATATAGGCAAATACTGTAAAACAACAATGCTACGTAAATGATAGACTGGATAAAAAACAGCCGATATGTTTTGGATGCAGCCTATATACATATAGGAACCTCGTCCGATGCCTGCAAGTGGAAATGAGTTCTGACCTCGAGTTAAGGGTGGTGTGTTTGCCGGCTGTAATGATACGGTATTCCTCCCAGAGGCACAGGTTGCAACGCTTGGTTCTGGGTGAGTAAGGTTGGGCACGCCGTAGGATTCGCCATGATATGCTGCAATTGGTGTTTTTGTCTTTCAGGCTCCAGATGTATTTGCTAAGTTCGGTGTCGTGCCTTTTCTTTTCATTCTTGAAACTAGTGTATCTGGTTTTAGGGGTGGTAAACGCGAGACCTATGCAGCATTGTGGTCAGTCGAGGTTGTTACTTTGGCCTCGTAGATTATGTTTTCCGTATTGCATTTACCTTAAACAGGGCAGTCTACCTTTTTCCTGCAATTACACTCGGTATAAACAGGTCCAACATTTGAGTTATATATACAGAATTTTGGGCCCAGGGCACAATTTGGGTCCCAGGGCCGATTATACTAAATACTGCAAATCTTGTACCTCTTAAAATTTTGTTGCATGTGCTGATGTTTCGGTCCCCCCTATTGAATGATCCAATGCCGTGTCTTCAGGGTGCCCAGGGATTTAGGACCCAAGCCTGGTGTGGACCCTGAGGTAGAATACGCAAAATGCTTCTCCTCTTACAAAATTTGGTGCAAGGTGCTGAACATTCGGTCATAATGATAGTCTACACAGCCGTAACCTTTGGGGTGTCCCATGAATGTTGTCTTTCCACGAGTCCCTCTTAGTCCCGAGGCCTATTTTATGAAATTTCACACACTGGTACTTGAAATGCACGCCTCCCACGAGTTTCAATTGAATTTCTCCAATAACATGTAATGGATAGTGGTCCATCGGGGGTGTTTGCCATTCGAGGCATTACGGACTCTCACACAGTCATTCTTTGATGGACTTTGACCAAACTTGGACCCAATGTTCATCGACCTTCGAGACATCTGTGACCCTGTGAGGGTCAGGGTCAAATGTCATTATAGGGGCACAATAGGCACTGTGTGAATGTCCTTTTGGCTCCAAACAGTCATTCTCCATTGATGGATGTGATCAAACTTAGACACAATGTCATTGACCCTTGAGACATGTTTGACATTGTGAAGGTCAATGTCAAATGTCTTTAAAGGGGCACTATAGGCCATTGTATGTGAATCTCGAAATTTATTTTCTGCAAAGTTCGTTAGATTTTTTTGAAACTGTGTCATCATGTTCCTTTGGAGGTGCTCTTTCCACCTTGTTTGCAGATTTTATTACAATATCACATAGTGCCATTAGAATTGAAAACAAACATCTGATCGAAGAAGCAAAACAGGCATTCTTTGATGGATGTTGACCAAATTGGACACAAGTTTGGGACATCTTTGACTATGTGGAGGTTAATGTCCAGGTCATTAAAGGGCATCAATACAATAGGTCGATGCTCGAAACTTGGCCTCATCATGATCTGAACATTTAATGCATAATCGTACATTCGTCTTGGTACATTTGTGCGGTTTTAGCTACACACCATTGGTGCTCTAGTTGCCAGAATGCAGGGAAACATGTAGATGTGTATTAATTACTTTTTGCCTTCTTAGAAATCTTGAACGCTAGATTGTGATGACTGAACATTTCGAGTTGAACATTTGTTGAAATACGGGCAAGAATGACAATTTGCCCAAATTGCCATGAATTTGTCAAAAAATCAAGAGAAAACGTGTGTTCTGTGATATTTGACCATGTTCGACCACTCTGAAGTGAAGATATCTGCCAAAAGGCATACAAAAATGACAGACACGCAGACGCGCATTCGCACACACCCATATTCGTTAATAACTCTTTTGGTTGCACAATTTTTCTATCAATTTTATAAAGGATCAACGACTGATTCAGATAATCTGCTATCTTTTGCAGTAAAATCCATAGCGCCAGGATGAAACATTTTCTGGAATGAAAAAGACTTACATCTTATAATCTTTCCTCTGGTATCATTATAATTTGTGCTCAAATCGCCTGATATATATCTCGCCGGTGTATGAAGTTCATCTCCTGGTTCTTACCTAAAATTGCCAGCATGTCAATCTTGGAATATTATCTATCTGTTCATTGTCCTTTTTTATTGTTACATTATTGAATAACCAAGTAGAACTATCTGAAATATCCTTTTTTCGAGTTTTCACTATTTGGTAATTATTCAAATACTGGCCTCAAATAAAATAATTCTGATAACCACAAGGAATGTAATGAACCATTCTTTATATTGCTGAAGAAAGAAAAACTAATAATTGTTATTTGCATTTGATGGTTCTGCTCGCAATGCTGTTAGACATTTTTGTTACACATGGGAGTACTCAATTTGGGGGGCCTCCATGCATCCCCAACCTTCTAGTGGCGATACCACCAGTCAACATCTGGTATCAAATTCTCATCCCGCACATTTCTCACAACACAAGTTGAACAAGTGACAACATTTGCACCATCTGCTCCATCACGTTCTTCGGATCGGTACACTAAATGGCCGTTTTGAGAGTAGGATTCAGCACTAATGCCTCGGTATAAGCTCTGGGCAAAATTCGAGAAGGAAAGGCGAGAATTTTCCGGTGTTTGGACACTCCTCATTATCCTACTGCACAAACGTGCAGCTTGTGTGGTCAACTGGATAGGCTACAAACTGAGAAGTTGAACTTTATCTGGAATTATATACATTTTCACAGATGTGGATGAAAAGCCATCTAAAGTATAGCACTTGGAGCCTTGCCAACTCAAGTTTATATCAATTTAATATAATATTCCCATGTTTATGCCTTATAGAATATTTGCAAAAATGGATAGTTGGGGGTTATAAAATTACTATTCTGATTGGTCGACTGTCTAGCTCAAGCCATCCGTTATTTTGCAATAAACAGCTAGGTTAGAGTAACTCAACAATCAAATAGTGACTTGTATTTGCTGTGTGAACAAGATGAAATTACTGGCATGAGAGTTCCCTGCCGCTCAAATATCCAGAGATAGAGTGGTGTCCATAGTGTTTTCTTGTTTCTTCCATTTGAAAGTTGTAGAATAGGAATAGAGCGTATTACTTTTTACTTTTATCATGTCATAAACAGACTCGACTCAAACGCCGGCTTTGTCCCGTCTGTTGTTCGTCTGGAATTTGAGTCTATAGTCTATAGATTGTCGATTTCTCTCATTTATCCTCCATGTTTTCTCTGATTATTGGCGTTCGAGGACATGCAATATCTGTCAAAAACACACCTTCAAACAAGGATCTAATGATTGCGTAATTAATATGAAAACATTTGAAACAGAGAAATCATCGAGGCCACTTTTACCCCATAACACCGATAACACACGTCACCTGCCGCGAACGATATAAAACCAGCAGGAGTTGGAAGACACGGGCTATCTGCAAAAATCTGGTATCTCATTACGCAGTCGATATAAAAAAAAGGAAATTGTTAGGAGGAAATCATCAAGAACACCGTGACATTCTGCAAATTCCACCATACATCAGTGAGCATTGACGACAATGAAGCTCTAGAATCTAGAAGCCGAAGGTCGCGGATATGAAAGACAAATAAGGACTTGTCTTCAGTTGAGGGAGGTGTCATCTCAAGTCGATTTTTAGGCAGAGATTAACCTTGGAATCTGTCGCTGAAACAATATATTCAAATAGCCTCTATTGTATTTCCGCATTCCAAGCAACCAATGGTAGGTCTAACTCCGAGTGTCATAAAAAATCCTTCATATCGCCAGTTCTACTCGAGAAGAGATATTCAAATACGCTGGAGTGGCGGAGTGGGCATTTTTTCTGTGGGAATAGATTTTCGTATTTTCCGTTCGTTCTCGCTAACTGAGAGGTGCATCGACGTTCTAGCTGCTTGTCAGTTGCTTCCAAAATTTGTTGTCAGTCTGAGATTCACAACAACAATGCTTCTGGAACCGGTATATTCGGATAAATGTTCGGCGATTTGTATTTGTAGCTTTGTTCGTGTGGTAGCCTATTGCATCAGGCGAATCCCATCTTCACAGCAGACTAAAAACAGCAAACGTTCATTTGGGGATGCCCCTCCTCGTGCTAAACTGCTGAGCTTCTACGGCGGGTTCCCTGAACCAGGCCACCAATTGAGAAATACGAAGGTACATCCAAAAGGGAACTGGATGGAAAAACCCAGTTGGATTCGGTGACTTCAAGGAAGGCGACAACTTGCCGGTTGGTGATACTGACGGCAAATCCAGTGGAAAATCCAGCCACGATATTATGGAAGGTGGTAGGTGGATAGAGAAACCATTTGCCGCTGTTGACACCGGGAAGAGTGCATATAATGAACTGAATGGATGGATGATTCAGCCAGCGTTCTTGCCACAAGATGGACAACGGGAAGCGGTTGATGACGACGGCAATAACAACTACCGCTTCAACTTCGAGCCAGCAGGGTGGGGAAAATTTCTCCCGGAGACGGAGGACAAAGACAATGTTCCCCATCACGGCTAATTGGTAGTTGTGAGTATAATGTAATTCACGTACATCCATTTGACATATAACAGAATGATATCGTATTTCGATGTTATACTCGGAGCTTTTTGCGTCGGGACATTGATTAAAACTTTGTTATCGAACTCCAAAAAATATATTGTCCATTGAGATATAAACCCAAAACTAAACACCGTTGAGCAACTAAAAAGTGAGCCTCATTTATAAATATTTCTAGTGCTATGACTAAGAAAACACATCTTCAGTTTAGGTGCATGCCTATTCCCAAAACCACGTACTCCTCGAAAAACTGTACCACTTCCCCCCTTCCGCATGCCCGGAATGCGATTCCGAAAGAAAATCATCATAACAAGTCATAACATCCGACTATGAAAGTGCTATGTGTTTCGATTCTCCTTCTAAAGAGTGTGAAAAGTTAAGAAGTTTGATAGAGTGTTCGGATTTTCTTCTTCGTGCGCGCCCACTGCACAGTAGTGGTTTTATGGTGAATTTATAAAAATGTGCTGCATTAAAATCCATGCATCTCTGGGATTCGATAAGAACATTCTGCCTCGTAATCGTAGCTACGCCTAACAACCTTGCTTCGGAAAACCTCTTGAAATTTGGAAAACTCATTTGTATTAGTAGTTGTGGATGGGGGAATGAAACCACTGATATTCAGCTGCATGGGGCATATCACGATCTTGGGGAAATATACCTGAAGAACGAGCACGTATGGATAGTGAATGACGATAATGTAACAGCGACGAAATCGAGATTGGGGAACCTAGGCGGCATGGGTGACAGAATTATGAAAATGGATGCACACCCACAGCTTAATACAATTCTTGCGTCATCTCCTATATGTTTTACATTTCCATTGTGAGTAGTTTTTAATTTGAAAAAGTACAGTCAGTAGATCAATATGTCAAGGCTTGGTACATGCTGCTTAGCTCACTCAGAAAGTGTCATATTTCTTGTAAATCAAAAGTTGTCTTGGCATAGATGGTGTCGCCTCCGCATGAATGAAGGCCTGGTAGTAACCACTTATGGGATCATTGTCTGCCAGTTTTTGTCACCCGGTTTGAAAGCATCTTTACAATCTTTATTTCTCTAACCTATTCTCTCATGGTATAGTAGAGGTAATGATAGAGCCAAACAGAAAGTACTTCGCATGGTCAGGCCCGTAGCTATCTCGTATGTTTGATGGACAATGTCTGTGGAGCCTCGTGATCCAAGCGTCTTTACCATTTTTAGGAGTATTTGCTACCTACACGGGTTCCAATATGCAACGTATGAATGACAGCGTTGAGAGGCGTTTATTCATCCAGGCCAATATAAGGAGGGTAGGGTAAAACTTTCTCAAAGTTAATTGACATAATTTACCAAGACAACATGTTTATCCTCCAGTCCACATATTTCAATGATATGGCGGTTTGTACAGTCCTCTTTTCATTTGTGCGAGTAAAAGATAATTCGCTGATTCCGTATGTTACTCGTCCGAGGAATGTTATTTATGTCGTAATCGGAAATAATACTGAGTGTGCTCCATATCATATCGTGCGTAATGAATCGAAGGCAATTGGTGCAATTCAACAGGCATTCCCATCGAATACAAACATTTGGCATAGATGTCATTATGAATTTTCATTTCGTTCATGACCGATCTTACTTTTACAACACAAATTTGAGATTGCAGTTACAGATCAGGTCGGTTCCTGGATGGGGAAGTTGAATAGCGGTCCCGGGAGCAGGTTGGGGATTGGTTACACCCTGGCCTCAATATCACTTGAGCGCTAGTTGATGATCAATACGGCCAAAGTTCTTGATGAGCGTTACTTGGCTTTCTGAACCCGTTGAATTCAAATCAAATTCAATCAGTTTTACTCTTCCTAATTCAACCTCATCTCGCCGTCATTCCCTCAAACTGAGCTGGAATTTTGGAAATGCTCATTTTGCCAACGTGTCATAGGAGATAAGGCCAATTTTCAATTGTCTTCATTGAATCCAAAATCATTATTCGGCAATAATAAATTGTATCGAAAAAAATGTCTATACGCACTAGCTTTTTCACTCCGGACTTTCTAGAACCTTGCATCACTTATCATCGCAAATTAGCAAGCAGCAAAAATGTCGAGGGGTTAATAGCATTGTTGAGTTAGTACGAAAATCATAAAGGACAATTCCGCCATCCTTAAAGTACCTAGACGTTAAAGGTGGATCATCGTGTCGTGCATTCGCCGTCGCCGTCGTTCGCATGACGTCACGTAGATGGGTTGAGTGCGATTCGGTCGAAGTTCAGAATAAACGTAGATACTATATTGTAAGCCATCGTTGAAACATACTTGATGCTATACAAGTGCCTTCCATCAACTCATACGAGAAATAAAAAAATAAACTGTTCAATCATTAACTGTAATAAAGAGAGTGTTCCACAACAAGACTTGATTATCATTGTTCGAAGGCCTTTGTTATTACATGCACAGCAAACGTTACGGAAGAATCAATCTCCTGCTGTAACTAACTGCAATCCAGGATCAAATCCCCCAAGCAAAGTGCTTAGTAGTTCCTGATTATACAGAAACGTTAATACAACGTCAGGAAATTGGTTGTCTAAAACATCGGTTCTTTGTATCTCGGTGGTTAGGTTTCCGCGATTCAAACGGCGTACGTTTTTCTAACGTTGTTCCAATTCAACGTCATGCCAAAAGCAGAGATTCGACGTAGCCACCATTAAGCCATGACGTCGGAAAAACTGCTATAACGTTGTCGCAACCATTCTGAGCTATGTATTCATCAGATTGCTACCAATAACCCATGTAAACAAAAGCTGATGTGAAACATCGCCAACCTTGCTGAATACTAGTTGCTATTCAACACTTGACTACAGCGCAGTGTCTCTAGTTTATGTGAGACCCCCAAAATGGCAATAATTTAGTGTCGTGCTTCTGTATCAAAATCTCTGCGGGCTTGCTGGGCGCCGAATTATGCATTTTGAGAAATGATAGCCCACACACATCAAGGTATACGTCCCCGGCTGTTTGTTTGTAGAATTGTGGGCAACAGATATGCTCCCGGGCAGTACTATTACGATGGGCAAAATGTCTACTCGCCATAAGCACGACATTGGGTCAACCATCTGACCATAATTCACTTGCACAACCTATAGTGCCGCCTGCCTCGAATTTATGAATAAATGAGGTCTCATCTGTGTGTGTCACCTCTCCCTGGGGCCGCATCAGACAAACTTGTATTTGTATTTGTATTTATTCATTTAACAGCAATTTGTAAGATCATTACAAGACAGATATGTAAATCAGTGAAAGGAAGAGAACTAGGAAACCATAAAGGGCTTATCAAAGTAGTTCACTCCCTGGAACGAAAAGTATATTCCAGTCATAAGCACATCACCCCCCTTACGTTTTTCTAACGTTGTTCCAATTCAACGTCATACCAAAAGCAGAAATTCGACGTTGTGTCGTGCTTATGGCGAGTAGACTTTTGCCCGTGGTAATAGTACTATTCGGGAGCATATCAATTGCACACAATCTACAACTACAGCTTCAATTCACACTAGATCAGAACGAGGCTATAATCCCCCCCCCCCCTCCTGAAAATCCGAATCCGGGTGCTCCCATTTGTTGGCTCGAAGGCAACAACGTTTTTCTTCCTGAAAATTGAAAAGTTTCAAATTGTCTCCATTTCGATAAACATGCAACCGCTCCAGCCCGTCAAAAAAATCACATCCTCCACTATTCGTAACAACCGAATTATTACGATCTATCTATTTCGATACTGCGCCCTCTATTGGGACATATTCCCTCTCCGCATTCTTAGGTACGCATGGTCCAGTTAAGGAACGCATGGACAGCTTGGTCATAATACGTCGCAGGCACTTTTTCTGGTTGTACCAGGGGTCTTAGTCTAATTAAATTAAATGTTGCAGAATAATAATTAGTAGGGGCACTGTTGGCATGGTTAGAACGTGACAAGCAAAACTTTCGGATAGAGCTATTGCATTCACAGTAAAGTTTTCACCGATCGGGGTTAAATCCTTGCATGACTGACCAAACAGCGGACATTACTGATATCGTGAACATTTTTCAGGTAATCAGGAAGTTACTATATGTTGTAAATATGAGCGAAGGCATAAACCGAGTGCGGATTGCGATTACCCTGGGTAAATTTCGTATGTATACCGAATCGGATGAGATGTCACTTGAACTGTTTCATTTTCTAACGCGGGTGGAAAACTTCCCAAGACATCCAATACACTCGGAATTATTCATATCTACGCCATATCGCTAATGTGGTGTTATCCGCATAACATGAAATCTGCTAAGTGAAACTGAAAACAAGTTAAAAACTTTTTATTGGCTTCCATTGCTGCCAACAATTTACTGAGCTACTGGCCAATCCACAGAGTCATATAGAGTCAACCAACACTGGGCATGGCGAGCTTTCGTGAATGCAAGACACTTTGTCAAATTTGAGGAAAAAAAAAAACACAAATTGGCGGGAGCACAGAGTAAATGAAGAGAACGGTGTTAAATAACCAGCTCGCCATGTTTAGGAGATTCAAAGATGTAAATTGTAATAAGATTAAAATTGTATCAACATTTCTTCAGCTTAATCGAATAATTCTAGTCACCTCTGTAGGTAAAACAGAGTGTTCTTCGTCTCCCGTAAAATGGCGGAGTGTTTCAAGACTTCACGACAATGTACGCGTTAATGTATGCACATGTACGCGTTAAAGTGTCGTTAAAATGCCACGTGATCGATTGTCAGAGATCAGAACAAGGTCACGGACCAACTACATTCTGGGGGGAATACTCTTGAACGTCTTTTGAACGAAAAAAAAAATACTGGAATAGTTGTCATTAACATCTACACCATGAACCTGCATTAATCTGTTCATCGCTTCATCTCATTTAACATTTATTCCACCGTTTCTCATAGAGTCTTATTTACATTAACTACTAGTCCATATAAATCCATCGTTATGTTTGCTGGCGGGGATATTCCCATCTTAACATGACTGTCGTATTCGGTAATCAAGATCACACCGTCCTGCAGTCTGTTTTGGAGTCTCTGTTTTTGCCTCCACTTCCATTTATTATTCAAAAACATTTTTATAGAAAAAGTGACAGTGCAACGTATATTAATTGACACGTTACACAGAACTGATATGTCTTTTAGCTGTGCCTGTTATGAAGTAATATTAGTAATCAGCTTGTAACTGAACAACGCTGTGACACTCATCCCACAGTTCGACAGGCGTGGTCTTCGCAAAACGCGAAGCAATAACATAGAGGGAAAAGAGGACAGTGTCCATAGAAACTGTAGCGTCGAAGGTTTTCAACAAAAATGGGGAGGTCCCCCCGACAAAGCTAAGGGAGGCATTTTCCACTCACATTCGACCCTAGCACTACAGCAGATAGGCACGAAAGGGAAAAGGGCAAGGCTGAGATTCCTGACGTTTCCTCGTTTTCAAAAAGCTATAGTTCAGTTGTTCCAATGCAAACAGTTTCGCGATAGTTGACTTTTGAAGTTTAACTGTATACACATGAAGCTTGCACAACTGTTTGAGACTCATTTACGCCTAGCTACTTTCTCTTTGTCATTAAGTCATCCCTGTATTTGATCAAGATTATGTGTGCAAACGCCCTCAAACGGAATGCGCTACATTGCGCTACAGCGTTTGCCATTATCAAATAATTATGTAAAAGCTACAGAATTATTTCGTCAAATGCAAGGTGCAGATTGTAATTTTAGGCACCATGTATATATATGCATGATATGCATGCAAACACAAAGGGCTTCCATCTCGTCGTTTTTACCCGGACGCCCATGTTGCAATGTGTTCAGAAATTAATTACGAACACTTAATTTCCTTAAGCACTGTAATGTGCTGATATTACACTATATATGCCCTAAAGTTAATATTACAACAAATAAGCATGACCTGTAAAATAGAGTTGCAATAGATTGTCCTCAAGACAAATGTCTGTATCAGATGATTCATGTCAAACATGTATCGATTTCTTGCAGGGTGTGTGGCGTCCAAAACTGACTCATTCGACCACCACAGTACTGGAGAATGGAATGCGAAGTGTTAGAAGACCAAGGGATTCTTATTGAGAACGGAGATGGAACATTCACGTTCCGGCTAATATTTGTGCACCTTTCCGCAGCTCGATTCCCTGGGTACGCTCCTCGGGAGTGATAATGGCGGTATGTTTGGAATAAGTTCTCACGACTCTCGCGAAGCTCCGCTGCTCGCAATGCTCACTCACTATGGACCTCTCTTTCGGGATATAAGTTTCAGGAGAAATTGCCGGTGTGCAAACGGTACAATTAATCCATGAGCCGTCATTAGTATTATTCACGCCATACATTGCTTTAGTAGGAAAACGTCTTGGTAATTCATTTTAGGCTGTATCGATAAGCATAAGCAAGTGGCCTCGCTACAGGCACTTCGCTATAAAGTATTAATGTCATAGAAAGGGTTGGATCAGAACTACTAAAAAGACTACCTATAAAAGGAGGTTGTTTCCACTTGACGAGCCTTTTCATTTCTGAGCCATAATGAAAGTTCCGGGAGAAACGTCATTAACGATCGTCATCAGACCCCCGGAGCGAGTGTGCATAATACGTCCGAGTATACCTCTCAGAGTATGTGGCATCCGCTATTATCAGCGCCGGTTGTACTCAAGATCCTCACGACCCCCATTTATACACCTTGGTGAGAGAAGCATTTTTTATGAATCAATCCTGCTCAATAAGGTACGTAAACATTCCGTGGGACTCTAAACCCACACCTTTGGATTACGAGCTCGAAGGTTCAACATCCAGGCCACTCACGTCCGCTTTATGTGTAAATGTGATAGGAAAGTTATTATCATCGATTACTATATACCCAATCAAATGACATAATTGTTGTAACCTTGTATTTGTTTAAACTACAACAATAATAAATATCATTCGAAGAGTAGCGCTGTTTTCTTTGATTATCGCTGCAGTATGGTTATTGCTAATGTGAGCACTACGTATTCCGTTATCGTTTTGGTCACATGTTTACGTTCCCGCTGCAACCTGTTCTTCATCCTTCATTGCACCAAGCCGTATTTCTCGTCGTTTAATGAGGGTGTTGTGTTTCAATGAAGGGTCAGAGTGTATCAATTAAGCTTTCACGAAAACTCAATCCTAGCCAGATTAGTCACTCTAGCTCCGATCGCCATTGAGAGGGTCCATCGGGGTAAATTCGTAAAATTCAGTAAAAGTCCGTTCGACCTCCATTCTCGCCTCATGTCGCGCGAGCTTGGGGGAGGTCGATATAAATAGGGTGGATTATACCTGAACAAAAATGACACACAACCCATGACCTACGGATATCTGCAACAAACACTGGGCCAAAAAACGCCAACAATTGGTACAAACGAGTGGCCCATAAGCATGGTGGCTACGGGCGCTTCTTTCGTTTTGTTAGGCCTGAGCAGTGAATGTGTGAGTCCATCGTGCTTTCTGCCATTAGCTTCAATCGGCTAGAGTGGTTTCGTAATCTGTTACAGTCATGATTTTAGGGTTGAGTTGTGCCCTCTCTGCTTCTCATTCTGTTTTACGGTTTGTGGAAGCCAATTATCCCTTTAATTCACCAAACCGCCTTCGGTTTAGGTAGACTTTTTTTCATATGTCATTACACAACAAGTGAAGCAGGCACGTCCTCGCCATTATTCCTATTCTCCCTTGTGTGGACTGTCAGACACCATTATCTAATGATATTAATCTATGGAAATAGGAATTAATGGGACGCACTCGGCCTTTTGGAGAAGTTAATCATGACGAATTTATACTCTAATTCCTGTTTATTCGTGGCTGGAACAAAGTCACTTGCTTGACCAAAAAATAGAGCATAACATTGAGAAAAATCAGCCAAATTTACCATACAGCATACGAACACTAATTGAACTTAATACACGGGGGCGCACAGGGAATGCTAACGGAATATTACTGCGTTTCGATGATAGTGACACTATCACGCGAAAACCTAAGCGCTCCATAGCATTTTTTTTCGGTTAGTAAGGGTGATCATGATGCGTCGTTAATCCCTTGCAATATATACGCGTGGTACGAAAAAGGGAAATGATAAACTTACCCATTACCTGGAGAGGGAATAACATGCCGATTGCTACCCTACATTGACCAATCATGATGAGGGACCTGTTATTCAATAGGATGGGAACTTGAACCCGCATCCACATTGTCAGGTCAACACATAATGCTTCCATAGATACGCTGCAAGAGCGCCAGGAAGAAAAATAATTCCGCATCGACCCAGTAGGAGGTACTAAAGAACTTCAATAGATATAGGTCAGCAAAAAAATATTAAGAAGTTATGTAAGTACAAATGGTGAGTTTTCGTTCTCCGCGCTCACGCTAGTGATGATGTTCAACCACTACAACAAAACATATAACATTTATCCACAGGCTACAGCAAGACGGTTAAGTAACTTGGTGAGAAGGGCATGGCTTTTTGGCCAAGAAGAAAAGATCCAGTATGCAACACATTTCCTACAGTTGGTTCAAAAATTTTCGACTCGCGATCGGAACGCTTAGTTTGGCTGCATACGCTACTATTCGAAACACTTCTGTCAAGAGGTTCCCTCCTCGAATTGGACGTATCAACAAGGATTATGGTAGTTGTCGGATTATTTTAATCCATATTTATCGTCTTCACAATCGAAATTTCACTCAAGAGATCGAGTCAGCTCCGGTATTTTCACGTAGGCGGATAATATACGCGGGTGGCGGAAGTAGTAACCTGCGTCTGGCAGGTCTCCGGTAATGCGAGTACTAGTTCTGCACAACCCTGCTCCAGGGGGTTTGGTAGTTGTTACGAGCTGGGGCAAGAGATTGTTGGCAAGGCGGATATTTGTGTTGGCGGTTGGGGGGACGGACAAGATGAATACCATCTAAGCGGAGCACCACTACAGGTTGGCGCGTTAGCGTACAAGAAAATTTTTCGTTTGCCAGACCCCTAGATTGCAGTAAACGGCACTTCCCATGCCTCATGGGACAGTCAGACAGGCATTCCTAAACGTTGATAACATTTTTTTTCAGGGAAGGTTCTCAAAAAAACTTATCGCAATAGGGATCAATTTCAAGGTTTTGCATTGGGTGCTGTGACAATCTGAAATACGATGCAAGTGAGAACGATAATCGAAATGGACCAATGCCACCCCCACTACGTTCGCGCGAAGCGCGAGATTTTGCAGGATCCATTTGACCACGATCGACATTGCACTGACCACTCTCTGACTATCACTTGACGATAGGGAGGCTGAGTTTTGTATTAAAGAGATTACGGCCCCCGTTTTTAACTTCTTTGAGGACCACACTCAGGGCGCATGGGGGGACATTTCTACTTGGAAGCCAGACTTGTGTCCAAATGAGTATAACAGAGAATTAAAACCGCAACTGCGCGCGAAGCGCGACCGAAAATTTTAACCACTTTTGGACTTTCCATCTAAAAGGACAGGCAATCATTGGATGTAAACTTGTCTTCACCAACAATTTTAATCATGTCTTTGACATGAAATGTCGGGCGTTTCCTTGCCGAATCTTCGATGACTATTTTATGGGGTTTCCACCCGCACCGTGTGCCTGCCCACTTAGCATGTGCAACCGGGAAAGAACCAACTTTCAAAAAAGGGTCGCACCCATAAATTGATTGCCGAATTACTCTAGTTATAACTGTGCAGATAGACCATATTTCGCCAAAACAAATCATAGGTCCCGCCCGGTTGGTAGAGTAGACTCAAGCTCATCGCCCCAAAACCATTCTTCCCTCCAATGACAAGAGTTTACACTTTGGGCATTCCATCAAACATTCAGGCATAATTTGGACTTCACTTTTGGATAGCCTTTTCTTCACTTGAATTTTGAATCATGTCTTTCTGACGACGTAAATTGTGGCGTTCCCTGGTGCATTTTCGATGCCGCACCGTGTGCCCTCATAGTGATAGTAGTGCACAGCTAGTGCACTCAACTTTCAACAAGTGGTCGCACCATAAATAAATAAAAAGCACAGATCCCGCCAGGTGGCAGGCCTACCCCCGTCGTCTCAACCCCCTTCACCTCAAGATAGCGATTTGTTGGACAAATCAATGAAGGAGAGACACAACTTAAGCTGGTGAAGCTAGTTTTATGTAAACGATAGCATGGAGGAGAACCCTTCTTCTCATTGATAATTGAACAACCCAGAGTAAATTTCGGGCATTCTTGTTAAGGAACCTTCCATAGTATGAAGAAGGCAAAAAAATCATATGTTAGAACACTACCGACACATGAAATATCAGCGCAGCGCGCAAAAATTTCGAAAATGGAGCAGCAGAATTCCCTCAAATCGATCATTTAGGTCATCATGCTTTGGTTTAAACATGGTTGCGGATGGATATGTAGGAACCAGTGTCAGCGAACTAGCACTCGGGCTCAAAATGGGGGGAACAAAATGCAGTTTGCGTCCCCCCCCCCCCCCAACCAAAATATTGGGGGGCACGCCGTCCCCCCCCAGTCCCCCCCCCCCCATGATCGCCGCTTGGAGTTGGGAAACACTGTGATCACCAAAACACAGACCATCACATGCAGTGTGCACGTGAGTGCAATGGCTGTAAAAGCGTAATTAAGCAGATAGGGACAATGTTCTTTATAATTCCGTTATTTCGAAAAAAAAAATATCTTATAAAAAAGACAAATTTGAGAAAAAACGTTATATGTCATTCTCGCCCTCCAAAGTGTACCAAACGTCTTATTATTGTAAGCATCTATCAAAGCATTTTTTAATACAGTTTGTCTTAGAAATTTTTGAAACTATGAGCCGAGACACGGATTAGAATGAAAGAGGATTTGAAGACCCCAGTCTTTCCCATGCCGTCTGTAAGCCAGCCAGGCTGTTAAAACATTGCGTCATACCCGCTAAGTTTGCACTGCAAACATTAGGTTTCCCCATACCAGTTTATCTACAGTTGTTCACGGTTTTATATGATCGAGAAAGCTCAGTAAGAGAACAAAACCCGCATGGACGCATGTTTGGTAGGTGGCAAAGACAACCGAAATATATAAGTAAAAACAAAATTAAAAACTTTTGGAAGGGCCTAAGTTGCATGATCACCCCAAAATTGCAAAATTTAGAGATTCCACACTACCAATTTTAGATTGGAGTTATCCTGAGGAAGCTTTTAACAGAACCATTAATTGCAATTATCAATGGAACAGTTATATATAAATAAATATAATATATAATAGAATATGCGATGAAAAGACTCATCTGTAATCCCACCTGACTTCCCATCCACTTCCCATCCCACGGGTGCATAAGTTTCCAGTAAGTTTCCAGACAACACTATCACTTTGAAGTTTTCGTTTATTGCATGTCAATAACCGTCATCATTTCCATCGCCTTTGCGATACGCGAGCACGTTATAAATCTCATTGAGGTTGCCACGAAACAGTGTCATTCGAATCACGTACTAATTGAGGACCTTCAAATTGGAAATAAGCGAATTCTGATGACATTAAAACAACTACAATGCGTTGTGATTATCGATGTCAGGATTCCTGCAGTGTTCTTCCTCCTCGGTTCCAGGGATT
The DNA here is from genome assembly GCA_026419785.1 of Sclerodactyla briareus. Classification (NCBI taxonomy): domain Eukaryota; kingdom Metazoa; phylum Echinodermata; class Holothuroidea; order Dendrochirotida; family Sclerodactylidae; genus Sclerodactyla; species Sclerodactyla briareus. The sequence goes on from JAODTK010002721.1 coordinate 173,085, forward strand.
CCCTCGAATTTTCCGTGCGTCTCGAACTGAGTCTCGAGCCGAGTTCCGAGGTCCGACAGCCGAACCCGGAGTCCGCATTATCATTGCAACCATTCCGAACGACTCCTTCAAATTGGGTCTCGAGATCAAGACCAGACTGGAGTCTTTCAGCAGTGCTTAGTGACTAGAGTGTGAGTGGATCTTGTGTGTCACAAGCAAACATCAATGGTAACCACAACCTTTATAATTTGCGAGTTGCGATATCTATAAGATACCTAAAAGGCGGCATCTACGGTATTTGATAGTTGCGAAAGGCATGCGAAACACCACACACAACGTAAATAATAATAGCAATACTAGCAATAATATTTAAGCACCCAATATTATTGATATCATTTACAGTTGTGTGGGGTGTTTCGCGCTTCCATTTTTTTCACTGTATATATGTTCTGGAGGGCTCATGGGGGATTAGCTCTTGCTAAATGAGTTTCCTCCTAAAACAAAGGTTAATAAATAAAATGAAGGAATAAATAATGAATTAAATGATAAAGAACTGAATAGATAAATGAATAAATGAATAAATACAATAAATGAGATGATAATGAAGGAATAAATAGTAATAACTGGAAAATGAAAAAAAAATATAAAAAGTAAAAAATAATTCGTGCTTTAATTTTCTGTTCTTTGCTAGCCATTTACTATACATTTCAAAATAGAACTTATTGCCAACGAACATACTTGTGCTTGTTAAGAAAATGAAACAAGTAAAGAATAACATCGTGTGCAATCAATGCTATACAGCTTAGTATAGGCAAAGTGACGCTCATTTCTTCCTTTCTAGAATTCATTTCTCAACGTAATGAAAACACATAAATTTATATCAAATCATATATTTATTATCTTATTATACTGCTTTGCAACTGAAATATAAAATTTCAAATGGTAAATTAATAGTTTTATTAATGTTCTCTTACCTTTTTTCGCCAAAGAGGTGCCTTCTCTACTGAGCACGAAACATTCCCCAATGTACTTTGGTTTTCAGTATATACCAAAAAGAGGACACATACTGACACCCAAAATAAGTTCAATGCGTTTCTACATTAATTTTACAAAAAGTGCACAAGGAATTATCAGCGATATTCATAATGTATAAGGTCTATTGTGCCTAAAATTCTATGTAATGAAAACGGAATCGATAGTGGTGCAGCTTTGAGTCTCTTACGGAATACCAAACATGGGGAAAAATATTCGCCCACTTATTCTTATCAAAATTGCAATTCCATTTCTCTAGTGATGTAGGCATCTTGCAAATTTCTGATCTAATCCGTAGATCCATTGCGAGGTGTTTACCTAAATAATAAATAAATAAATAAATAAATAAATAAATAAATAAATAAATAAATAAATAAATAAATATTACTCCGATTATATGGACTGATACACACTTCAAAAATCCCAGAGAGTATAGTGGCAGCAGCCTCCCACAGTGTCGATTGTACTCGTACTCACAGGTAGAGAGAAGCAATGGAGATGGAGCACCTTGTTAAAAAGACCTCATCGGTCTCGCGGGCTCCCAGCTCACAACCCTCAGCAGTCTGGAGTTCTACCGAGTCAGCAAATCCGAACATAAGCTGACTCCTCTTTTAACCATGACCCAACCCGGGTCCTAACTCGTAAATCTTCTAACGCTTGGCCTAAAAACGGTCCATTACTAAGCACTGAATATGTGATGCATACCCTGTCGCCGCCTCATACTCATTAGGGGAAATGAACAATGGAAAAGAGAAAGCAAGATAAACGAACGTAAAAATATTACCTATTTCAGTTCTTTCGAGAGTTGTTCCCATTATCTCGTCTGAATATGGAGACGCCACATCTGGCAAAGCTTGCCGGTGTAAATTTACTACCCGGAAGCAGATCTACGTTATTGAGATTTTTTTGTCCTGATACCCACCTTGAGGAAGATTCATGTGAGAGGTGACGACGGGTATTATGATAAAACTCTCGTCGTTCATATCGATAAGATATGGCGCACTGTTGCATTTCATGAAGTCAATTATCGGAGCGACCATCCATCGCCAATTTTGTCAGCAAAGAGAATGTTATGTTAACTATTTCGAGCCATCTCAAGAAAAAATGCGGAAGAACAGACAGAGCCAGAAATTTATAGCGCATAAAACGCACTGTTGCGTTCCAATACTTCAGAATCGGAAGTATTGAAACGCAACAGCTCCGAATATTTGAGCGAGGTACCAAGTTCCGCCAACTTCTCATTGAATTGACAAAGACGTTGGGAGATCCTAATGTTATACATGGCAATCCATATAAAACAAATATTCAAAAGACGGTTTAAGCAAGATTGTTCAAATGGATTACATAAAGCGTAGTTACGTATTTCAATATTGTGGAGTATAGGATTTATGCAATGTACCAATTTTCTGCCAATTCATCAGATTGAGGGTGACTGTAATGATATGAATTTCAGTCCATATGAAAAGTATTTGAAAAACAGATCAAGCAGAACTTGATGGTCTTGATGCGTATAGTGGTTTCGTATCTACGACAGACGGAAGAATACCGAAGAAAGAATATTTACATGCAGAAGGATCGAATCACCTAGGAGAGGCATAAAGCTGATGATATCAGGTTCGCAATCATCAGAGAAACCCAACCCCACATTTAGATTCTCAGTGGTGTTGTCGAGGGACGTGTTATGACAGAGCTCGTTCAGCTAGGATAGCATAGGCCTATATCACGCCCAAAGCGATTCTTCGCGTTTAGCGAAGTCCTCGGACACTCTAAATCGTGTCGCTATGGATGCTGATATTTTCAAATGTGTTATGCACTTGGCGTGCATCGTATGTGTTTTACAAAGTAGATGCTTTTCATTGGTTGTTACAATAGGAGGATATGTAGCTGGTTCCACTTGAATACGTCTACGTTATATCTACTTAAATGCAATAAGCATAAGTGGTAGCTTTGGTATACGTAACAAACTATAATACGTAATCTTCACGTCGCTTCGTTGCTATCTTCCTCTTATTTTACAAACCAAAAATCCGCTCAACTTTAAGACACCCTGCGGCTAGTATGTTTGGCATTATCTGATCGATAATAGAACCACAGCTGGAGCAACTCGGGCCGGTTCTCCTAAGGTCAGTAGACAGGCAAAAGTTCGAGTTCAGAATAACTTGATTGAGAAATTGCCCACTACCTAGGAGGAGCTGGCTAAACAATTCCAATGCTGAAATAATTCCTACAAACTATTGCGGCAATGGGTGTATTTATCCCACACGTACGCGGGCATTGAGACCCATTGGTCACCCACTTCCACCACACCTGGGTGATGAAAAACCCCACAATCAGACCTCCAGGTATTATCCACTTTCAATATGAAAGGGGGTTTGGTAGGCCTAAGCTCCAAACTTTTATGAGGGCCTCGTACATACTATGCTTCGCACGACCAAATTGTTGTTCGTGACTGCTCTGTAATGCCATCTTCAACTCCCTGGTTATGAAGCATAATTTCAGAACAAGGTGGTCATCTCACGTCAGTTATAAAATATATTCTATCAACAATTTGAATGCATTATCAAGTAGTAAGTAATGCGTGTATAGCTGACTTCTAAAATGTATTTAGTGTATGTGATTGTGTGTGAGTGGAGCATGCCTCTAACGGCATCACTAACGCCGCATTAAAATCCCATCTGCCATGACATTTTTTTTTCTACTTAAGCGCTATCATGCCTGGAGCAGAGTAAATTGAATGCCACGACATACCAAAGCCAAGTAGTTCGAGTAATTGAACGATGTTCAGTTGAAAAATTTCAAATACCTGCCAGGAGTTTTGGCAGAATGAACGAATATTGGGGATTATGGATCATATGATAACATATGAACAATTAGACTCACCCCCTCAGGTTCACTAGACTCTCACGAGGCTTCGATAGAGTCACGTCAGAATCCAATATGATGATTGATGAGTGATCTCCCAATTTTTCCCGTCAATGTTTCTGAGTGAAGTTGTTGACCATAGTGATATTCACTTCAATCCATCGAAAACATGGGTGGATGTGACGTCAGCCCACTCATCGTCGAAGGAATAAAAATAACGATTAGGTGCGGAATATGTTCTTATTTATGACATATCAGTAGGAGAACGATTGAAAGATGATTAAATGCTATGAGTATGTAATAACTCGGACACGCTAAACCCACGCACAACATACAGACACGAAATCCTATGTGGAAGTCGTCTTATGAGCATAGCGTTCCGTTATCACTCATGTTCATGCATGGTGTCTCTTTCAAACCAGAAAGGAAATGGCGGAATTCCTTACTGATCCTGATCCTGACCGACCGTTTACAAGGTTTTTCAGCCGGGGGTATAGAATTACGTTCTCACTATAGGGATACGACTGCAAAACTGTGGTATAGACCAAATTTATTCTCCTCAAGAATTTCTCTAGAAAACCTGGTCTGACACCAAATACAATGAGAGTTGTAATTCCCGAACGAAAGCTACACACAGGAACTTTGACGAAGCAGGTATAAGCTGAAATCCACCCAGAGATATTCGAGTTATCGTCTGACAAATAGGGAGCGCCGTCAAAACATCAACAAAAACTTCTTGCTCTTGTACTCCCACGGAAAAAAACAATACCACCAAATGCCACTTCGTTAGATCGATTTATATGCCACTCATTATGTTCACCTGACTTTGACCTCTGGTGACCTGAGCATAATTCAAGAAAGACCCAATACCAATGTAAGCAAATGAATGCAGTTGTGGTCGGTTATCTTCCAAGTCGATCGAAATTTGCCAAAATATCGAATTCTTCGAATTTCCACTTGACTGAAAAACGGTCTAGATCATAAGCAGAAGGGTTCCCGTTTACCCATGAGAAAAGGTTACCACAAAGATGTCAATATCACTAGATCAGGCGTTATGACTTATCGTGTTAACAAGGATTTAAGGAACTCTTTATATTTACTTCAGTGCCCTTCAACCTGAGAAGTCAAAATCAATAGGATCATGCACATGGATAACATTAACTGGATCAGTTAACAGGTGGGGTCGAGTTTTCGCGTGAAAACAACCGTTCGTCAAAAACATCCATTATTTCTACCTGTGTACGTTGAAATAATGACGGAGCAATTGTACTACACTACACTAAATTCAAACTTAATCGGACCAAGCATTTAACAATTATTGCGTTAACAAGATTTCGGACTTCGACGTTTCGTCACCTCAGAGACTTTTGACCTGATCCAAAAACCAACTGAAGAGATCAGTACTCTTCATATGATTGAGTGTTGATTGATTGATTGATGATTGATTGAATGAATGATTGAATTTATTCGGCCAGATATTCATACAACATATAAACCTCATTTAATAATAACTGCCTTGGATAACCCTTGAACTTATGATTTATACTTTATTTTCATGTGGTCCCATGAACGAATACAATACATACAATACAATACCTACAATAGGCAACTCACGATGAAACCCTAAAATTACTGGGAAAATATGGAAAAATAGAACAATCTTTCTACATGAAATATGACCAATTCGGACGTCAACTTTACTCCTAGATACTTTTCCACTTTACTTTAAACGAGGAGAGAGAATTACATAATTGATATGAGGCGAACCCACATACCAAAAAATTACACGACTGCATAGATTCCTCTGAATTCCGGCAGATATATATGAAAAAAATGCATTTCTCTTTGTCGATTCTATTTGCCGCAATCATCATTCCAACAACAATCATTCGGAAGTATCTTATGATATGATATGATTTCGTTTTCACGACACGCTAGAGAGACCGAGAAAGTAATGAAGACATGCAAGAAGTATGTCAACTCATTCGAAGGGCATGCGACAGATAAACAGAGTAGCGTGCCATTGTAGAAAACCCCTCCAGACAAGAATTCGATTGGTAGATTTTTCAATTTACCAATTTCCTTTCTGTGTCATAGCTACGCTCTGGGCCTTTGCCCTAAAGGTCGATGATAATGTATTGTTACATTCAAACAGTCCAACCTGGAACTAACATATGTCAAAACCATATCCGCAGAATGTAGAGCTTTCCAGCCAATGATAAATATAATTAACACGCAAGTTCATCAATGATGACGTCCCAAGAAAATCAGGATTCGACCGCTATGAGATCCACACAGTGTCGATGTTAGAGAATAAGTGTCAATTCATCTGTTCGCCTTCTCGCAGGCTGCAGTTGAATAGTGAAAGCCCAGACGATCACATTGCCCTCCAGGCTGTAAGAAAAACTGGGCCTGACCGCTATCAGAATAAGTTCAATACAGGAGAGGGTTCAATCGTGAGGGCTACCTAATGCTAAATCCCCACATGTTCTCTGAAGTGGGGTTGGACTTCCTATTGTCGATCAAAATCTTCATCTCGGGATTACTATCTCGAATGGATTGAATTGACCCGACGCCCTCCCGTCAATGGGTTGAGTTGCTCCTCTCGAAATTAGTGAAATACGGCGGGCTTGTTGTTTTAGAGCAGGCTATTTCTGGCTACCTTGCCATATTTATCGTCAGTATTTTCCAACATGTCTTGAGTCAATCGTCTACCACTCACTACCTTGATACGTATACCCTTATTGAAGTTTTTTATAAGGAATGTTCTAAGTATGTCCGGTGTTCCGAGGACTATCCGTGACTTGACCGCTTTACCATATAACATTGCATCAAAAGATGTCAAGTCTGTGATATATCATTCATGTCTGATTTGACGTTAGCATTGTCGTTTTCCGAGAGGATATATAAATACTCTGGCCTTCCAAAAACATAAACTGAAGGTACCTACCTACTCATCCGAACTCTCTCAACTGTTCGGATTACACGTTGGTATTGCCGCTCTACCGTAAAGGCATTTAGAGAGGAGCAAATTTTGTCGGTGAGTATTAACCCAGGGCGGTAGCATTCGTAGGAGTGTGTGTGTGGGAAGAGGCAAAAGGACGGCAAAGCGATGTCAGTAAACAAATATGACATTCCTTATATCTCATTGTGGTACATTCTCCGATTGCCAGAAACAGTTGGTATTTGGATAAAGTCACGTATAATTGACTGTGGTAGAATCAGGGAGTTTGAATGTAAACACACCTACCTCCTGTTGAATACCTTCGTAGTTACTTTTTGAGAACGAATAGGACTTCCTTCTGACGGACGGAGCGAGTGTGAATGAAGAACAACAATTTTATGATAGGTGATTCCGTTTTTTACCTATATATTTAGTATTCCTAGTTGACATGTATTTAAGGCAGAGTTTCAAGATTGAATTCTTTCCTCTATTGGAAATATAACCATTTGAGGAAGGCCGAGTTTAATTTGTTGTCCTGCCTTCATTAACGAGATACCACCTGTTGACAAACGGCCATCATCTCGACGTTCATACGCACTAAAAAATTGTGTGAGAAGTAATGGTTACATACAGTTGTAGAGAGACGTCAAACAGAAAGACGCCATAATTTGGGAGGCGGATTAGCTCATCGGTAGAGCTCCATACTGCAAAACCATCGATTGCGAGTTCGGGGCCCATTGAAGCCCGAAACTTTTTTCCGCAGTGGCTGTTGGACATGTCTCCTGATTGTTCCACGCCACCCAAGGTACCCACTATGTCAAAATGGCTTGTGAGATGACTTGTGGAGAGTAGCGAGCGCCGTATGTGGCAGCCCTATTAGGAAGTTCTCCGGGGACACGATGAAGCGACGTACTGGAATGGTGCGTCGGGAGAGAACAGGCGAGAGGTGCGTGCTATATGGTGCGGGTGTGACACGTCACTAATGATCAAGGTAATATCTGTAAAGCGCTTTGAGCATGACTTCGACGTGGAAAAGCGCTATATAAGAACGAGATATTATTCTTATTATTTTGGTTTTCTATACCAGGCATTGCAAATGACGACAGACCATTGCTGAATTCAGTTTCTAGTTCAGAGAACAGCAACGTCTTTGCGCGTCATGTATGTATGTATGTATGTATGTATGTATGTATGTATTATGTATTATAATAGTAAGTATAATAACTGTAATAGGATAATTCCTATAGTATGACGTCAAGATTGCTTCAGGAGAAGACGACCGCCAATGTTTGCTCCGAAAATCCTACGAATTGAGTCCATTCTACATCTTGGGGCTTTCATCTCGACGTAATAAAACCCTGTCACTTCCACCTTGGATAACGCTGATTCTGATTTGTAGACAACAAGTTTGGAGAGAAACGTCAATTCAGCATTCGAAAACTGCCATGGAATCTTGGCGAATCAACGAGTCTAATTAAGCGAGACCGGCAACTACCAGACTGAATATGACTTTCTGCCCCCCACACATACTGACGGGGGAATGGAATGAGCTTGAGAGACTTGGAATTGAATTTGCAATGTAAGAATTTCGATTTTGCCCACCCCAACCCTCTTGTCCTCTTGGAATCTTGTTGGACTACTTACCACCATGTTCATGCGGGGGTAATCCCATAATCCACCACACCTCAAGGTCATATGTCGTATGATTGGTAAATTCCCAGTGACTGGTAACGGAAAAACCTGAACCCAATTGTGACGAAGGTCGACTTCTTCATATTATTCAGGATAGAATTGAATACGCTCTTAAAAACAGAGAAGAGGCAACACGGTTTCATGTTAAAAAAATCATGCACCTTTTATTACTAATCGCGAAGGCAATCCAGATAATCCGACAGGACAAAGTCGATAACCCCCCCCCCCCCATGTAAGCTGCTCTGCGTCTAAAAAGGATATTGAGAAGATAATCCGACAGGGCAATGTCAAGGCCCTCCATGTAAGCTGTCCCGTGCCTAAAAAGGATGTTCAGAGCTCTACAAGAACCGACCTTTATATCCAGAGACTGGAATTCATGATAACTATGCCGCGGAACATAACACGATCCCCTCCTGAATCATCGTAAGGTTACAGAATCGTACGTGATAGAGATTTTTCAAAAGCTTACTAGAAGCTCACTTGGTCATGATCGCACCTTGTATTGTGACTATAATCATCGGTCCAACAGTGTGCTGCGCCTGTGGTATCCATTTTCAACGTCTGTCTCAGCAACAGCAATAGTTCAGAAGACTGAAAACAGCCCATTCGAACTATCCCCAGAGCGACGCCCGAGTCACGAAATTTCGACTGGCGGCCTATTTTGCTCCTACCGACGTTCTGAGTTTGTTTTATTAAAATAGTGGGACGAAGGCTTATACCATGGATTCTCCGGAATGAGAGACTGTCTCCGAAACAGAGGTTCCTTCCAGGGGAACGGATAACATGAGCTATTTTTTCCCAAGAACTCAATCACTGGCTTTCGCCACCAGTCTGAAAAATGTATGCCGCTTCATTGTCCTTGCTGATGCTTTTGGTAGAAGGAATCATGATTTTATGACCTATGCTCTAAGAGAATATAATCTCGCATAACTCTAACAAAGATCATATGTAATGATTCTGTTTCATCAAAGTCGAATCTAGTTCAGGGTTTACGGACTACATTTATAGGAAAAGAGGAAATATTCAGGGTTGCCCTTATTCGACAATTTTATTCGAACTCAAATAGTTCTCGAATTCAATGATACTATCAAAAGAATTGACAGGTGCCTCTTACTTGTTACTTCAAAACTTGTTACTTCAAAACTCGGCCAAGTCTGATTTGGTAGTCACTCTGCCCAAGAACCACTTTAGGTTGAGCCTTTGTCAGCAGGCTTGATGACGATATCGTTGCGATGTTTCAGAAGGCCAATGGATTGTCTCTCAGTTTTGCTGAGGTTATCCCTGAATTCAGTGGGCGGCGTGTAGTTTTTGACATCTTCTTCGATTGCCGAAATGTAGGCTTCCAATGTGGGGGAATGCCCTTTTGGTGGGTTCGAAGTGCTTTTTGCCTTGAATTTTGTTGATATGTCCTCAACAGGAGGTAAACTACTGTTGCCATCTTCATCGGCAAAGAATTCGCGTATTCGTAAGCGTCGGAAGAACGCTTCGAGATCCAGAGACAGTTTTTGATGCGTCATACTGTTTTCGGCTAGGGCAGAAATTCAGCCCTTTAGAAGAATTTGGGTTTCTGCTTCAGAGAGCTCGCAAGAGATGGCAACAACAGAAAGAGTTGCGTCAGCCGGTTCCACATTTTTGCGGATGAAACGCCTAGACCGGCTCTTGTTTTCGGAGAGCAGAACATTTGATGGCCATCCCAGATTTGTAGTGATGTTTTCTCGTACAAACTGTCCTGTTAGCCGGAGAGAGGAGCGAATGACTGAGTTTTGTACAGTCCTGAGAAATGACCAGAAGTTAGTGAAACTCCGGTTTGGATGTTCCCTGTTGCACTTCCTGGTTGTAGAATTGATTGCTGGGTGAGATCGTGGATGACTTTGCGGCAATTACCGATTTGGATAGCAATAATTGCAGCGAAGCGTGTTTGAGAATGCCCTTCCAATTAAGACGAGTGCCTTTGTCCGACAGGGGAAGCCAGTGGGGAATGTGATTTCAGTCCTTTTGGTACCGCGTTATTTTTACGGTAGGCCTTGGTAGTTGGATAAATGGTGCCGATACCTGACTCGTTTTTCGGACAGGTGTCGGAGTAATTTGGAAGTATCAGAAAAAAGTCTCCATGGGTTTGTAGCAGGTTGGGTTAATGCCTGTCAAACAGCTGAAAATATAGTAGACAAGAGGCGAAGAAACTGTAAAACACAATGCTAGTAAATGAAGGCGGGATCTCGAATGAGATGCGAATAGCGATTGAGCTAGAGAAAAATGTGAGTAAAACAGCCAATATATTTTGGATACAGAGCTCTCGGACAATACTAGTCCTTCGTCAATGCAGTGACCACAGAAGTGATAACTCGATGAGAAGACGGCTGAGACTTTATAGGCTTAGGAACAATGGTAGGGTAGGGTGAGGGTAATTCGTTGTTTCGCTGATTGGACAGGGATAACTTGTGGGTGATTATACTGGGGGAGGCCAATATGCGCTCAGTTATGACAGGAGATAATAACTCAACGGATTATACTCCTGAGGCCAATTTGCGCCTTGGTGATTGACAATAGGCAAAATAGGGAGGGGGTGCCGAGTGGTTACCATTATCTCTTTTGTGACGGTAGGTCGTTCCGAGTGTTCAGACCAAATGGTGTAGTCGTTTTCAGGTTCAATTCCCAGTAATTTTTCTTCGCTTTGAGGGATTTTAGTGGCCCAATTTGGGTCATGGCCGATGCCAATCACTCTCAGGTTTTCAATGGAGTGACTGACCATGTTGAAATGCTAAGCAACAGGCTGCTCAATTTTTTTGGGTCTTGATGGCTGACCGGTGTTGGGTCAGTCGCTCCCTCAGGGTATTTTTTGTTACAGTAAATTAGGTAGCCCGGTTCTTCGAGACGCAATATATATATATATATATTATATATATATATAATATATATATATATATAATATATATATATATAATATATATATATATATATATATTATATAGATTGGTTGCAACGCGAGCGCCGTGGGTCGCCGTTGTAGTGGTGACGGGCCGTCTATTCAAATCGAATGAAAATGTCAATGTCGTCATAGAGGAGATAAAGAATCTAGGTACTGGTAAGTTGCTTGCAACTTGAGGGGAAGGTATTCGCTAGAATCGGTAGGATTCTCCTCATCCATCGAAATTGTATCAAGATATGCGCAAATCAGAAATGATAACATTTTTAAAAAGAGCTAATATATTTCCGACAATCAATACTTCTCATAGTATAGTGCAAATTTCCGCCGAGGCCTCCTTCGATCTTAGTCTAGCCTACCAGTATGTGCGCAATTGTTCCATGCGAACCGTACGCAATACTTCAAAAGTACGTACACTTCATTTGCGCATTTTCAAACATAACTAGTCGTAGGCTTCACATTAAGGTGTGTGTACCCATAAATAATACCATACGTAGACATAGCGCGGATACAGAACTTACATACATAGGATACTTAATGCGTAAATAACCTACGAAATAATTACCAACGTATCAATACCCGTTAAATATATCACACCGTACGTGATATTATTGCGAGATCATATGACGGTATCCTCTTACGCACGTGCTGATTATGCGGTACCCACATAATGTTTTATCATGTACAATGAAACCTGATGCGAACATAAATATTCATGTGCTATAAAAATATATATTCATTCCTACACAACGGCACATTCCATTCATTATGTACGTAATTACGTGTGGCCACGTAATGAGTCTGACGGACGGCCGTGATAATTACTAAGCGTATGGAGCAGAGCCAGAAACATACACATTCTCGGTAATGATTTTGAGAGCAGGCACACAGGGAAGAACTTCGCTTACGTAAAGTTTAGTTCAGTAGCTCATCCAATCCACACTTGATCAGCACTGTTGTCTTGGGTTGAGGTTGTCCCGCGTATCGAGTCACATGCTCTGAGTTAAGATCCAGGATGGCATGACTCGATAAAGCTTCCTGTAGAGCAGACTCATGGCAATGGGAATGTCCCTCGGGCCCCTGTTCTATGGCTTACACTTCTATAAAAGTAACCGGTTTTGATAAACGCTTTTTAAACGACTGTCTACGACTACATTCATGATGTTCATAACTTGAATGGAACGGCGAATTCGTTACATCTGACAATGACTCTCTTCCTTCTAACGAATATTAATGTGGAGAAACAACTGCAGTAGTTTCTGGTTTTAATATGACTGTGTACCAACCCAAAAGTCGAATTGCCGCTCGCGGATGCTCTAAATTGAAAAACCCGGTTTAATAATCCTTCAATAAAATCGTGTTAGATTGAACTAATATTATAGTCAGGAAGGAGTTGTCGAACCGATAAACCCCCACACCAATCATTCAACCATAAACTCACTAAGTTAAGTTCGCGGCATCATAACTGCCAAATATAGTCAATTTACGTGAGTTATAATACAGGTATAGTCACCTCCTCAATCGTTCCACAACTCCATATAAATATGTATTCTCCATATTTCTTTATAAATTCAACGCTTGAAAGAAAAAAATCATTGCATTATTTGCCTGAAACGCCACATCATTGACGTCGTATCAAAGATTCCCCATGTATTATCCTGGCCTGGAAAGAGAACAGCCGAAATTTCACCAAAAGGAATACATACCGTATCTGAAGCTGAGTAAACTAAATACCAGAAATACGAGAGCCCATCTAAGTGATTGAAGAATCCTCCAAGAACAACCCATCTCGCAGAGAGCAATGAGCTAATTGAACGACTATAGCATTGAGGATTAATATAGATGAAGAATACAATAATGGACAATCCTGGTGGAATGTCTCTCAGATGGCTAAGATGAAGCGGTCTATTGCATTTCAATATTGTTAATTGATTGAGCGATCTACCAATTCCCGCCAATTTGGCGTGATGTTATCCATCTCAATTAAATCCATCACAACATTTCTTTGATAGAACGGCTTGGAAAGAATAGTTGTTTGACTGTTAATCTTCGTTGCAGAAGTACAAGTTGGTACTGGAATAGTGTGACGTGGTTTCGTATGACGAATCGGTAGAACACACACACGAATAAAACATGACGATAAAGGAACCCGGTATGGAAATATGATGGAGACTACAACTCACTCATCAAACATCCAAACATGAATTCTATGTCAACATCTTCACCGTCATCAACCAAATCCAGGGAGGCATATTCTTTCGGCCAAATAGTCAGCCTGCGAATATTTATTACTTATTTATTATTTATTACGCCTGATCCACTGATCCACTTCTGGCAAGCTGAGTTGAATTAAATGCCAAAACAGCATAAGAGAACCAACCTAGTAGTGGCAGCTCCGTCAAACGTTGATCTAATGGACCAGGCTGACCAACAAATATATATAATTGTCAGTCACATTCGCAGACCAGCGGAATGGCTATAGCATACCGAGGTTGGACATTCATACAGCCCATTGTTCCTGGAAAAGTAAACTTGGTATTCACATACGGTAATAATATTCCGCTTTGGCACTGATGGGGTAGAGACACCAGTGGAGAGGTCATTGACATGTAATGTAGGAAGCATGTCAACTCGTTTCACACGGACCATTGGCAGATAATAGCAGCGTGTGTCTTTCGTGGAAAAAAACCCTCTGGACGAATGATCCAAGTCACTTATTTGATCAATTTACCAATTATATTTCTTTGTTTGGCATAATCCAAGTTCTGTCCTTTGCCTCGAAGGTCAATAGAACACAGTTATTGAGTCTTTTTTTTCTCTCAACTCTGGAACGGACATATGTCAAACTTATATTTGCAGAATGTGTGACATTAAACCCATAACCCTAGGGATGTTCAGTATTGCTTGACGCCACACAAGTATATTGCAATGTGGATTACTATAGTGTTGACAGAGTATCAGGTGTGTGTTTATCGAGATATTACGAGTCTCCATATATGTTCTATATGTCAGATTTTGTGACAATTCATTCAGGGTTTTTGGAAAGTTTGAGAAGATTGCTTCGTTGCAGTGGCGTAGCAACGGAGGGGGGGGGGGGGGGCTACCCATAAAAGTTTTCCCCGACTAAGAAATCCTTTTACAATTACGAGTATGTTGCATATGTGAATGGAAGAGGGTAAATTTTAGCATATTCATCATCAGTACTTTGGATGCGGTGTTTGTTTTTGTCCGCATCTTCCTCATGAGTCATAACTGCGTAAAAGGTGGAACTACCTAAATTTTCGGTTTATCATATAATCCGAGACGCGCAGATTCCAACTTTGGGCAGGGTTTGTTGGGGAGTGATTCCAGTAACTGTGGTTAACCGTCACCGCCACTCCCATGGTTTATTATACGAACATCAGAAATTGGGAAAGTTGGGGTAGGTAAGCAGAGGGTATTTGTTCCGGGAACTGAGAGAATAAAAATTCGAACGAAACTGGACTGGTTGAATGGAAGAAAAGAATTGAATCGCCGACATCTGTGCCCAAATACCTGAATTTTTACACTAGTAGCCTGAATTTCTTCGCGCGCTTAGCTTCCCTCGTCCAACATCAATTGCGTGCAAAGCTCCAAGATTCGGGTAATGGCTGGTCCCATGTGCTTATAAGTATAGAAATTGAACATGACTCCAGCGCAACTAACTCCAACAGCCGTAGAAAGCCAAAACGGCAATGTTCTCTCCATACTGCCATATATATATATATGGGCGGTACCCAGGAAGCGGAAAAAATCATGAGATAATCTTCCTTGGAGTGGAAATTTCCGGAACATAATAACCAATATGAAAATAGTTCTAACAGCCTCAAATGGCTCAAGAACTGCCATTTCCCGTCATCTGGGGGTCTTTCAGGATCAAAATTCACTTGCACGATGCGCGTAAATCAATGGTGGCGCTCCGTTGAGAGAGTCGGTCACAGCCCGTCACAAACTTCCCTATCGCCCTCACGGCCAAGATCCTGGGATGCCAAGAATGATAGTCACGAATTTTAGAGAGAAGAGAGACAAAAACTAGGAGGCTCGGGAGGCCTGGAAGGTAAAAGCACTACCGGTAGTCCGGTACTACGGAACGGACCTCCCAAGTTTGACCGAGGGACCTGATCGTGATGATATGCCATTACGCGCTATGATATGGAGTAAGCAGGATAAAGCTGCAAAAGTCGAAGGAGTACCTCAAATATGGTACAATTTCAATTTTCCCCCTCCCACAAAAAATGTGGTAACGCTTACGCGCTCCGCGCGCAATAGTAGAATTGTCGTCGTTCGTCGGCCTCCTGAACAAGAATTCCAAGGAAATTTACCCTGGCAACCTTTTTAGATTGGAGCAATTTCAATCTTATGATGAATGCCACCATTTCAATGTCGAAAAACTATAGCTATGCCACTGCATCATCTCCTTAAAATAGGCCAGAAAAGTACAATGTCCTGCGATCTAGGAGGCCTACATTTTGCCTACATGTTCTTGTGTGCTACGCCAAGAAAGATCTAGGCCAAGTTCATCTCCACAGTTTCAATGGCGTTATAAACATGTTTCCAATGGAAAAAAATCGCCAAAAAAAATCCAAAATGGCCGCCGTCAAAGCGGTCGGGCGACGCCCACTTTTCGACCCATTCAATGATTTTTATTGGACGATCATGTGTGCAAAGTTTCATATGGATCCGACAAGGTACTGGGGAGTTATTGTACAAACACTGTCAATTCAGTTCCGTTGAAAATCCTACGTTTTCGTACCCCACTGTTTTGGTTTCAGCAACATTGTCACCATTGATTGCTCTTGAAATCATACTTGAGGATTGCCCTTCAACATGATGACCACAGCTAGTTTAACAGGGAACAATGTCATATGGAGGAGATTCCAACACGCAAAATACCATATAACATACCAGGTATCATGAACATTATCTGATTATCCATTCTACAAACGGTTCGGATGAGATTTTGAACATACAGAAATAACACAAAGGTAATTCAACGAAGTATATCCGATTTGTCAGTGTGCTGATTGGAGAAGAGAATTAGGGATATGAAACTATTTTACCCCCTTTATGATGGTATCAGCCACTGTAATCTTAAAAAGACGCTAATAGACACCAGTTGGGTTGACTGAATCATCGACAATATGCAGAAAATGTTGAAATCCTCTCTCCACGAGATGTTCCTCGAGGAGGTCATCAGTGTTTCGAACTTCGGCAGATCTATGGAGCGGTTTGCACTCATATGCACTTCACCACGTACTGAACACTTACAAGTAAAGCTGACACATCATTTAATATAGGCTGGATGAATGCGGTTGTGCTCACACAAAAACTGTTGTTTTCGCCGAGTTCTGCAGTTGACATTCAAACATCCCACCTTAATTCATTAATAGGACAGGAACTCCTACTATATTCCGTCGTTCCATTGAGTGACGCACGAGTAATGTAGAGGATCATAGATCCATCTTCCATGCTGACTGGATACAACTAGTCTGTTCAGTAATAACATCATGCTACACTGTCCGCCCCCATTTTATAATATGGTTTTTGTAGTTAGTAGAAAATCAGTTGTTCGCTTCTTCGGATAGATGTAACAAAATGTACTATGGGTTTTTTTCGAGGACTCGAATAAACATTTCAAGTCGTGATGTATTTATACGAAGTGAGGAGATGGTAAAGCACGATCAATTTACTAGTAGACAGTTCTAACTTGGCCGATAACCCCATATTTCTTCTGAGCCGGGTGGAGGAGGGGGGGGGGAGCTAAATGTTGCTAGTGTGGAAAGTAGAATACGAAATATGAAGTCCATGTTCAACAACTGAGTACACACAGGATAGACGCTCGGAGAGTGTTGGTTCTGGCTATCTGGGGAGTTTGTGCAGTCAAAAATTTCGTGCGCGATCCGCACCATCTCATGGTAGCGCTCCACTAATGTCATATAACAATCCACCAACTCTTTTCAAACCCTGGCGCCGCACCTGATAGATGCCAAGATACCTCACCTAAAAAATGCCCCAACCCATTAGCTTAGGATTAGACAGGCTGCAGTCAACTGATGAGACCACCCGTCACTCGGCTGGTAATTAGAAAGTCTTATATAAGAATAACATCAATTATTATCAATAATGATAACAGTAAACTAGTTCATGTGTATCACTTTATGCACTGCCTCAATGCGTTTGATAACAATGGAATGAAACAGTGAAGATTGAATAAGATGAAGATTTCAGCTTCTGCTCGGAGTTCATGGTTAACATGTACTCTAAGTACACATGCATGAATTAGGATAATGGAGAGGAATACTGTGATACTGCAAATGATACCAAATAAAACATCGCTATGTTTACGAATCCTACGTTGGGACGCAAATCCATTCTAACACTTTTGGTCGCGCGGTCATCGTTTATCTGTGAATCCAGATGATTGTCTTCTCTGTGGCGTCCTCCAGTTCGAGTTTCATCTTTTTCTCTACCTTCACAGAAATTCTCAACACGGTCTTGGGTGTCGTAAAATCTGAAAAAACGGGAAAGTAATAAATTTATTATACGCATGTATTAGCATCAGTGCAAATCGGCATCCCTGCGTGAGTTGACCTCGCTGAGCATTTTTCTTTTAATGCTTTTTTCAGCCTATGATACCTGGTCACGGCAGTCAAGTTAGGAATGAACTTAGAAAGCTAGGGTTACCGCCTCTATAGCTAAGCCTCCTGTTTCGATGCGGAGCGCGTGGATGTTCCTCACTTGACTTGCACATGATTGTTTCCTTGCAACAACCACGTCATATAGTAATCGTCTACTGGGTCACAACAAGACCATTACTTGGTCCAGAAGTCATAGAAATACGTCGGCTTTGCTGATTGGTCAGCTGTGATGGACATTCTCCTAAACCAGAGTACAGGTTGCACATCAATGCATTTATAAGGAGCTTTAGATTCCACGACGGCGACGTATGACGTAATTTTGACCACTGCGCATGCGAACAAAAAAAAACCACACCAACTGGCCGTACTACGTCTTCCACTAACTTTTCACACGCGCGCATCTACATTACGCAACTGACACATTGACACGTCGTGAAATCTGAAGCTCCCTAATGACTTGTGTGGAAACGGTATAGTGACAACGTTACAGTAGTTTTCAATATTGATTCACAAACAAGAAAGTACGGCGAATACGAATAATAAGTCGGTATGAAATAGACACTCACTCTAGAAACAGGGTTTGAGAATTGAACACTTTTCTGAACACTATTTTGCCATCCTTTTGGAACGCTTCTCTAATAGACGTCCAACGAATAAATACCTCATAAATAATACACGTCCGGTAATCTTAAAACGTTTAGGAAGCTGTCACAAATTTAAGTATACACACGCTGCATAGTAGGCGCTTTTATAATGACCGAACGCCAAAGTTATTAGAACAACAGATAGCTTGAGTAAAAATGCCATGCCCTCTGCCGTATTCTAGCCGCCTTATCTAACGCCAGTTCGTGTCACTCGTTTGCGAAAATGTATCCAACCTATCATTCCTTTTATTTCATGAAAAATCACACATGATCCGTTCCTGCTGTCAGTCGCTATGTTCCCCGATCCAACCTCATCCCGCTACTACAGAAGCGACTGCGCCTGGATGAGCATCAATAATATGCCCAATGTTAGAATTCCATTCCGGTGTACCTTTCTCTAGAGGGAAAAGCGCTATTTTTAACTATTTCCGCGATGTGTGCATTTGCTTCAGCATGCCACATTCTTAGTAACAAGAATACAACTGTTATGACAAGTTGTTTGTTTTGGTTTCTTGTAAATTGGTTCTAGCAATTTGAATAACTTAGGTATACATATAACGATTAGCTGTCGCTCTTACCAGCACGGTTTGTTCGAGAAATAACCACAAAGGCAACTATATACCACCAGGAACACTGCGTATCCGTTCATGACAGTGGTTGTAATGGCGTTATCCCCGACTATGCCGAAGGGCCTTTCTCAATTATATACGGACCCTTTGATCATAGCAGCAATACAAACTGCTCGAAAGGCTCGAAATAAGTTGTCGTAATTTAATCTGTAACGCGTAATACTATAAATGAATTCCCACATTTGGTATTCGCTGGTGAGGCGAGGAAGATACGCGGTTATTATTCTACTCCCAAGAGCGTAAAACTCGCGCTCTTTTCGACAATCTTCGAGAGAAAGTTGTTGCAATTTAATTTGTAAAGCCGACGTAGGACTGATTAAAAAAGCCCCGCATTTGGCGTTATCACAAAAAAGGACGCCTGGCCCTAAAATAACTTAACTAGTAATCCCAATAATATGTTTCTAGGAGGTTCCTTGCAACCTTGAGGGGTCTGCTTTGAACACGCAATGAGAATATTAACTTCAGGTAAATGTAAATACCTATTATAGGCACGATAAATGGATAGTAACAGCTTCAAACAATATACCAACACATACGCTATGCCCTATGCACAATTTCGCAGAGTATTGCTCATAGGGCGATCGGCGATGAAATAAATGACACTGAAAGATGACATCTACCTGAGAAAACAGTAACAGAAAACAGTACTCAATGGATTTTTTTTTATACTATTATTATATTACCGTTGGTACTCCCAGTAATCACTCGACAAGCTCGTTTTTATAGTAAGTGGAAAACAATTTACTGTCGTATTTTGATCACCCAAATAAGAGGGCACTAAACCATTTAAAGGATTGAAAAATGAGTTGTAGGATTTTATAATTGATGCGGCAAGATACGACCAACCAGTGTGCCTCCATCGAAAGGGGTGTCCTGTGAGTGCCCGCTAGGCTGTTGTAATCCACACTCTAACGGCCGAGTTCTGGAGACGCTGTTGAATTTCAGTGATCGCGCATACTGTAAGCCACTATACCACATTTTTTATAATCCAAATGGCTTATAATATATAAAAAAACAGTAGAGTCTGGCAAGACTGGAAGACCAATAAACACAGCTGGCATGTCCTAAACGTATTTGCGAATTAAATTGAATAGGAACATCTTAAAAATAACACTCAGATAGTTGGCCTTCCGACTAACCGTAACATCCATGTCACCAATTG
The DNA here is from genome assembly GCA_026419785.1 of Sclerodactyla briareus. Taxonomy (NCBI): domain Eukaryota; kingdom Metazoa; phylum Echinodermata; class Holothuroidea; order Dendrochirotida; family Sclerodactylidae; genus Sclerodactyla; species Sclerodactyla briareus. The sequence continues at coordinate 193,608 of JAODTK010002721.1, forward strand.
AACTGTGGTTCAATACCAGCTTACTCCACTGTAGCTAGACTCAAAGTCAATCGTGTCATTCATTATTTTCTTGTTTGTTACTGATCATCATGTCATTCAGCTTCAAAACTCAGTGGCATTTCGTGCAGGTTATTTGGTTGAGGAGGGGCAGATAAGAGGTGCCGGAGTCTTTCATCATTTTCACATTTCAACTTTAATGATGACAGTACTGCTTAAAATTACATGTTGCATACGTAAAACGCTGCAGCAGCACCACCATCAGGGACATTTGCCGTGTCACATTATATTGGTTCACTGGTTGTCAAATAACGTATCGGCGAACTGCTACTATTTCACCCGATGCTACATTTGCGGATTAACCTCTCCCCAATAATAAGCATTACTGATCACTGTCATTAACTGCCCACGGACCTATCTATAATATATCTTACTATATTCTACTTACTCACGTCATTTATCTGGAGGTTTCAACGCTTCAGTTCAGTTCGCCTTTCATCAACACATCCAATAGATAATAATTGGACTGATCACTGACATTATTTGCCCTGGAGACTGGACTAATCGGGCTCCTAATGATTTGATGTTTCAGTGCGATTTCCGCTCAACGGCGTTCAATAAATATTGAATAACCGATAAGGTTCCCAATGACTCGTCTCATTAACAATATACTTTTCATGGGAATTCATGCAACTATGAAACATTCATACATATAAATATCATAGTGCTCGTTTATAACAATGAGAAAAGCGATGACCCTCATGATGATATCATTTACAGTAATTGATATACACGAGATCACAAATTTTGTATGTCCTTCCGTGTCGCGAGAAAAGAAAAATTACAAAAGGCTTATTTTCGGCATTTAGGCATTGATACATTATTTCGCATAATTACAGTGATGTCGCCCCAGTGGATCACGATCCTCCATAGCTCCTTCAAAGAAGAAAAATGGAATTCATTCGAAAGGATGGTGCCTCTCGTCAAACCAACAGATCTGTTCCTTCATTTAGTTTCACTAGCTACGCCTGCCTGCACATTTACTGCTGAATAAACAACTTGACACGTTGAGGGGGAACCATCTGAAAATTTTGTTGACGATCAGTGCAGGCCTCACAACCGAGACATCGTATCTACTCGATCAAACGTAAGAGCGATTATCCCCAAGTTGGTCATTACCGGAGCTCTCACATTAGGAAAACGCTAGGTAAAGCAAACAGTTGGAAATCGAGGCGTAAAACGAAAAACAAAACAAAAAACGGAATAGCCGAACAGTAGCGTAGTAGCACATCATATAAGTATCTCTGTTCGACAATTAGCTCAACAATTCGGCTACACAGGCATTATAAGTTGAATACGGGGTCTGTTAGGAGAACAATCATCGAAGTTCTGGCAACAGCCTAGACCGATACCCGATATGTGCTATTTACAAATAACACGACCTCCATCTGACTAGTCTTTTGAACTTCCCCCTCAGAAATATCGTGGAGCGCTGGGTCAAACTCAAAAACTCAAAAAATATCATAGATCGGGTCAATGCATCCGTGGCTCATTGTGGCATTTATGGTTCCCCTCGACGACGAATGGACATACTTTTGTGATACCTATATAGTGACTCATTTTTTCTATTTTTCTATGATTGTAACCGTTATTGAAATTTGGGGCAATATAAGACATGACGGTGAAACAAAATTTCCGTATATTCACATGACTGGTTAGCCCTATCTATAACCGGTCTTCGAATATCTAAATACATATATGTAAATTTTCCGAGGTTGAATGCATGTCACTTCTCGTTAGATTGTAGCTAAATTGTGATGTTGAACTATGGAGAGAGACATGAATTTCGGAGCGAAGAAGAAGTTCGATGAAAATTTGGAGGAATGAGAGAACGAAAATCTGAAAATAAGGTACCGATACACGTATTTAGTGCTATGTAACGGCGGAGTGCTCAGAACGGCTCTCCGGTGAGAGGATTAGAGAACAAACCAATCACACAGTGGGAGATAACACACCACGAGCAATTGCAACATTAATCCCCACCTATAATGTGAAACTTCATAAACAAGTGAACATTACCCATACACGTGGTATCTTTCCATCGTATTTAGTATGATGGTTAGTGACCAGTAAGTTATGGAGTTCTGTGTAAGTAGTACCACAATCCAGTAAAAGAATCAAAATATAACCATTTGATTCGAACTCTTGTATTTTTACCAGGGATTCCGAGTTTTTAGAGTGCAAGTGTCGGCGAGCAGGAACATATATACCATCTGGAAACATTGGAGAAAGCGAATGCCTGTGTATGATTTAATGCTGCTGGAAGATTTCATCTACCCATGTGCCTCAAGTGCCTCATTTTGCCCCCACATTGAAGTTCCCTAATAATTGTTCAGTTGAATGTATTGGATAGTCAGATACACGGAAAATCTTGCGCTGTTTGGAGTTTCATCACGTTTATTTGACTATATTGAATTGTCCAGTGTGGAAATTATGTCGTGTTGATAGAGCAACACAATATAGGGTAGATTAAAGGAGACAATGTGATTTGTCCTGTTTTTTATGCAATTCTCTGTTTGTTTGTTTAATTCAATTTGTAATTATTAAGCTCCTGGAGAATTGTGTGACAAGATGTTGGATCGTACACGAAAATGTTTTCCATCTATATGATCTCTGGGAAGGGATAGTGCATTAACAATAGAACTTCATTGTTCAGGTATAGATGCAGATCCTATAGTGAAAGGTACCATATTCCTCGGGTTCGAGAACACCAGTTTTTCCCCTTTTATTGAAAGTGCCCTCTGGTCCACTCATATTGCAAATATTCACACGTTCATATAATTAATATATACAACGACGATTGAATGGCACATGGCATATCGAAAAACTACTCAAGATCTAACAGACCACCAGTTGGTTCATAACTCCCTTTGTAGGGACTTGCACTAAGCGAAAAGTCCGCGGTTCGAATCCTCTTGAAGCCATGAGCTTTTCATCATTTCCAGATTTTCCGACATTCCCGCCGCTCTGTCTATATATCACACCAATTTGCCCACTACAGGTTCTCACTTACACTTCTGAAACATTTACAACATAGTAGCCTCCTTATAGTGGGTGCCAATTGGTACACACGTCTAAAGGGGGATAGTACATCAACATAGAACTAGCATTGTTCAAGCATAGATGCAGATCCCACGTTGAAAGGTATCATGTTACTCGGGTTCGAGACCACAGTTGGCTTCATAGCTCAATCGGTAGGGCGCTTGCAAAAGCGCGAAGCGAGAGGTCCGCGGTTAGAATCCCGATGGAGCCATGAGCATGAGCTGCTTCTCATCACATCCAGATCTCCGATCTTCTCGCGTCTCTGTCCATATTTCCTGCATTGAGTAATGGTGCCATCCAACTAAGAATGGGATGGATTGATGAATTGAGATTTGCGAGTTTAAATAAAATTAAACTTACGCTTTGTTGCAAACCACGTATCGATAAGAGCATAATTACCCTGCTTTGGACTCGAATCATTTACTGATTCCGGTGGCCACATTGACGCTGCCCTTATAATATCGGTTGCCTTCATCAGATTACAAAGCTACGGAGATCAGTATTGGCTGTAAATCAAACAGGTCGTTTAGAATTCTGGATAGAAACCAAAAATCGGTCCAGTTATTGAAGTTTTTCCTGAGTAGACTCCATTTTCAGGCTTCAATGATAGGCGCATGCATGCCTAGAGGGGTTCTAGGATATACCACACCAGGTTTTACTAGAGCATTGATCATCATTGGTGATGATTGCTGGAATGAACTGTTTCGTAACATACTCACTCACGATATCCTTAAGAATAGGATGAGCATGTCGAAAATATACACATAAGCTGTGGTAGTTCCTATACATGGTTTCTGAAAATTACAACCAGCCTGTAATGGTGTTCGATAAGAAACTAGACACGATGGTTTTATTCGCTTCAATTTTCTGAAAATTTAATTATACTGGTTCAGAACGCACACAAATTGCTCATCGAGGAACCCTGGACTATTGATCGTGGATTGGAACCGGCGATAACTCGCCTTCTTCACTCGTCTAGTCCTCAGATGACATCGAAGCAGGGGCGTAACCCTAACCAATTGAAAAATGTCAATTACGTCCACTAGGAAAGTCGATCAGTGATAACTCCAGGATCCGATACATGTCCAACGTCACTGACCGAAAAGAACAGATGCAAAAATCTCAAAACAAACTCAAGAAAATCTTGAGTCTCTTCCTTACATGACAGCAAAACCACGAAGATCTCGTCAATCGCAACTGCAAGTACAGCCATCTACGAAACAAAACGTCTGGTGACTGCTAGAACTCAACTCGGAATGTATATTGGGAAGCGTCAATGATACATTGTACCTCTCCTCCGCCAAATAACATATAACAGAACTGATTTCATGTGTATGGGAGGCATGACTGCATGATATGAAATGCACTGCTCTTGACAACTTCAAAATATCATGAGTATGCAATGCTTACCTGTCTCTTATGCAAGTTCTTCTACCAAGGAGAGAAATTTCCCCCATCCCGGGGAATCAAAGTGGTAGTTTGTACCATCTTTCTCAACAACACGGTATCTTCAACTGGTGACAAGTACACCGGTTTGGCTTCCCATTCATCACTTTCATCCTGCCTCGCGTCGTCGAAACCAAACGGTTCGTCTACCCACCAACCGTTTTCATCGAAGATGTCGTACGAATCTCCACCTGCCCAATCTTCTTTCTTTTTAAAGTCACGAGAACCTTTCGGCTCTTCAAACAGAACTTCCATCCAATTTCCTTTCGGATAGGCTCTCTCTCTAATGTTCGCCAGAGTTCTGATGTACCCGTCATGTCCGTTTTCTCGTTTTCCGCGATGGTCGGAGACTCTAAATGAATCGATCTTTGCTTTAGCCGGTTGGGATGGGTTTGACGGGTCCTTATCGGCCACTATGACTACCACTGAGAACCATACCAACAAGTAAAAACGTAAGTACACTTGTGGATGTATTTCCAAGACATTTTCGTACAAGTGTCTGTCTGAAACTGAACTGTAATATCACCAGTCGCCCGTGTTGTATAGCTTCTCTTTACTCTCAGTCAACAGCCCTATACATTTGAAACACAATCAACGAGAAAGTAGAAGAAGTGTCAGTTGGGAGCGATTGTTTCCAATAGTAATCTTAAATTCCCAGCTCATTTTCAGATGAGCAGGTACTTCTTCAATGAGGCGTTTTCACATTTTCCATTAGATCAGGATAAATGACGCATAATTGACAACGCTCCGCTAACTAATTACCTCGACTCGGTGAATTGACAGACAATATGTTAACACAAATGAAGGCTGTATGTTGCTTCACGGCCGTATTTCATGGTGAAACGGAGCTTAAAATTGGAAGAGAGTGAATTTATGGTCTAGAATGAAGTTTAATTGCCTTCAATTGATACGGCCTTCGATTTTACCGTTTGAATGCTGCCGAGACGGGTGGGTCATCCCGAAAATGACAACTGTCCTCGAATATTTTGTTTAAGATCTTTTACATCACCTAAAAGGTTAATGCAAATGCGACCTTATAAGTGTTTTTCGTTGACTGAAATCACGTGTCTCCTGAAACTTCGGAATAATTTTTGCAATATATAGGCCTCCATACTAAATAGACGCCTGTGTCTTGAAAAATAATACGTTGTGTACTACACTACGTAAATCACATGTGACATCCCAAGAGCTCGTTTTTGAGCACGGGGCTCAAAGAGCGCGAATGGACTACCGTCCAATTATTCTGCCAATAGTCACAACTTCCATTTGTATTTTTTCTCTGCTAAACCCTGTGTAGACTCGGGCAGGTACAAATGTCAAATCTTTGGCAGAACAAAAATTACTGCTGGCAGATGGTTAGATGAATAGGCGGGTCTATCTACAATCTGACACCCAAAATTCCAACAAAAGCGTCGTCAATGGTTTCCTAAACTACTGGAATGCAATTAATAAAAGAGAAAAACGTCTACCAACACCTGACTATGGGACCGTTGATTTTAACAAAAAAAATCAAAATGACTGCCAGCCGCCATTTTGAGAATGATAAATAGCCATACAATTGCCAGAAGTTGCACAGGAGTGATGATTAAAAAGGGTTAATTCCAAAACTTAATCTACTATGGTGAATCCAATGGAGTGAGTCCCTGTCATAGTTTTTAAAGTATCATCATCACAACCACCAAAACCAAAATGGCGGCTCTCAGCCATCTTGAAAAGTATGGAGTATAGTATTTTCGAAACCTACGCTATACATTTACCAGGATGTCTGAGATAAACAATAAGCTATGAGTAAATTTCAAGTAAGGTAATGCCTCTAAATTTGTATTCAATGCCATCCATTGCTTGATCAGGAAACTCTGGCCGTCTGATCGTGGATGGACAGCGGCGAAACTTTGCCTTCTTTTTTCGACTAGTGCCCAGAGGAATACTAGGCAGGTGCGTGTACACAATCCCATCCTGCTCCCGGGACGCCATTTATAGTTCCCATCCGACTGACTTGAATTTTCTCCCAGTCCTTAGGCCACTTCCACAAGGGATGGGAGGGGTGGTAGCTACATGGACCGCCACAACAGCCACGACAAAACCTAACCAAGGAACTTAATTATTCCATGGAACAATGGACGCGAACCTCCACTACAACGGAATGACTACACGAAGCAGAGGCGCCGCAAGCAGGGGGCGGGGGGAGCGTCCCCTCAAAAAAATTAAAGTGGGGGGGGGGACCGTTCCCCCTAAAATTTTGACCAAATGAAATTTGAAGATTAACACCAACATCGACAATTAAACTATTGATTTATGCTGAACATGAAGAAATACCCCAAATGACAAGTCTGCGAATGGTCTTGATCATTACCAACTTGCAGTAATGGCTTTAGGTGTTACGTACGTTTCAAATAAAAAGACACAGATGAGAAAGATGTATCAAACTGTATACTGTAAAATTGCTATAATTTGCTACAAGATTGTTGCGATACAACAATAACATATTTTGAAACCTTGTTTCCTTGTTTGTTACAACATCCCCAAGAGAAAAAAGGTGTTACGTCTGGGAGGTTTGTAAAACCCAAAATTTTCTGAATCGCTCCGCTCCAACCAATGGGGGCGCCCCGCTTAGACAGTACCACACATCAATCAATCTAAAGTTTGGTCTGGTTCCCCCCTAAATTTGTAGGCTTCCGCCGCCACTGACACGAGACATCAATAACTTGGAGAACGGCTTTTCGACAAGCCAGCTGTCTCCGGTGGAATTCGATACCGTTACATCTGCATGTAGTGTCACACTCAATACCACTGCACCGCTACCATCAACCAGCCTCGCCACCACTACGACCCATTGACCAGACTCCATCCCCAATCCAAGAGAACAATATCACTTTCTAACCCCCATTCATGTCATTTTCTGAAAGTACACTCTGCTGCATGGAATTTAGTAGGGAGAGGGAGACGTTCTGGTGTAATGAAGGATTTAGCAGTAGACACTTCTCCATGTACAATAATCCTTAAGGGCTTTGCACGAAGAGGATGTACTATTTCCGAGAAAAATCACAACAATTGCTAAACTACCGAGTTGTTGTCTATGTCTGTGCGATTCTTACCACTTGCCAAAATATTGATTTTTCACAAAGAATATTACGACCAAAATTCACCCCTTTCCTAAACCAAAAAGAGCGGAATTCCTGTGGTCCCCATAAGAAAGCTACACATCAAATTTCAACTGATCCGACCAACCATTTTAGACTTATCGTGTTAACAAGCATTTTCAGACTTTGACCTCTGTTCACCTCAGATGAGCTTCGACCTGACCCCGGAAATCAATAGGGTTCACGTACTCATCATGGGGGAGACACAAACCAAGTATGAGCTCAATCCCATCCAGGTGTGAGATCAAGCTATCTAGCTATATATAGGCAACTTACCTGCGGCTAAAAACAATCAATACACTCGTGATTGGCTGACGCTTATGTATATATGCTGAAGTTAGTAAAAAATAAAAAAAAATAAAAAATATGAACCTGATTGGGTAAAGCAAATTGCCCAGGTGATATTCGTTCCCAACATTTTTTTTCGAGTGTAGTTTACTAATAGTTAACCAATTGTTAACATTTCGAACGCGCCTTAGCTTACGTGACCGAAAAAACTGCACAGAATACGCCCAGGTTTTGAACTCGACAGCGCTCTCTTTTTTACGGGAGATTTGTGAAGATGTAAACTAATTAAATGAATCCTCCTGTATTTTAAAAACAAAACATACGCTCGAATGACCCTTCCATTTGCTGCTTCACGTTAGTAACTTTTGGTGCCTCCGTAAAGTTTCATTTCAGCCTCGATGATGTGTTTGTCAGAACCAATCGTGTTGTATGTACGACGTTTTCTACACTGTATATTTGACCTTCCGTAATTCAAATAAACGTCAGGGACATCCAGTGGGATTGGTAGCAACAGCAATATCCTTAGCAACGTGGGTGTGTGCCATGCAGAATTGTGGCAACTTATTCGGCGAAAAATGGATCATACAATGCTCGTTTCTATGAGACAATTGCTGAACGTTCATTTGCTATTTAGCATGATAAAGGGCAGTACTCCCCAAATTGATCCATAAAGCACAGGTTACAAATTTCCCCGAGGTAATATAATAATTCTATTCTACAAGGGTCCTATTGTGCGTCACTCGAGTTAACTCGCCTCCCAGAGGTATTATATTGCGAAAGCCTCGGGTTGCGCCTCGTGCATCGCTTGAAATAACCCCCGATCGTCCATTATCCTGTAGATTAAAGACGCCCGCCCGTGGATAATAACCGCTACTTAAAAACGGCAGGCTTGGATACAATACGGTTATCGCGGGGAATGGGAAATTATATCCATAGGTTGAAACCCCATTGGAGCTATTGGTCCCGACGTTTGGTCCAATATGCAGAGAAATTTGCCACAATAATGCATGGGCCTAGTGGAACAGCCACAGATAATATATTATGTCAAATCAGGTTCTTTTGTTTTTCTTTCACCAAAGTAACCATCATCACCTACCAACCAACTACAGCAGTTCTCTATCATGGACTAAATTCTTTCTCGGATTTAAATCAATGTGTACATTCTAAGAATATTTGCAGAGTTGTGCAAGTATGACATATGAGTGGGGGATGAAAATATTCTTGCTTAGAAAAGCTGTTCAAGCAAGGAAGCTTTCCATGTCATCTGAAAGGACTGTGGAGCCGGAAATCTCTCAGGTATCATCCGCTCAACCGATTGTGGGGCTCCGCTTAGAAACTGGGTAAAAGCTGGCTACGCGACTGATCTCTCCTCATGGAAAATACCTATCAGAAAAATGAACTTAGTAAATAAACCCCCCCCCCCCCACCCCCCCCCCCACACCCTCCAGTACAATAACATGTTCGATATTGGGATATATCTGATTCGTTCCCATGGAGTGATAACAGTTTAAATACTGGCCGTAACGAATAACGCTATTGGGGAATCCTCGTTTGAACCATAATTGTTTCGGTCTGAACAAGCGCTTTGCCCCTGTGAACTGACTTATTAGCGCCCTTACTGTAAAGACAGAACACCTCAAGTAGGGAGAAAAACTAAACTCTATGGTAAGTTCACTATGTGCGTACATTGTTGCGTCAATATTTAATGCAGCTGTGATATCACATTCAAGCATGGGCGAGATGTATCTTCGTAGTGGGGAGTGTGTCTTTCAGTAAAAAGTTACAGTATAGCAGTATATGCGTGTTAGTCAGAGCTATTAGGCCTACTTAGATGCGTCTCACACAGGAATGTCTGAATGTGGATCACCCCCTCACGCTGCTCCTAGTTGAGTAAACAACCTAGCTACGGTGTCGGAAGAGAGGGTGATGGAGACGAAGAAAGTGTTCGACTACTCCTGCATGTGCGTGTGCCCGTCGCATGTAGAAAGACATAAACTATTATTGCATGGCGGAAGGCTTTCCGTTCTCGCCCATGAACACATGCACAGCCTCTAACAGGTTCCTAACTCTGTAACGGAAAGTCGTATTTACATCGGGTTTGGACTGATACATCAAGTTTTTCTCCTGCTATTAAGATTATCATTTTACTTTCCTGCAGTTGTCTTTGATGTGCGTTGCCCAAGTAACGTTGTATTAGGGGCCTACTGTTAAACAACAATATATAAAAAAAAAAATGTATCCGAAATAACGCTATGACATCTAGTTCAGGTTAAATACAACAGACTACCACACTGAATTCTTTCAGTATTTGTTACGGGTATATCCGTAAAAAAACTTCTGACACATCAAATGACAATTATGGCATTATGGGTTACCGGGCAATATACAGAGAATACCTAGTCTACTAATTGTGGTATAGCAGGCGCAATTTCGAACATGCTGTCATTATTCAATTTGCCAGTTCACGCACAATAAAAGGAAATTTTGTTTTGAGATAGGGCTCTCCAATTGCCAGCCTACACGGAGCCTGTTCGAGACGATTTTGCAAGTCGATTTGTTTGCTATTTCCTGGAATACCCCCATTCGTATGCCTGAAGTTTCTCATAGCCAGTTTTCAATGGCTCTGTTAATTCGTGGCTCATTCTATTTTATTGTTCTAAAACCAAGATATGAATAATTTGAAGAAAATGAATCACTATCTCTGGCAGATCTTATAAAAATGATGTCATTTATTAGACATCAGTCAAACAGCTCAGGTACCCGGTAGATCATGCAATGTAGCGGTGCTGGATTGTTTTGCCAACGCATACCCTGTGCATGCAAAAGCTCAGACGTTCCAGCGAAAAGTTGACCGATCGTAAAAATTAGGGCGCAAAACCACGCAATGTTGCAAAGGAGGTGAATGGCCTTTTGACATCCTGTATGTCTTGTTACCGTCCATCCCGAACTACGTCCCCTCTGGCAGAGGATCGCCCAGGTTTTCTATCTTCTATCAAACAACTGCTAACGTGAATATGACTGGGAGACAGTGTTCTAAGGTGCGGCCTATGAACCCCCCCCCCCCCATTGAGGGTGCGGTAGAAATCTTCGCATATACACCCGCTCGTTACTGCCTGATAACTTCGTAAGCATTTACGGATCCTTAGTCCCAATGTCTGGGTTGTGGAAGGCTCCGGATTTCTCATCTCCCACGGCCGGATTAAGGTAGGCGCAGGGAACGTAGCCCTCCTATTGTTTGAAAAGGCAACATGAAATATATTATGACTAATAGACCCGTCGAGTACCAAGAAAATTCAAGTCTCTAACTAACGCTCAATATTCACCGGGTCGGAACCGAGAGTACTTTACAAATGTTGACAAAATTAAACAAATGCTCGGAGCGGACGTTGGACCGCCTTCCCTTAGTCCCTTCCCCTGACTAGGGGTCATACACGACGCGGCCCTTCTCTTCGTAATCCTGAATCGCGTTCCCTGTTCCATATGCTTCAAGAGTCGAGTTACACTCCCTAGTATAGGTTGCAAAGGACTTTATGTTTGTACCGACCGTATTGATGTCTTGCCTAAACTTACCCCACCTGAATAAACCCGACTGAAGCCAACTAAAATTACGTGGTTCAACCGGTGCATATACTTATGGTAAGTGTGCGTGGCCGTGAAGTCCTGTGTACAACTGTGAACTCGTTCATCTACAGAAACTTCCCCCAACCAGGCAAATCAGCGGCATAGTAATAGTCAGTGTCTTCATTCGCAGCTGTCCCGCAGGTCCTCGGTCAAAGGCACTATCAGGCTCAAGCCTTCCAAGCCGTCCGCTTCCCCGGAGACCCAGGCCGGTTATTAACGGTAGGAATGGTCGTACATCCACCACCTCAGCAACGGAGTCGTAGTTGGAAATGTATCACGGAAACAACATCAAAGGCATGATCCCATAAACCACCATCATCCTTGAAATCACACAAATCGGTTTGGATTATTACGAACGGATCCTCCATCCAGTCTCGTTTGGCGTTGGATTTGGAGTTGCGAAGGATTGTCAAAGTTCTGAGAAGCTTGTCGTATATGCTCGCAAGTTCCTTGTGGCGGTTTAAGGCTCCTATCGATACTTTCCTGTGCGTCCTAAGCGTGGCTGGTTTGGGGAATTCTCGGAGGTCACTATGGCGGCTACCAAAAGCAATGCAAGATATCGAACGGTACGTAAGCTTTGGATGATATTTGAAGACATGTTTCCCTTTGAACTCTCAACTGAAACCGGTTATTAATCAATTATGATGGATCAAGAAGCGAAAAAACGGGATGATTCATCCAAACGAAAGATTAGCCTATTCAATGTAGAAGTAACATTATTAACATGACTACTTCCAATGTCTGTGCAAAAAATGTTAGTCACAGAGAACGAAACCTCCGACGAACGCGCGAACGAAAAACTGCTAATTCTAATAAGTACTTGAACAACGGTAGTAGAGACACCTTACCATCGAAATCCAAGTGCCCGAATGACATACTTCATGAACTGAACTTCTAAGATTGGGTAAATTTGACAGCTGAACACGAGTGCGAGGGTCGCGCTAATTAGTGTCGTTGCTTTCAAGATCCGTATTCCAAGGTGACTCCTTGTCGAACAGCCGCTTTTCAAACAGGTATCGAACATCGACGAATGCCGGCTACTACATTCATAGAAACGTTCCGTCTCGAATGCACGTATGAGGGGTGATATGCGCAGCGCAGCCCGGCTGCCTCGATAAACTCTCTATTAAATGGAGCACGCCGCAATTTATAAATGATCACAAGAATACAAAAATGCTTAACGAAAGAAATGCGAAAATGCTAACTACGGGTAACTATTTCTCTGTCCTTATATGCTGAAGCGAGCTATGTATAGAATATTCTCAAATGTTTGGAGGCAGTGCTTTAACAAATTGAAAAGTGAACCCCATGCATACCGAGTGGGAGGGAGAAAAAAACCTTTCGCCAGACAAAATCGATTGCCCTCTATTCCATTGTAGATTACAGTGTAAGCACCTGTCAGTGTACTGAAGGGAGCATTTTTGTTTTTATTTCGAGGAACATTCTCGTATAGGCGAGCGAATGCTTCAATTTGGCCTATTCTTCGTTGGTGTGATTGTGAAGATGGGACATCAGTTGCGGATATTGTAGGGACACCAAATGCACATCCGGGGTCATCAAGACAATCGTCAGGGCTACACTAGAAAGAGGGTGTACAAATAGGCTATTGTCTAGACGGCGGCCCATTCGTTGGTTCGTTTCATACGAACGAATGTCCTCTCGCATCAATAGTCGTTTTCACTGGCAAATGAAGGGGAGGAGCTGCTGAAAAGTTGTTTATGGACGCTGATGTGTGGGAAGTATTCTACAGTCATGCCGACAGTCACATGCCACTACTGAAAGTCTGATTCTGAAAGTCCGATTATCAAAAAGCCACTCTTTTGCCAAATTAAAAAAGGCAGCCTTAAACCCATTAAAATTGCACAGTGTGCGCATTGAGTCTTTTGTATCTCTTCAAACACAAAGCCATTCGTTAGACCTACTGATTACTTCCACTCCCGTGGGGTGGGGGAACCCCCTTGACTCGAGTATCTGAGATGAAGTCATTGCACACTGGCTCATGTGCATAAGTGGGATTGTTTTTGTTCATAGTATGGGTCAGTCGGTGTGAATGATTTCATTTGCTACAGGCAGACAGGCTCGTAGGTCGAATATACCCGCGGAGCAACTTCAAAGTTGCCGTACCTGGTCACTGCCTGCCGAAGACCTAGTATTGCCGCAAGCTCTCACTACATCCAAAACTAGTATCGGCTGTTTTAATCACATATTTTTGCTAGCTCAATCGCTATAATATATATAAAAAGAAATATTGATGCCACCACCGAAGGTGATGTGGCTATATATGCTGAAGATGTTGCATGCCACTATATGAGCGGGTGCGCGACGTTAACGTGCACTAAGGATTTTTTTTTCGAGTCCAAAAATGAACAACTTATGCCGAATTAATGGCAACAATTACATTACCAGATTTCATTCAAATATAATAATACTATTGTATTATAGTATTACTACGCTACCAATCTGATGCACAATTAATATGCTTCAAGTTGGCAAAAGTTAAGAAAAATTGTTATCTAGTGTTTCAGGAATTGTGCAGTCGAGTTGATTGAACACTAATCATGTATCGCCCGTTCATATTGCTGGAGGTATAGTTTTGTGCTCTAATGCGTTGGATAAACGATGAATTCGCGTTCTGTAATTCGTAGGCCTACTCAATATGCGTTTGGAACGTGGGAGGGGGGAGTAGACCTACTGGGAATGACCATGCGAGCCGTCTGAGAGTAACAATCAGTCAGATCACAAAATATTCTTCTCGTGGTGAGCTCTGTTATCTTTTTATCTGAATGAATTCTATTCTCCTTATATATTGAGTGGGAAGATGTATACATTCATTCAGGTTAGGGCTCGTTTGCCGCTCTTCTTATTCAGCCCCATCTGCTTTAAAATTTAAATTGCAGATGATGAATTTTCATCGTCACTTGAAAGCATAGCTATACAAGAAACGGATTACGTATTCTAGTAATAATCCCCAGAAATACAGCCTAGCAAACACGAAATGGCCAACATCTAGTTACGAACGTTGAACCTTCGTGTGGGTTCTATAACCACTTAACAACACGTAACTGTTATAGAGGGGGTTATTTGCATACCTCTAGTTATCCGCGAATGCACTCCTCCGCATCATCGGCTCGACAGGTGCTGATGATTAATGCAGGGGCGCCAAGTAGTAAGCTTTCCTTTACTCCAGGATGAAGTGTTTCAATATACATAAATACCCTGCAGGGAATTGGATAGTGGGATATTACTACTACATGCTGCTGCACACTAATGTAATACTATTCATTCCCACATTACTGATAACAATCAGTGTATTGCCAGGTCAACTTATTTGATTAGGTATACGTAATTATGTAACACTGTAGGTTATACGGAGCGGTGGAGCGAGACATTTTTTATATATACGATTATGACAACATATTATTTCCCAGGTTATTCGCATTCAATTTGACTAATAATAATGATAATGTAACTTGTATAGCGCTAAATCCAACCCAGGGTTGCTCAAAGCGCTTTACGGGTGATGAGACATAAACAAAACAAACATTAAGAACAACTAGTAAACATAAAGGTTTTTAGGTCAGCCTTGAAGTTGGGCAGATTCGGGGATGTGGTGGTAGATGTGGTGGTAGGCGCAATTCCGATAGCGGGGGGTGGTGCTGCCAACTACTGCGAACGCCGTCACCCGTAGGATCGTTTCCTGGTGGTGGTATCTCACGCTTGGTAGCGGCGGTGAGATCGTGTTGGTCATCGGTGGTTGGCGTTTCAGGATGTCGGACGTACTTTGATTCCAAAACGGAGGGGCACGGCAAGCGAGGAGGAGGATCTTGTACTCGACACGAGCAATGTAAATGGGTAGCCAATGTAGTTCCTTGCGAAGTTGTGTAACATGTGAGAATTTGCTAACTCTACATACGATGCATGCGGCTGTGTTCTGGGTTGTTTTGTAGATCACTCTGTGTGGTGTCGTACCGTATGAAGTGAGTTGAATAGTCTAACTGACTGCTGATGGTAGCGTGTATGAGTTTTTCCGTAGTCGGTTTGTCGAGATATTTCCGGATTTGCCTAACTCGCCGTATATGGTACATCGAAGACTTGAAGACAGATTTGATCTGGTCATTCATTCATGGTGAGATGTTTATCCATGGACACCCGAGGATCCGGGTACCTGGATCCTCGGACTAGTCGGCAACCTCAGTAATCTGAGAGTGCATGGTAATGACACACTGATAAACACTTGGAAATATTACGGTAATACTTTAAAGCAAAAATGCAAACCCCTAATTTTGAGATCTTTTCGCCAATCTTCTGCAGTTATTTAGTTATCTGTTATGCGTAACTATTATTCTCAGGGTCAAATCATGTTCTGCATTAGGACGTTCACCGCAAAGAAAAAATTATGAAGCCCAATTAGGACGAATTACACAGTATTCATATTGATAGCAATGTAAGATTGAATCAAGGGGGGTGCCCATAACTGGTATACTATTAGTTAAGCTGAACGAACTAGATTTCTTGGCAGAGACTTAGGAAGCTCACCTAGTTTAAGCAAATTTCAGTCATTTCAAGTAATGTCCAAAACCGTTGAAGTCCTATCCAGGCTGAGCCCCTTTTTTCTACAGATTTCCTAGAATTTTTCAGTCTCGATTCTCTTCGCCTCATCTACTGTTCTGGACGAAACAACGAGGTCGCATCATCCATGCAGAATTTTACGAAAATGGGCTTTCATAACAGTATTTGTTCATTTTCCGTCATTGATGTTGTGCTCACACAGGTACTACAAGGGACAAGGCAGACGCCATTTTAATCACCGGTAGTTTTGTTGCGAGGTCCACTCTACTAGGTGGCGCTAGACCAAATCAATATTGAATCGCTTTCCATGATAAGCGAAATTAGTTTTTCAGTCTTTCGCCAAAAAATGAAATAAAGCATAGGGAATGGCTTGATTGTAAAGCAGACAGACCGCTCGTCCGTTAAATTGGATTAGAAGCACAAATTGGGAGCGATGTTTTGTATAATATGCGGCATCCAGAGTACATGGAGTATGAAGATTTGAGATATATGAGTGATATCTGGGAATGACCGTATGTGCTATGTATCGATGTGGCTAAACACAACATTCCACAGCATAACCATCATCGAGGCCACATTTTTTATAGAATAATTTTGTTTACCAGCCGGTAACTGAAATGGATACTGCTAATGTGCATATTTCTCGAAATTCATTCAGACATGAGGACCATATTTGACACCCGAATATTACGCTGATCAGTAAGCTGCTATACTGATCCGAATCTTTTTTTTTTTAATACAACAACGTGAGACTGACCATCCAGCCACTGAACCGTAGAACTAACCAACTGCAATGATATTTTCAACGCTTCAAGATTCAAGGGCTGGTATTAGTAGACACAGCATATGTTTGGGATTCCTGATACCGTCGATCCTAAAATGGACTTTAGTTATTTCCAATTTGGCAATACAGGCAGATTTTCGGGTTTTTAAGTGGCCATGATCCCTGCTTGATCAAAGTTTGAAAGTATGCCTACTGTATAAAAAGTCCTTCTGGCACTTGGTTGGGGAAGTGATTGGGGATTCTAAATTAGCCAATTAAATCTAACAGCCTTTCATCAATATAGTACGGCATTGATAAGATCACGCACTCTAACTGATATCATCATCGACCTTCACGTTGGGGCCTACTTGGGATCTCCTACAGTAGGACACTTCGTGTACCTTCTGTCGCCTAAGAGCAGTTGAAAGACTTTTCGAACCAAATGTTGCAAACAGATCTTTGGAAGTATTTGTGGGGACAGACATCCATGTAGTACAATGTCCATGCTTGAATCCCAATTGAGGAGATCGCTGCTCCAGGGAAGCCGATCGACGGAAATATTCACATGACCTTTCCCGGGGTCGAGAAAGCAGCTTGTCCTGCATCGATAATAATCACGGGTCTCTCCTCTCCGCTCGTCCGTTTAACGTGATTCCAATCCGATGCAGGTTTGCCGGAGTATTTCCGGGGCATTACATGGGCAATTGGTGTGATATCGATGGCCGATGTCTCGTTTCGCACAGCTCTTTGAGGACTGCCCGCTTTAGAGAGAGGAGAACGACTGATAGAGGATGCCGGATGCAGAAAGTTCTGGAACGCCAACGACGGCAGTTACTCTCAGGTGACATCCATCCACCGCATAATCGCATATCCTTAAAACACATCTGGTCTCCGCTTCTCTTCAGCGTCAGTTGAATTTCATTCACCCCACTCCACTCGTTAGCTGTGAAATGCAAGTATACGCAAGATCATCTAACTCTCAAAAAGTAATTATTCAACTTTGGTTCCTGCAGACGTACGACGTATGCATACGTATTCATAGAAAAGCTACGCTCAAAATGTCAATTTCAAGTGTAGACGCTGTTTGCTCGGCGAGAGGAGAGATTAAGGCTGGGACTCCATAGATGCGCATGCGTACGGCAACAAATCGCCATTACTGAACTGAGCGTGCTAGTGTTTAATATTTTCATTTATTTGCAAAGATAGATATCGTTTTCACAGGAGCTAAGATTAAAGAATTGAGGCAAACCAACACTGAATCGGCTAAATGACACATGTAAGCGCAAGGCGTATGCAGAGGCGTAATCGCCGCGAATAATCCATATGAATAGCTTCTTTACAAAAAGCCAAGCACGACAATATCCCGGATTCACATACGCATCTATGGAATCCCAGCCTAGCACCTCGAGTGCCTTGTATGTAACAAAGTTGCCCAAGAGGATATATTCGTATCTGTTCACTCTCATACAACAGAAAGGTGCGGACATTTACCGTTCAAGTTACAGTGTTACAGTTTTACAACAAGTCTCCACAGAACATGATGTCTGTCATCTATATCGAGTTACGTCAGTTGTAGCAATGAATTTCTCCGCAGAGATGTTATATCCATCTTTGTCATGATGGTGGTGTGGAATTCGGTATAGAAATACGAGACTGGAACCAATGACCAAGTACATAAAAAAAGGCCCTACTACATCAGCTACTATATAACTGGCTATTGTAATATTTATATCGATGGATACCATCCCACAAACGCTAGCCTGTTTATTTGTCGGCTCCTTGAATATCCTGATCTGTCAAGCGAGTAGACCTCCCAATCCTTATATTTAATATCAAGTTTCAAAGTTCAAGTTTATTGTCTACCTCCTTAGAATATTTGGGTAACAAAAACCGTGTCCTAGTCGGAACATGCAATTGCTTAACCTATATGTAATGCCATTTTTCAAAACAAATATAGAAGTAGAGGAACCAGACATAAGTATATTACTTTTCTGCTCCTACCTTCCTCCATACAATACCCGTTCGATGCGATGCGCCAGTGGCACGTGGTCTGGCGTTGTACTGGCAGAGAAACTCGCAACGCTCGTACCTCGGGTACACACTCTGCGAGACAGAGGGGCGGGTCAACCCTCTTCTCCCCTCCCTTGTTTATACAGAAATCCCAAGCACTTAATTTCAAGAATATAAAGATACATGGCTCTAAATGAATTAGGAAAATATTTACCTAGGGATATGAAGCATATAGCAATTAGAGTGTAACTCAATAGCAACATTAAGTTACCCTCCTCAGTGACTCCATTGGACCCAGACAGTTAACTTAAACAACCCATTTTCTGACGCCCAGGAAGTCAATAACACAGAACGGAGCAAATATTTTGAATTTAGAGATTATTTACGTCTCATAGCAGCTTGCGAAAAAGCGTTGTCGACGTTTGCATGACGTCGTCTTAGTGTTATACCTATATATAAAATACGTAAAAATAGTCGCAATGTCCTGCGAGATACGCGGGGCTGCCATCGGTAACCAAGAATGCGGCGAAGTGAGGTAGTGAGACAAGAATCCAAACTCCGCCTCAGTCCAACATGCTCGCTCAACTCAGACGTAATCACATTAGAGCCGTATTACACTGGCGTTTTGGTTTCACCTGCTCAGATATCACGACCGCCAAACACCACTTTTCAGTGATTTCATGACTCCTCATGCCAGTCCGAGGCGTCCACTGACCGATCGCGGCGCCTTCGACCAGTGCCATGCGCCGAAGCTCCCTAGACATCAAGTTTCAAAGTAATTTGTTGCAATTCAAATATGTTTATGAACCTTGCGCTCATCAGTCGTGGAATGACTGCCACCAATTTGTTTCTTCTAGACATACGCACGATGGCTCCAACTATACACCTACTCGTAACTTTCGTTACCCAACCTGGATTTCAATATTTTAATCAACTCTCCGTTCTATCAGTCTGTGCACTAGCCTTCGTCTGACGTTACGCATGAGGTGCATTCAGTCATTCTCAATTCCTCGCGGAGGTGGGGAAGAATACATGCAGTCACGCTTGCGTGCGATGTGCAGACGCATGTGTGTGTTGTGACGGTCGTGCGTCACATGTGGGCAGATATTCATGTGATTTCAATTTCAAGAGAACGCAGGTGTCGTATCAATGTTGGGCGTTTAGCTTATAAATATACGGGGGAAAACCCTGCTGTCTGGAGATCACAATAGTCGATTAGAAATATAAAAGAAAAGAACATTTCAAGGTAAAATCTTAATACTGAAATTTTGAAAAATGAAATCTAAAATCGGAGAATTTATGTATTGCGGATGATCACAAGTTGTAGATGAGTAGTTTGTAGCCCCTCACAGAAATACACAGCAACACCTGTTTAGAGCCTTTTGCGATCATTAAATTTCATCTAAATTTAATCTGAAAAAGTAAAATGAATGGTTATAACCAGTGGTAAGTCTACTGCCGCATAATGCTTTTGCAGCTGGAATAAACTATGACTGCAATCGCACGAAAATGCGAAATTTATAACTACATCAAAAAATTGAGCTGCCTGGTTCATTTTCGTTCAGTATATATAGTGAATACTGGAATTGGCAACCAGGAAGCCAAACGGTTCGTGATTCATTGACTGCCTTGATGTCTGTTGACCTCACATAACAAGCTGCCAAGTATGAGTTCCATCCAGTTGAGGCAAGGCATCGTTGTTACAAGCGAATTTCATTCTCCCACAAAAACAACCCCCGGTCCACACCAAAAACAATATGATTATTGTACTTCGAATAGAGAAAATGCATACTATATCCTAATCCGAACTGACCAAGCATCCTGAACTTTTTAACTGGGTTTTCGGTTTAGATCGACTGCTTCGTTCTTTTTAACTTGCACCTGCAGTTTTATTCAGCATTCTTACCAACACACCTTATCCGCTTCAGGTAACAAGTACAGAAGTAAAGAGGTCGGAAAATCGGTATTTCTCACTTGAATAAGTCGACATCAAAAGTGGATGAAGACTTCTCTACCAAGTAGGAACTGTCCTCGTCCTGACACACTTCTCCCAGACGGTCTCTGTATGACGTCATCGTCGGGTCATCTCCCATGAACTGTGAGTCACCGAGATAGAGGTTGTCGTAGCAGACGGCGTTCGGCTCGAACCAGACCTGAATGCCGTCGAGGAAGCTTACGCATTTTGTAATTGCTGTCGACAGACTTCTAGGCACGCACCAGAGAATAACACGTCGTGGCTCCTGCAGATGGGCCATACTCATGTAATGTCTACAGAATAGAAATGGAATTTGAATTTTCTCTTCGGAATTCACAGATGGAAGACAACACATCCTCTTCCCTGAGGGACTTGTGTATTACACTCCCGTGTAGCCATCGGATATAACATGGGCACGCCATGTAGACCCGAAAGGTCCATATTATCATTTCATCTGGGTTCGAAGTTTCGCAATTCTAGTGAAATTCTTGAAATGAGTCTGGGTCCATCAACATAAAGTTATTGGAACTTTTTAGGTATGATTTCACGTCTAATTTTCAGATGCAGCCGGGCAGCTCAATCAGCCATCATGTCTCTCCTGTTCAAAAATCGTCTTTGGTTCACACTCTTTATAGCTCCTAAACGAACAGCGATTAAGAGTGCTAGCAGATGCGGTAAAGATGCGAGACTTCCCCCACAGTAAATATGGAACCCCTCGTCCTAGTATATGCTTATCACTTAATTAGATTACGGTTAATGCTCAACGCTAGATTTGCATAGTGAACGTAACATGGCACATTGTGACTTTCAGGGTCATAGGTCATTATCAGGCTATTTTGCATAGAGAAACTGAATTTCACAATATTGATGGATTCCCATGAAAATTGGCACTCATAGCAAACATTGAGTGGCTAAAGATTGCTGAATAAACTAGTCCCATCATGTATGTATGTATGTATTATAACATGGTAACTCGCCCAAGCCAGGGTCCAGCTCATAATTGGCTCATACTTGGTTCACGAATCCCATTGTTCTTTCCTAGCTTTGGACTCGAAGCCTCACTTCAGAAGCACAGAAGCAGTAATCCACAAAATGAAATGCAGTGTAAATGAATAAATGCGGGGGCTATATAGAACACGTACAACAAATGTTTGCCTTTAGTGTAACGGATTCGAATGGCGCAGTATACTTGCCTAGGATTTGCTTGAACAAACAGCCTCAATAGACTGAACAAATACACATAGGCTATAAGGTCACAACTCAAAGTCACAACTCAATGACGGCCTGACATTCTATCAACAGAGTCAAGTATAGTGAATGAGATCAATGGAAGGGGTACTCATGTCATTGGATAATAAACGTTCCCTCTCGTATATGCCTACTAAACTAGTATGAACCAGTGGTTTTGAACACATCACATTTAGGGAGTTTCGAGGGCAGATGGGGGGATCACACCCATGCATGTTTGAAAAAGATTGTTTCCCATGACGGGATCGGATCTAATAACACGAATAATATGAAAAATAATGATCCTGGACATGAACGCAGGTGGAAAAACAAAATCAGCATTGACCTCATAGCCACCGTTCGATCACCTCCTCTCTCTCTACGATCAATGGAATGATAATATGTTTACACAACTCAAACACCAGATTAGAAGATAACTGGTAACGTGGTTGCAAATTGCTGAATTATTGAGTTCACACTGTCTATCCTGGAAAAATGAAGA
Organism: Sclerodactyla briareus; assembly: GCA_026419785.1. NCBI lineage: Eukaryota > Metazoa > Echinodermata > Holothuroidea > Dendrochirotida > Sclerodactylidae > Sclerodactyla > Sclerodactyla briareus. Next base: position 216,248 of record JAODTK010002721.1, read on the forward strand.
CTATGTAAATTAGGAATAACATATGAGGTAGTTAAAATATGAAAATAATTTAGTACATAGAGAGCAAAACTTTCGTTGGATCCACAATCTAATTCGGTAGCCGAGAGGGCGCTATCATGCCTGAATACATTCACTAGGTATGTTACAACTCGGTGTATCAATTTTAGGGTAGTGAGCTATACGGCACCTAGACCTTATGCTACTGCCTGTAGTCTGGAACTTGAAAATCTTTTGAAAAGGCCTGGGTTATGTTTTAGGTGGGGTGAAATATATCTCCGATGTTAGATTCGTTTTATTTCCTGGTCAAATACGGCAGGCAAGTATACTGCATGATTCGAAGTTGTTTATTAGTCACTGTAGCTTACTCACTGTATGTATTTCAGCTGGGATAATCCCGTTCACCCGCGAACCTAACACCTCCCACAAAATGGAAATTCCCGCTTTACCTCTAGGGACATCATAGGAATAGGCATAGGCAATATGTAAGAAGCTGACCCCGCGGGCCTATTACACATAGTGCCCTTATCTACGACAACAACACTTGCATTTATCCAGTTGCTAAACTGACAGGTCGTTTACAACCTTTGATACTTTACCAGTCCGCGACCAGTAAATACACTACCAAACCTGTGGGCATGGTCGACGCTTAGCCAAATTACATAGTCACAATGCATAGACACAGCCTAAAGAAGCACGAGCCTATTCATCGGAATTGACTGAAATAGAGATGTTTTAGCAACGTACTCACTTGTGTTTCCCTTGAACGTTCGGGAAACTTTCCAACCACATTGCTTCAATCATGCCTGCAGACTTTACTATCAGCTAATTAATGTTAACAATAATACACCAGTTAGTAGTAAACTGTAGTACAAGGGCGTCTCTGGCCCGCTCGTTTTTTTAAATAGCGGTGTGTTATCTATATCAAAGTGCCTTTCGTTCATCGTTCACGAGCTTTCTGCACATCAGATGTAATGCCGTTCACATAGACTCTCTCGGTAACTGTTCTTGAATAATTGTGATAAGTGTAATCAATGGCATCACTAGTCTGTCAAACAAAGATCACATTTCGACCTCATTTTGCAATCTCTGCTCAAATTTTCTTTCTGGTTAGGTATTCATTCTTGGGGCGTGGACAATGTTATCTATGGTGATATGAGCTGTCTCCATTGGGGTTAATATATTAATAATATATAATAATTCAATAATAATATGAATAAATATTCAAGATGGCGTCCGAAATGGTTTGCTGTTAATGATCTATTTCATATTCGCCGTTACAATAATTCCATAAAAAATTATAGGGATGAGCTATCTGAGCAGAGCGCCTCCGAAAATTGGCGCGTAGCGTACTGGAAACCCTCCAAACATGAGAAGCTCGATTGAAACATGTAAAGGTTTTTCCGCAATTTCACATACTTTACCCAGCACATATATGTTCCCCGATGACATTATATGCCCTCGTATCAGTAGAGATGGATCGTTGGTGTGACGTCATCACCAAGTGCTATGACATGTCAACAAGGCAGGTGGTTGATATGGGTAACATTCGACAGTTGTGAAGTGCTCATTGTTGCATCATGGAAAGTTTGAGAGAGCTTCACATCTTTATTACAGTCATGATTCTTTGGCGTAAGATGATTGATTTTAATGCAACGGGTTCATCGACACCAATTTTCAATTTCAAACCTTCTGGCAACTACTTGAAACATTGGCAAAATACCGGGAGGCTGCTGCTCTAAATCCTACGTACAGGTGTCTGAGCACGCTCTGACTAACGTAGGTGACATACAGTACACCATGATCTGTCAGGGTCGTCATTCTCCCATGTTAGGACAGGATATGAGGGTACGTATGAGAGACATGCTAACAATTATGAAAAAATGTGCCGGAGTGTGCTTGTTGCGTCAGAATTGACTTCAATGCTTCAATCTCTCCCTACAAAAATAGTACACGGATTTATTATTCTTAGGTGCTAGGTGAGGTCCTCCTCCAAACTCCAAATATGGAACGTTTACGAGCTCGTATGTTCCTGAAGATGTTGATGCAGCAGTTCAAACATTTCCTGCTTGTGTGTGCAACCAAGGGTGACCCAGGGTTTGTCTCAACGGAAGAACGAAATAAACAGTTCAGGCTGTTGACATTGTTGATAAAAGGACTATTCGTATTTGACACTTTTTTTACATACCAACATTTTAAGACTGATTATTGAAAGACCATGGGCTTGGGAAACAACGAGGCAGAGGACTGGACAAAAGGCAGAGATGTCAAAAGGCAGATAACCTTGTCAAGCTGGCATCAGAAGTTGGCCAGTCCTGTCCTGGATATTTGAATCCGTACAGACTATACAGTTTTATATATTGTACGTTTCGTCGTCTGACACACTTTTATAAGCATAGCAATTATCAGGTTGCTATCATAGCAACGGTACACCAACAACTTTCCTGGAAAACAGTTTTTATAAAATCCAAGTAAACCGAACAACCTAGACATTGACCAACCATCATTGCGCTGTGAGATGATACCGCGAACTAATATGAATTTCCGCATATCAGTCATGGCGGCCGCCATTTTCGACGCCATCTTGAAAATTCCAAATGCTCAAGGGGTGGATGGTCTACCTCAGCAGATATGTTTATATGCACTCCAGTGATGAATAATTAACAGAGGAAGAAATTTCATCAAAGAACACAAGGTCATGCCGGACTTAACTTGGGTGTTTTGATATCCTTGGAAGAAAGGTGGTTTGTCAAAAAAAAAATAAAACAAACCTCGTGAGTATATGAAAGTCAACAGACACACACACACACACACACTTTACACAGTTACACAATACACAGTCAACCACCAATAAGGAAATTAATAGCTTATTTCTTCCTTCCCTTTTTTCAGGAGCGCTAGGTATGAGATTTAAATACCGAGGCCGAATCGGTGATTCGCTGTGTTGATATGGAAATAACCGAACATTACTCTTCTCAGTCCGGTTGGACTGAGAAGTGCCGACTCAGCGCTTCTCTAACATAAACCACATTCCCAATTGGTTCTTTCACTCCTCGATCACTTCAACGTCTTTCGACTGCATGCCCCCACGGAAGGCATGTTATAATTAACAGGCGTTCGTTGTGAGGGACGCATATGGGCTAGGTCAACCACGATCTGAATCTTTGGGCCGACCTTGTGCAAATACTTGGAGAATCATCATGTTCAGAATCAATCATTAGATGATGTATAATGTTCCTCAGATTTTTCATTTCCACTATTAATATCTTGAGGTCCTCACAAACGAAACGTCGGCTTCTTGTAAACATACCAATGCAAGGTCAACCAATGAAACTGCTCTTTAGTCAAATTTGCAGATGACACCGCATTGATTGGTTTGATAACGAAGGATGATGCTACTGGGTATATGGAACAAATACATACTTTGATACCTATTGTGAAGATAACTTCCTAGAACTCAATGCCAACAAGACAAGAGAAATGGTCATAGACTTTCGGAAATCTGGAGGGGTACCATGTAAGGTTACTATTAAAGGTAATACTATTGGGTGGATAGTTATGGATATCTTGGGGTTGTGATTGATAATCGTCTGGCTTGGCATGATCATGTTGACATGCTAATGAAGAAACTGAATTCCATACTAAAGGGTGGATAGTTATGGATATCTTGGGGTTGTGATTGATAATCGTCTGGCTTGGCATGATCATGTTGACATGCTAATGGAGAAACTGAATTCCAGGAAGCATTGCCTGCGTACGATCAACAAGTTTGACATCAATAACAGCATTCTTGCCATTTTCAATAACTCTATCATATGTAGTGTTTGGCAGTACAATCTTATTTCATGGGGCGGCAATGTTAGGAAAGAAGATGCCCATCGTATTGATGCTTTGCTCAGACAGGCAAGTCGCATCATTGGGGGGAGTCAGTCATCCTTGGCTTTGTCCTACCAACACCTTCTAGGGGTTAAGCCTGATAAAATCCTACATGAGGAGGACCACCCACTCCACGAGTCTCTGTACTAAGCGATCATCCCTAGAAGTGGTGAAATGAGGCTGCCGTTGGCTAGGACTAACAGTCACCTCTCCTCCTTTATCACACAGTGCATAAAGCGTCGTAACCTGTATTTCAGACGTTAGTTATTGCATGCTTCGTTGTTAGTTTGTTGTCGCCATCTTCTCACAGTGCAATGTGTTGTTCCCATATCTCTGTTCGTTTTTATTGTCGTATTTGTACACATGTTTTTATACTCATGTAATTAATGTCTATTGCTTACCCATTTAAATGTTTTCTTTATTGTTTTATACGAGCACGCAATTACCCCTTGGGGTTGAATAAAGTTTATCTTATCTTATCTTAACATAATGGGTAGGCTAATCAACACACACAATTTCACCTAGATTTCACCGGGAGGAATTTATCAACATTGCTGTTTGTGTTATACGTTGTTCTGGGCTTTGAAGATTGGAAACTAATATATATCATCATGATATCATATTCTAGCATAATAATTACTTACCTTTCAATGTTTACGCAAGCTACCGGTTCCAGAGAAGCAAGGGTCGACGCGCACTGTCTCAGAAGAATTTCTGTGGTTGGCTACACTGACCTTAATCCCTGTTCCTCAACCCCAACCCTAAGGAAGGATTTCATAATTACAATAGAACACCACTAACCAATCAGAGAATTCCAAAGCAGTGCGCTTCAACTAGAGAAAATATATGAGGACACTAGATGAAGATAAAACCACTGTATATCGTATTTTTTCCAGCAAGAAACCCGTAAATAACGGTGATGGGATTGTCATTTCACCTGAAGACGACGAGCTAATGTCCTTGAAATTATCATTCAATTGAAGCATGATTATGTCTCCCCTCTAGCGCAATTTGTCGGTAATTAGGCGCCATGGCCGAGTATAGATAGAGACTATCCTTGAAATATAAACTACGTCATGACACATAATACAATAATGAACCTTTTATAACGTTTTCACACCCACTGTACAGGAAGAACTCATATCGCAAGAGAGAGATTTTGTTTCACCCGATCGCGCGAGGTACATAATGTTGGCGTATGAGGTAGTCAGCTGGCGGTAGAGAGGATGGCAGGGAAAAAAACACCTCAGCAAATATTCTGGAGAAAGAAAAGATCAGGAATGGGTCAAACAAACTTGACATTGCAGTCGGGCGGCTATTTGTTTTAAAGAGAATAAGCCTTTCCACGGTAACAGTTCATGAGATGGTTATGCTACTGTGTCAAAGTCCATAATGGTATATCGGCCGTTCGTCGTTGCACGGCCAGTGTGCAAAACAATCTTTTGAACCTCCACTGGCGAAGAACTTCTCGTTCTACCAGCAAAGTACATGTCCGACTTCACGGGGATATCCGAAAAGATGGGGTACACTGATTGGGTTCTCAAAGATTGGTGACAGTTTGAAGAAGGTCGCTTGAAAGGCCGTATTGATAGAGCTAATGGGAGCCTCTCCTACACAGAGCTATCTGCTATATAATTGTGACATCCCCGCGAGTACTGTGAGATTAACGAACCGTTAACTGAATAATACGATGACGCGATAAGTGACCACTACTCTTCACGTCGACAATGGAGGAGTCCTTAGCATTAACCGAGGAGAATTGTGCACTATTAGCATCTTGACGTGCAGATAAGCTGCAGGCGGCACAGGTACAACGAACCGGACTCTTGAAGAGGCAGAGAAATGGAGTTTTATTTATTTTGGCATATAGAGGCCACTTCCAGCTATCCCTTTCGGCACCAATTTTCGTCGCAACGTGTCCCAATCGCTGAGATAGAGGAAGGGGATTCTTAGCATGATGTGCCCTTAAACCTATACCGTAGCACAATATTTACGTCCTGAAATTCAACTGCTTTTGACGTCATAACCGAGCCATTCTACGTATTATTGTTCGAGCTAGTGTTATAGCAAGCGCCGAACGGGAGCACTATACATTTGTACCTCGATTTGCTCCTTTTTTGTCACTAAATTTTGTTTATCATAATTACCATGCCTCATGGAATCTATTGATAAAGGTTTATGAAGTCCGTTCTTGGGTTTCACAGGGGGGGGGGGGGGACCCCCTTTTCCCCAATCAATAATTGAAAACGAAAACGAATGAATTTTAAACAACGATCTTCTCCTAATAAAATTGTGAGAAACCTGGGGACATCAATTACAGGTGAGTAACATATCTTTGGTTGGGTCAATCTGTGGTGTTTGTCCACTGCCTTCTGCTGTGGCGACTATGAACGCACCACGTTTAATAGGTACAGCAGGTTACTCTGCTCGACTCTAAAAATAGGCCAGGCTGGTATAAGTAACTGTAAGTATCATATCCCATGCGTACACTATAACGTGACAATTCCTCGCTGCTGAGTTTATAATTTAGTCCCTTCGACGCTGGATTCCACCAAAAAAGAGTCACGTATTCATAGTAATTATGCCTAAACTTGAGTCTTATTTCAGTATGTGTTTGGTATCGTTTCAGTGACGTTGTTTCACTCGAAGTTAATAAGGGGTTCTGATAGAAAATGTTTGAGGGATTGATTGATGTTTTGTTTCTAAACACGAAATTCAAAACCTGGATTGAGGAGCCCATTATTGTTTTGGATGTCAGGGTGTGAGCTGTGAGGGTGTCTGGAAACCTTATTAACAATCCTGATCTGATGGGGCAAGTCAAAAGTCATTGAGCCTCGGGCGTTTCTGCTGGTTTATCTACTGACGTTTTTTTGGTCGAATAATCTTTTTTCCCTGTTCAGTCATACCGCACAATGCCCAATCTGTGTTTGGTGTGGGGAGGCATGTCTGTTTTTAGTAACTACCTATTATTCCCCGCACTAGGCAGGATTTTACCTATTCCTCTAGTACGCCTAATACCATGATGATTGAAACTTGGCATGGTGGTCAGTGGTCACACGTCTGCAAGTATCATAGCTTAGATGTTTAACAATGGGAGGACATGACTTATTGCTGCCCACATCATGAAAGGTAACCCATATAAGGATTCCATTCTCAGCAATTGACCATACACGGCAGTCCGACAATAACAACTTCATTCTACAGCATGGCAATTTCATGAAAAGAACATCTCCTGGTGCTAATTGCTATTACCCTTTTAATAGCTATATAGATTCATATGCATGCGGAAAAGTGGCAAAGTGGTAGCAGTGATGGATGTTTGCCATGTGGAGTTCAACTTCAGAACACACTGGTAGAGTTATCCAGGGTGGCTGTACTTGTATTTATGCGATGGCCCCAGTTCTTGGCAGACCTTCTTTGCGCTTCACTGTCATGCCAGTGGGCAGTCACGTGACATTGGGCACATATCTCCAGGTTCCGAAAATTGGGTCGGATATTGGAGTTACTGACTTCACGTTGTTTTGATGGAGACTGATGAAAATGTCGTGGCAGAAGAAGGGTATCACCGTGTCACAAATGTTTTTGTTTTTTTGAGCCAAGATACAGACAAAGTGTACTGCTCCCAAAATGCAAAGGGTATGCAATCGCTCTATAGTGCTCGAATATTTAGTTTGGTGTGCTTGCATACCATCCGGGAAAAATATTGATAACAAATGTTCCTTTTCTTCCTTTTTATTCTAATATAATAAGTGGCATTGCATGAATACAAAACAGACATTTACTGCAGTGGTGAAAAGTAAACAGATTGATATACATTGTATTCCATCAGAAAATAAAAATACATTACCTTCCTGTGAATAAGAAAATATTCCAAAAAAAGGGGAAAGGTGCTCATGGTGCGGTGTGATTTTAATCATGAAATGAGCTACTATACAAAAAATATGATGTATTGCCGTACTTTTTGTCGGATGTGTGTTTGAGGTGGTGCTCAATACAGGGGATTCTCGGGGATTTCATCGGTTACATGCCTGCCTGTTAATTTTGTGAACATGGGTTGATTGGCATTTGTATATTTACACATTCGGCTACTTCGACCTGTAAATATATCTACAATGGTCAGTGTTGGGGGTGTGTGCCGGGCTACCCATGGGAAATGTGTCAAGGTGCAACGATCTTGAGGCCATTAATGAGGTAGCATGAGGGAGATACAAGGTTATTTTAATCACAAATCATGAATGTTTGTATCATTCAGCTGTTATAAGTCGCCTATTACAACAGGCATGCATAAGGCAGTTACAATCTGTTCTATTGCCTTATTTGACCTGTCAATAACCTGGAAATCCGATTAGCTCAGTCATTGAAACTCCATACCTATTGACTGAAAGATTTGTGAGTTTGATTCCCCTAGACTGTTCTGGTTTTATCTTGGTGCTCCTAATACTCATTCCAGCATTCTTAGCTATTCTCAAAGCGCTTCACAGATTAATACCCAATCATTGAGACTGGGTGTTGTTCTCTAACCCTCCCAGAACATATAAGGCGCCCATGTACTCACGGTTCCCCCCAATCATCACCTGGTGGGGTGGCATTTGATATGAAGTGCCTTGCCTAAGGACACCCTTCGTCTGGCAGTCCGAGCTCTACCGATGAGCTAATCTGGTTCTAGGCAAGACTCATCTCATTCAGGTTCTAATTGGGGACCTGTAGAAATTACAGTACAACTGGTTGCTGTATTATCTGCTGGTCATTCACATATAACATCATCCATTAAACATGGCTGTTTCAATGGTTATTCAACAGATTGTCTTTATAACTGGCCGCCTATTTACTGCATCAGTCACTGAAAATGTGATAATTTCGTGATTTGTTTTTTTTGAAAACCATTTTTCCCAAAAATTAATTTTATATTATTTCGTTTTTTTATTTAGTACCTACACTGAACTTTTTTGCCATTGTGTTACTCATGTTCCTCCCTGTATGCCAGTAGCAATGTTGCTTCGTCCCGCCCACTCTTAAATTCGATGTGAGTGTTGGATTTAACCAAAGCACAGTGCCATACCAGAATAGTCTACAAGACCATTATTTATGGAGCCTTTTTGACACAATAATATATCCTTCATATGATATGTATTGTAGACCAACAGGGTCTTTTTCTAAGTCCCTTGCAATGATAGTCTCCCTCACATCTCCACAAACTTATACTAATGACTTGTAGAAACTTTGCATTTTTTCCTGTTGAAGTAATAAAGTTTTTATACATGACAATACTACTAACCGTTTTTTGTTTTTCTAATTCTTCTTGGGTATTGAAATCCCCAACCTATTCGCGATGGGACCTCCTCCCTGATGCGCAGACCACAACAGGCATGCCGTTGGTATTCTCACATGTATCCCAAGAATCCCCAGCGCCATCTTCACGATCTTCCTGTATGCTGTAATATATCTGTAGGCGCCGTGTAGATCAAGGATATAAATACAGGAATTCGTAATGAAAGTCATTGTTATTGTTTACAAAAGGGTTTGGTCCTTAAGTCAGCAATCGTCCTGATCAAACAGAACAGAATTTCAGATCTTGTCAACATTCAATTCCACAAGCAATGAATAACTAACTAGCTTTTATCCCTCAGATAAACAACATCAATACTATTATTGTTACCAGTTTGTGCATCCTAATTGGCGAATGTTTTCCTTGCTCATATGGATTATGCGTTATAAGGAAACCGTGAGCCTGTGTCAACCAGAGATTTTGCACAATTTTTAGGCATTCACCCACAATTTCAGCACTTTCCTGACAACCTGTACACACTGTAACACTAAATATAGCTGCTGGCAGTGGTGTCTCTGGGATCATCAGTCAGGATGGCTGATAAGAGTGACATGATTTTCCTTGTTTGGTGAAAACTTTCTCCCATTTCAGGTTTCATAAAAACCAATAAAAACTCAAGAACTTTGAAACTTGCATTGAATGAGGGCTCACTGAACAACCACATCCACAATTTTTGTGGAAATCCTCAAATTCAAATCGTTTACCCAGCGACCTCAAAATAGGAGTACTGTCAAAGGACCCTCCCCCCTCACTAATTTCACAGCATCAGTTGGGCAGTTCCTTTCTAACAGCCAGAATCTGTGTCCGTACTCTGTAAAGGTGATTGCGTGTCAGTAGATACGGTAGGACACTCCAGCCTATTAAGTGCCTGGCCTCCACATCAAGGTATACATGTATACTGTGGTATAGCATGATCTTCTACAACCCCCAGCCCTAGATTCCCAGACTTTTAATTTGTGTGTTGAGTACGGGTAAATCCAACTAAAAAACTTCTATTGACATTGACCGGGCCCATAGACTGCCTAATCACTAAGTGCTGAGATTCTTCGGAGTGCTCTAGATGTCCGGGATAGGATTTTGTGAATCTGGATGTAATTAGTTCACATAGAAAACTTACTCATTCTCTTTGTGTCCCTGCCGTGGCCCATACTGGAAAATTATGCCACCTCGAAACGCCTCATTCGACAGATCGGGCGTGAACTCCATCATGGTCCGATGCACTGTCTTGCAGTCTCTGTCACCTCTCCCCTGCGATCATTCACCGGGTCACTTCCCTGCACCAATGACCGTCTGGAAGCCGTTCATCATCCAGTGTGCATCTCCCACACGACACCTATTGGATCATGTAGGAAATAATAGATATTGATTCAGAGTGTGTACAAGTGTAGGCTATGTGAGTTATGATGAATTAATAATGATTATTAATTACTGAGATATACACAGTCTCAGACCATAACATAACGACGAATAGATTTTGTGTATCTCTGCCAGTAGTCAGATCATAAAATCCAATCCCCCCTGTAGTGTGGTGGTTGCACATTATTGCAAGTACAAAAATATCGCAGGGCAGCAATTTAACTATTTCTTTACTATCCAACTGGAAGGCATATATACTGTCATATGTAGTTTTAGGAATACACACAACCGTCAATTTCATTTTTTCTGTTCATGACAACTGGAGAATTAAGAAAATGGTACAGTCATGCAACTATCGGGAAAGTTTTGTCCCGAAAGACATTCCCATTGACTTTGTGCAGAGTTTAGCTCTTGTTTCTCACATATTGACGTTGGTAGGTGTATCTCGCTAATTGTTACTAATGCAGTTATGCTATCTCAGATTCATCCAGTTCCAGTCTAGCCTCCCCTTCCTTCACTGTCTGGAGTCGTATTCACACATAGGCCCGAGGTTATGTTGTTCTTTAAATCGGACATGATTTAAATTTACATAGTTGTTATCAAAATCGCGGCATAGGCATACATGTAGGACTATTCAGCTGTTACGCCAGTGCATGTACGCAGTGGCTTAATGTTTATTTGTCGCACACTGTAGGCTTATCCTGAGCTTTTGCAGTCAAAATACTCACTTTAAGTAAGGGCATGTGTATTCCAATTTTTTGCATAGGTACAAATATTGATTGAATGTCCGAGTCCTTGGCAGTAATCTGTGCCGAATGAGGATGCTTATTTTCATTGTTTAGTTTCAGCAGGCTACTCAACTGTCAAAGTCCAACGTCCAAATACTGATAGTCCAATACTAGTCAATTTTTCAGGTTTCATAAACGAACATGGTCCTTTTGAAGTCCATTTAAATTTTGGTTGAAATGGAATTCTTCGATCCCTAAAGATTTTTAACAATAGGCTATTATTACTTAACTCATTTCAAAGACAATTACATATCCATATTCCCATCGCTAAACTTCGCTAGGCTCAGTGTGGGCTCCTAATACTATTGCAGATCATTTAACGATCGATGGCCTCCCGCAATTCCTACCGCGACAGCTCGGCTGCCTGGCCTTGCTGATCGTCTGCAGCATTCGGCTTTCTCGAGAGGCTCGAATTGGTATGGAAAATTATTACCATCGTGTCGATTTCTTGATCGTCGTTGAGTCCACCACGTATAAAGTCTTCCTCGTCCAAAACTTGACGAACATGCGAAAGATGTTAATCAGATCCCTCCGAATCGCTCGACATTTTTCTTGATTAGGACTTGTTGAGGATATGATTTTTATTTCGTGTACGCGCATTTGAGCTCGAGTGACCACCTAGTACTAATTCTGGAAGAGAATTATAACATTTTTTTTTCACGATGTATGACAAAACTACACACAAAGGTAAATTGGCCCCAAAAACTCGGTCACCGATACCAACGTCCGCCCCGCTTGGTCTCTTGTTATGACATCACGATTCTCATGGCTGTTTTGGCGAGATATGCTACGGAGCCGTTTAGGGCAAATGTGAAAGTGCATTTTCAGGACAGTGGGGGCACTTAGGAAAAAATCAATGGTGGGGTGTTCTTCCTTATATACTATTGTAACGAATAGAATTGAGTTTTTGTCCATTTCCCTGCCTCTTTAACACGATTTTGAAGAATCGTGAACAACTGAGAGATTGGGCCGGATAATACTGATAATGTGCATTGTTTTGTTGCTCTATCGATTTATTGGTTTGATTGATTTGATTGATGTTGTGCTGTTTGTTTTGTTTGTCGTGTGTTGTTTGTTTTGTTTGTCTGTTTGCTTGTCAGACTGAGAACAACAAGCAGCGATAGTATCAGTAGTCTATTATACAAATGATCAATTGGCAATTTTCATTCCTCCTTAGAATATTAAAATTTGTCATAATATGAACACAACATTGAATAATGAGCTCATGAGTCGATTGGTAGACATAATAATAGTACCAGGTTGTAAAACGAAAACAATTCTTGAATGTTACAGCACGGCCATTGGTTAGACAGGGCAGTTGGTTAGACAACCTGGTGTTTCCATACTTAAATAGAAGGACTCGTTTTTCGAACTAAAAATTCACATTATGTTTGTTGAGAGGTATGAAAAGGTATCGTCAACCGATGATCAAATGTTTGATTGCATCGCGAAAACAAACAGACCCAATATATACTCTCACATCTCTACTCGTCTAAACTACTGAGGACCTGACAATAAAATCGTCCGCACATTGCTCCTGGTATTTAGATGAAACGTTGCGGTCTTGGAGCTATCTCATTGAACAGGTCATGCTAAACAATCCAATTTTCCATTGATTATTTGAGCTGAAATTAATGTTCGTGGCTATTAGCATTATTCTTCGACGGAGATTAATTCCTAACTTTGGTCTCTTTTTAGAGACTACGTAAATCACCGTGCTCCTGATCATTCCGCGCTATTGATTCGAATTAGTATAATAAGTATATCTGAAGTATTTCGGTACTCCTATCCTTGCCAGAGGCGCTCTAAACTGCGAATTGTTTGCATTGTGTGGTTTCCTGCAAGAAGTTTGCAATAACATCGTCCAATGTTACTTTCGAATAAGAAGTTGCATCTTTCATAATTCCGCATGATGAATTTATCGGCTGACTGTTGCTATTCCGCAAAATTGAAACACTCCCAAGAGAAAATGAATTTGAGTAATACGCAACAATGTAACATTTTGGCTCTATTGGCGTATTAATATATAATTGATTCTGTTCTACTCCATACTTGAAACGTCAGAAGGTTGGTGCTCGCGTTCACCAAAAACGTGAGAGCCTTAAACATGAACAACAGGGATCATAAATGTAGATGGAAAACCACAAATCATGTTTGACGATGTCCTCTAAAAACATAGATAGGGAGCTGTGTATAAGAACCAGATTGATTTCCTCAAAGTGACTCAAAGCCTGTATACAACACCATCAAATGGTAAACACAGTAGACAAACGATGGGCGGCATACCGCGGCAACACTCATTTGCCCGACCAAATGCTCGGAAACAATCTCTCTTCGCGAGCAGGTCGATGGTTCCATATGGTTCGGTATAGTCATTGCATTGAAACCCGGGTCAAATTTTCTTTGCCTATAAAAAAGAATGAAAGGGTTCGTTTGCCTATGCCTGAGAATACACACATCTGTTTTCGGCGAATAGAAACTGAAACGCGAAACAGGTTCAAAGGAATAGGAGGTTCACAATACGAAGCTTGGTTTTGTTCCTAATCCAGTTATGTCAGACAACACATTGTGACAATTCAACTTCTGCAGTGCTCTGTGTGCCTTCGTATTCGTGTACGTGCTTTCTCTTAGTGAACGCGTCACGAAAACATTATCTCGCGTCTCATCTTGAATGTTTCTTCTCATTTATGCCCACACTCCTTTAGCGGAATGTCTTACTTCCTTATTCGGCCGACAAAGAAAATCATCAAAGGAATTATATTTTTCCATTTTGGGATTTTTCAATTATTAGATTTTTTAGATTATTTTTATACTATTTTATTTTAGATTTTAGAATTTACACAATATGTTTTCACGGGAGATAACCTCTTCAAGTTTAAAATGTCAAATTCTTCTAAGTGCGTAATTTGTTTACAGGAGACAGAGACACTTCAACATTTGTTCTGCAGTTGCAGCAAAGTTGCGTGTCTGGGGCAGCATAGAACTGCCAAATGTAAAACTTGGATGACAGAGAAACACGAAATCAATTGGATAGAAATCCGATCATCAGGACCTGTTATGGCGAAGAAAAGTGCTAAGAGAATACTTTTCGATTTTATTTGTCAAGGTATGTTTTGGAATAACAGGGCTAAAGGTCCTTGGACGGCGCAGCATTATCAGGATCGCAACTATTTTCCAACACCTCATGAAACTAAAAATCTGCCATTGGTACAAGTATACTCCAGTCGGGAGAAACGTTCGAAGTAATGGCAAATATACTCCAATGACAACGATATAGTAGTCCTTCTGATATAGGTGAGGGATATGTTTATACTTTTAACTGTTGGATGCTTGCCCAAGCCACGACTTTTGCCTGTCAGATAACTAACAATGTTTGCAATATTAATGCCATGTCATGTACGCTTGCCAATTAAATGGAAGTTTATTTCTGGACAGGTTAATGATATTTGTGGTCTATGCTTGCCGTGTGGGCGAACCTCTCAATAAAAGAGAAGAAGTCACAGAAATTATACTCATTCTCGCAGAAACCACAACTAAAAAGGTTTGGGAAAATAGTTCCCTGAATGAAAAAATCTCGCTGATGATATCGTAATATAAATATGATTCCGTTTTAGGATACACCGTATGTTAAGGTTGGAAATTGATGATTGTACTGATTGGGGTATTCACGTGACGCCATACTTTCTTTTCATAGGCTGGTCCTCAATTTGTGTTTATCTTCCGAATAGTTGTCGACAAAGGATGTGCTGTTCAAGATTTGTTTAGTTCATTTGTATATTTGTGTTGTTTTTTGTTCTCAGTTATGCTCTAATATGCTCTGAGACGTCAGTGCACCGAAAATGTACAATGTAAAATTGGAATACTTCAAAATATTTGATGCAGAGAGGGTCCTCGACTTCCAAGACGTTCAAATGTAGTCTGGAGTTTGATTAGGATTTATACCAGAAACTTTGGAAATGTAATCATTGCACGCAGGTCGTGGTGTCTAGATGAGCCCACTTCCAGAGTATACAGATGTCGCAGACACTACTAGTTAAGCCGAAAGGGTAAAGTTCAAGTTCGTGAGAGCTAAACTGAAATTGTATATACACGGTCTGAGTCTACTCCACAGTTTCTAGGCCTACGGTTCATATTCCATTTTCAAAAGTACACTGAATCATGATCGACACACTTCGAAATGAACAATGGTAATTTGAATTTTAACTTTTAGGCCGGGCGGGAGAATACTTGAATGAACAAGCGATGTTTCAAGGTGATTCGGCATTTCACGAATGAGGGTTTTGAAAGACATGGTTCAGCAAGTAATAGTAATATATAGTTGTCATGTTGTAAAATATAAGTCAATAATATTACAAGGACGTACTCAGTTCAGGGCTCTAGATAGAGATGAAAGAGGAAAGGGTATATGGAGGGGTTTTTTTTGTTCTACGCAAGTGACTAGTGACGTTATTGACAGGTGTCACTCGAGAGATTACCTAGAATTTAAATGTTCTAAAAATATCCTCTGATGGCTATGACAGGCTATTAAGTAATGAAATGAAAGCGCAAGTCCACCATCGCTAATAATATTTCCACGTGGATGATCGGATTTTTAATCACCCGCCTCTCGTTTGTCGTTTGAGGTATTTACGTCAGAACAATTCATCGCAAGGCCGGTTATAACCTCTGTTTCATTTGTCGGGGCGAAGTGTTCGTCAAGGACGACCGAAAATGAGGTTGTGAAAAACTGTGAACTTCGAATGGCGGGAAACTCTTGCACATCACATATAGGATAAATGGTGGACCTGGCATCTGTACTCGCTTCATTGATTTTGTAATCGAGAGGAGCTATTTCTTTACTAAAAGGACACGACAACCTTTCTAGTGGCATGCATAAGAGCTATCGGGGAGGAGACTTAATTTGAAAACAAAACTGCCTTTTCTATAACGGCGAGTATTCAGTTGTCTCCTGCGACCTTGAAGATTCAGCACAATAACGATAGTTAGGCTGGAATTAATTGTGCGGAATGCGTGTCGGGATGGATGATGCAAATCAATATTACGAAAACAACCGGTAACGTTCGTTCCAGAATAGAGGACACACTACAAGTTTATGCTGAAAGGACTTAAAAATGCAACAGCTCATGCATATTGTCGTTGACTGGCTTTTAAAGGTCGATGTTCCATAGAATCCATTCGCGATGATGCGCTTCCGTATACGCAATGGTAAATGTGCTTATTTTGCATATACAGTGTTGTTTTGCTTTCACTTTGTCTGTTTTTCCCTCTGTGGAACCAATACCTATCGTTGCGAACTGAATAGGACATATTCAGACACCGGCCCTATCTTCTCTCACGAGAATTCGCGATTTTCCACATTGCTACAGACTCGGCAAAACGCAAACAAGAAGTCCAGCCTCATGCTGATTCCCTCATACTGATTGAGCATACGAAACCGTGATATAACAGTAACTACTGATGAAAGCGAGCAGTAGTTTGTTCCTGATCCATGGCTAGGCTGTGGGTATCGATTGTTCCGACGCAACTGAGTGGCAGGGGTTGGGTCCGGACCCCTTAGTCTTAGGGCATCCGTGCATTGCAAACCTAATTGCTCTTATTGTTCCATACCGACCTTACCAACTGATCGCGCCCTTTGTTGGTTTGACGAACATGAACTCGTACATGAATGTACACTCATGCAATGGTAATTAGTACTGTGACTATTTTAGGGAAGCAGGCGATCTACTACACTACTTAAGCTCTCAAATCAGAGGTATTTGTGAGAAGTTTTCGAAGGACTGGAAAATTAAATCCATTAGGTGTTCACGGCAATAACAGTCAAGTACTTGATCACAGGGGCCTGTGGAGGAATCGGAATGGCAGAAAGAGCTTGCATGACGTTAGCCACACATTTTTGGAGAGGGGAGGTCGATAGAGAGAACTTTGTTCGACACATTTGGCACTTCAATAACAGTATTCAGAAGGACAGAGAATTGGGTAGTTTGTTGGTGCAGTATCTACTCTTACACTCCAAAAAAAGCTGTATGGGATTTACTCAACATTAGTAATAGCACACTCTATTCCAGTGTCGTGTGAAGAGAACAACAACTTTGTGCAGATTGTACACAATGATTGGGTGATTTCGAACACAACTTTGAAACAAAGAATATATTGATACGCTTAGTGAAAATGTCACGTGATATGAAATGATAGGGAGCCTAACTTTTATATATGTTTCTTGAAAAGTTACTGATGCCGGGTTAGTAGGATTTGCGATGAGGGGGATACAGCAAAAATGTGTTTGATTGGATAAGGCATAAGAACATTTGGGTGTGTGAACGAAGGTAAATGAAATGGCTCTCAATCTGCGACCATTCGGTGTTGTAGTTTATGCAGTACTGAAAACACCGACTCGTAGATCTATAGACGGGAATACCCCAGAAGGTTGAATAGCCATTGTAGTATTTGGAATCATAATAAGGGAACAGGTGAGGGACCAGTTGACTTCCAGGTGACTGATTACCGTTTCCGAACTAAGCTTCAAATTCTCATTATTAAAATCCGTGATAAACCGAGCTGTAATTTTTTGTTCTCAGTGCGAAGCAGCGCTTGTTTGGACCAAAGGTATCGGAGTAACGGGATCGACCAATGTATGCCATTGTTTTTGGGTAAATCTGTACGAGTATTGTCGGAGTATTGGTTAAATGCGCAAAATAGGGCATTGAAGTTCAACCCGGCGATATAGGAACAAACGTAAACATACGTGTCCCGACAATCCTTGCGTTTCTAACATGATTTTTCTTCTCCCGCCAGCGTGGCTGCTGAAAATGTCATCGGGTTTATACTGATTTCTACAGGCACTGAGCTATTAATAGTAAGCACGCCGACAGCTACGTCACGCGCTGTGCCATCTCCGTGTTGTCTTGATCTTTCAGTAACATAATTGGTAGGAAAAAGGAAAAAAGGTAGTTTCGCAATTATTGCTCATTGGAAGGAGGGATAGCCCAGGCAAACACAACATTTTAGCAATGGTTTAAAGCTTCGCCCCCTATAGCGGAGATCCCAGTGTTATAGAGAATTGTGTCATTTACTCTATATGATGAAGTTCGGTGTCTTGTCTTAAGGTTTTGTGATATAATGCGAGGCTACTATCTTGCCGGCGGTGCGGTGCGGTGTGTTAAAAGAATTTGGCACTGTGTAAAGAGTAGGAAAATAATGTAAAATGATCGTTCACGATGGAATCTCTGTAATAATACAGACGTATACTCGTGAATTTATTGGATGATCGTTGCCCAGAAACCAATCGACAAAAAATCGGGAACATCAAAGAGGCAGTATTATCTCAAAAACACCCGGATGCTGGAATGTGCCGTTTGCGTGGGAGTTGCTTGTGTCAACAAACAAGCGGAGGCAGCCAAATTGCCTCGGAACATAATATTGGAATGAATGAACGTATTTTACAACCCTAACCCCACACACCCCCCCCATCCAAATCATCGCGTTCTTGTGTAATTCACATTTAAACAGGCAATTCATGTGCAACCCACAGCGAATTAATGGACGTGCTGTTTGCGCGATAATATAGTAAATATTCGCTCGACTGTATATAAGAATTCGCATTGAATTAGACATACCATACCTTCTTAATAAGTAATTGTACTGAGGAGGTTTTCCCGTTGTGTCGTCATGCAAAAGACGCCCCTTTTTTGTTAGCCTGTTACTTCCAGAACGACAATGCCCCTCCTAAAAGGGCAAAATGATGAATGGGGTCGCATCTAAAAACTAGTGGACCAATATACGATGCGAATTGCAGTACACTTTTATGTGGGGTTTTACCTCTTATATTGACTGGTGCAATAAATCTTTTATCAGCTGTGGTCGTACCCCTCTCAAAGCAAGATGTAAGGAAAAAGCCAACGCATTTCTAACATAGCAAAAGATCATTAAGTCCAGATCATCAGTCAGCAATCAGGATGTTTCGTCGAGATCTTGATAGAAGCATCAGGATTGCTTACAGATTGCTACCTTCAGAACATTACTTGCAGCAGCTTGACATTGAGAATACCGAAGCCTTTTTGGAAGTTCATAAATCTAAACGTAATAGCGTAAAACGTAAAACGTACTAGCATCAACACTCTCATCAAAGACAACCTGAGCAGTCACTTTGCTCAATTGGGAAAGCCGAACTGCTCAATGGATATTTGGTTCCTTATCACTAAGAGAATCCTGAGTCGAGGCGTCTTTACCCACTCCCGCTGCGTGTCAGACCATATCTGATTTGAATATCTCGGGACAGGGTGTGCAGAAACGTTTGGATAACTCAATGTGAATAAAATTTGTGGGCCAGATGGTATTTCACCATATGTTCTGAAGATGTGTTCAACCAGCATCGCTCCGTTTCCAGTAACCATCTATCAAAAGTCAATCAACTCTGGCAGCTGGACAGCTGCCCCAGGATGGGAACACATGCCGTGGTGACACCTCTTTTCAAAAAAGGTCCAACAGACCCTGGAAATTACAGGCCAGTTTCGCTCACCTCTTTTCCATGCAAGTTATTGGAACAACATATCCACCATACTTATGAATTATTGGATTGTCAGCTTATGACGAATTTCAACCATTGGTTGTCGGAAAACTCACTCTGTGAAAACTCAATTGGCCATAACCATCAACGATCTGGCTAGAAGCTTGGACTGTGAAGCTAAAACTGATGTAGTGATACAGATTTCAGCAAAGCTTACGACAAGGTGCACTACGGTCTGGCTACAGGCTCCAACCATGACATTTCTGGCAAAAATCTCACACGTGTTGTTATCGATGGTGTTAAATCGTCACTTGGTGGTGTCTCGTCGGGGTACCTGAGAACAGTTCTGTGGAACATTGCTTTCTCTCTATATATCAATGATCTTTACATGCATGAACTCTATCATACGAATGCTTGCTGATGACTGCATTTTGTATCGTACTATAGGTTGCATCAGGGACGACCATAGACTCCAACAAGACTGGGCGACTGCTGGCGATTCGGTTCTAACGGTCTAAGCTGCAAGATCTAGGGTGTTACCGATATGTCATTGATAAAAACGCCTCTCGAACTGGTGAAAGTTCATACAAATCTTGGTGCCACAATCACGAGTAATCTCTCTGGACCATAGCACATCAACAACATTGTTTGTGAAGCCTCGAAGTTCCCGAATTGATTATAGGAAATCTTCACGACTGTGATATCAAAATTAAAGTTACTGCCTATAAATCTCTCGTTCGTCCCTGTTTGGAATATGCCTCCTCAGTTTGGGATCCATACAAAGCATGTAACATTAACAGACTGGAATGGTTCAACGTAAAGCAGATCGCTTTGTTTGCAAAGCCTATTGTCGATCAACCAGTGTGACCGCCCTTCTTCAACAGCTTGGCTACGACACGGCAGCAAAGATAGCGTGATTCGCGACTCAAGCGTTTCTACAAATCAGTTAACAAGCCGGTGGCTCTCCCAGTACCAGACTTTGTCGAGTTGACAATCACTCAATCAAAGAGCCTCATTAGCCACTGGTTTAGTTGTTATAGACAGATTTGTGTTTACCACAGATGTTTTCAGTGGTCATTTTGGCTAAGAACAATTCCAGATCGCAACCAATGTTCTTCAAGCCAATAAAGAACACCAAATCCAAGTTCTTTCTGGCCCATTGATAGAGATGGTTCATCATCAGGAGTTTAAGCTGTGCATGTTGCATGTTGCCCCCTATGCAGTGATATTGAGAACTACTAGTGGTGTTTGCATAGTAGACGACAAGGCAAGACAAGAAAAGTGTTTTCTCTCAGGATTGGCTGGTCGATTATTGTATATATTTGGTTAGCTTTAGGAATGTCGTCAGCCAGTAGGGAATTCTTGTTCTGTGGTGCGCATTGTGAACCATACATTTACAACAACCATAACATCCACAAAACCACGATTACACGAGTTACCACATCCTTTCTGGGTGATCCGTTAAAAGGAGTGAATCATCTCATCCGCCCAAACTAACACATCCAAGAATCGACTGAGTTAGGCATTCAGCTGAATTTCAAGTTATATAAACCATAATAATTAATTATTATGTGTCGACGTTACCAGGTTGAAAGGGATGCAAAGTTATCATCACAGAACAGTCAGCATGGAACGTGTCAAAATTACAAATTAACCCATGGACTCAGACTGGACTCAATGGGGCCCTCGGCACGGGACGCAGTCGGATTGGACTCGGGACTCAGACCCATTACTTGGGCACTGGACTCGGCTCGGACTCACTGATGAGGACTAGGGCTGGGACTCACCATCAGTGTCCACAGGACAGTACGGCTCACCTCCTCTATATCCCATGGCAGTACATTCAACCACTATGTGAGGCATCAACTGACATTGAGAACTGTAGATTTGGAGAAAAAACCTGCGTTCAAATTGGTCGGAAGAATGGTAGAAATGGTATCAGTATCACTTTACAAAGCAAATATTCCGAGTTCGAAATCAGCCAGGCCCAGGACGTTTTTCAAAGGTGGCGTTCTTGCAGTTGCGATGGACAGTACTTAGTAGTCACTTCATGGTCCGCTGTATTGCAGTGGACCTCTGGGGGTTACTGGGGTTCGTTGCGGGATATCTGCAATAAGTCCCGCCTGTCGGCTGTGAGTGAGCAGTCACGTTGAACTTGAACCTCCGAGAAAGGGGTGTTTGGGTATGGAGGGTACCTGATTAGTCCTCTCGATGGGGAGGCGAGTATCGCCGGCTGCTCATCCACGATCAATGCGGACGGGTCAGGGTTACTTGAACCTTACTTGGCTTCCTAACCCGTAGAAAGCGAAGCGAATCAGTTGAATGAGTTGACTGACGTACGGAGAATTTGTAAGAAGGGGGAAACTAAACTAACTAATAAACTATAAATAAATAGTTTAGTACCCAGGTAACGGGTAACAGAATAAAGAAATAGCCACAAAACTTGAAGTCTCTAGATGGAGAAATTCATCAACACTGCTGTATGTGTTATGCGTTGTCCTGGGCTTCGAAAGTGGGAAATTAACGAATATCATGATACGTTATTTTAGCGTCATAATTATTTACCTTCAAGGTCCACACAAGCCACCGTTTCAGAGCGGAGGACTGGTGGACGCCACTATGTTCGAAGAATTTCTGTAGTTGGTTTCACTGACCTTAATCCCTGTTCCTCAACCCCAGCCCTAAGGAAGGATTTCATAGTTACAAAGACACTCCTTAAGCCCAATCAGAGAATTCCGAAGCAGTGCCCTTCAACTAGAGAAAAATATATGAGAACACCAGATGAAGATAAAATCACTGTATATCGTGATTTTTCAGCAAGAAAACCCGTGAATAATGGTGACGGGATTGTCATTTCACCGGAAGACGACGAGCTGATACCTTTGAAATTTATCATTCAATTGAAGGCATGATTATGTCTCCCTTCTAGCGCAACTTGTCGCAATTAGGCGCCATGGCCGAGTAGATAGAGACTATCCTTGAAAGATTAAAACTCCCGTTCATGACAATACAATAATGAAGCTTTAATAACGTTTTCACACCCACATTACAGGAAGAAACTCATATCGCGGGAGGAATGGTTGTTGTCACCCAATCATGCGAGGGACTGATGTTGGCGTGTGAGGCGGTCAGCTGGCGGTAGAGAGGATGGCAGGGTGAAAAAATCACCTCCGCAAAATTGTTCTAGGGAAAGCAAAGATCAGGCATGGGTCGAATAAACTTGACATTGCAGTCGGGTGGCTAATTGTTTCAAAGAGAATAAGCTTTTTCACGGTTACACTAATGATATGATTAGCTATGTTGTGTCAAAGTTCATTATGGTAGACGGCCGTTTCCGTTGCACGACCAGTGTGCCAAACAATCTGTGAACCTCCCCTGGCGAAGAACTTCTCATTCTACTAGCAAAGAACCGGTTCCGATTTGTTTTTTAGTATTAGTTTTTTTCTTCAGACTCCACAGGGATATCCGAAAAGATGGGATGGGACTGGTTGTGATTCCTCAAAGATTTGGTAGGCAGTTTGAAGATATGAAGGTCGTATGATAAGAGCTAATGGGAGCCTATCTATACCATCGAGATGTTGCAAATGAGCATGCGCACGACTCACTAATATGAATAGGCTTATTCGGAGAAGCAATTCTCACATACACAATGCATACGAAAGCCATGAATACAAATATCCAAGGGACTGACAACGAGTACGTGTGTTTTAGAAATGGATAACACAAACCAGGCCACCTCTCAACTTACCAGAGATTCTCAAGGATGGCATTGTCTTTACCGAGTGGTAATGGCCACAGTTGGTCGAAAGGTCGGACTTTCACCCGGGAGACCGGGGTCCGTCACGGTTGGGCCATTACCCGTTGCCTGAACGCCCACAAGGGATTAAAAGGGAAAAAAACGAGGGGTAGGCAGGTTGCCGTTTGCGTATGATTACCCCCACAGAAGGTACGGCGACGAAAGGGCAATTGCCTAATTCCGTCTATCTGGTGGGGGATGTGCAGCTGACAATAGGTGCAGTATCAGTATACCCTTTTTTCATAATAAAATTTTTGCAGAGACGAATCTCAATATAATGCAATAAGTGTCAATGGAACATTTACTGTTTACTCTCATTAGTTTCTTACTCTCACTTCTTGAGTTGGTCCCACAGCTCAGATTTCCTTGAGATTTTGATTTGAATTTAAAAAAGGTTTTTTTTTATGCAATGAAAGTTTATTGACGTTGTTAAATCTCGTATATGCAGTGTGTACATCGTCGTTAACGGGGGGAGATTCAATAATCCTTTGCTCACCCATATATTTCAAACATGAATGTTGTTTTTTTTGAAGACTTCCTAATATATTCCATCAAGACTAAATCCTTCTCTTTTCCTATGTTGTTCGAAGAGTTTTATAAAAGTAAACAAAATACTTTTCGAAAGATATTTCCCAAGAAATAACAACCTATTGAACAGAAACTTTACGTACTTGAATAAGGAAATGTAGGATGGGTTTACTACGAGGTGAAAAAAATGCAACTCCTACAGAGAGCTATATCTGCATATTCGTGGCATCCACAAGTACTGTAAGATTAACGGACGTTACCTGAAATCATAGATGGCCGCACGAAGTGACTACCACTTCACCTACGAGGGAAGTGTCATCATGTAACGGGAGAATTGTGCACTATTCAGAATCTTCAAGTGGATAAGTTTGGCAGGCGGCACAAGTACCCTATACCGGACTCTATTTTAAAATAAGTGTTAAACCACGGAGGAGTGGGCCGGAAATAATAATAATTGCATTGTCTGTTTTGTTCGTTTGTCTGTTTGTTCGTTGTTTGTTGTCAGAAGGCGTTAAAAAATAAGCAGCGACGAGTATCAGTGGTGCGATTATTCAAATGATCATAGGCAATTATTAATTCCCTTGATCTGATTTGTCATAATAATGACAACACAATAATGTGAGCCATTGAGTAAATCGATCGACAAAGTACATCGTAATGGAAAAAATTATTGTAGGTTATAATGTTACAGCAACTGCAATTGATTATACAGGGCAATTGTTAGACACCTGGTGTTCCATAACTGAAGTTGGGTGTCTCGTTTTTTTCAAACTAAGATTATCATTACGTTTTGTTGAGAGTTATAAAGATTATCGTCAACCGATGATTCATATGTTTTTGCTCGCGGAACAAAATAGACCAATAAACTCTCACATCTACTACTGTGCCTTAAGCAGAGAAAACTGACATAAAATGGTTCCAAGCAACATAATTCCTGCTAATTAGATGGAGCATTGCGGTGTTGGAGCTATACCAATGACGCTCATGCTAAACAATCAATTTTTTTTTTCCTTGATTATTTGAGCTGAAGAATGTGCGTGGCTAATTTAGTAGTCTTTAACAGAGAATTAATCCCTAACTTTGTGTCATCTTTGTAGAGACTACTTAAATCACCCGTGCTCCTATGTCTAACATTCCGCGCGCTATTGATCCGAATAAGAATTCGCGCTACGTGGTTACCATTTTTGAGAGCCGGTCATCTCAGTATATCGGTAACAGTCTATCCGTGTCAGAGAATCTCTTTAATTCTGCCTGAATGAATTTATCGCTGACTGTCTATTCTCAAAATGGAAACAGTCCGAATAGAAATGATTTGAGGTGATACGCACAATGAGCATTTTGGCTTTATTGGCGTATTATACATAATTGATTCTGTCTAAACGTCATAACTTAACGTCGAGGTTGGAGCTAGCCGTTTACCAAAAAAGTGAGAGCTTAAAACATTAAACTAAACAAGGTATCATGGATGAGAATGGAAAAACCACAATCATGACAATTGATCCTCAAAGTGACTCAAAGCCTGTATACACCATCAAATGGTGAACACAATAGCATTATGGCGTATGTGTTTGGGAATGGAGGATCCTACGTCCTAGTGATTTCAGTGATTTCTTTCTTTTCTTTCTTCAAAATATTAGCTGAAATAAGATATAATTAAACATGACAAGTCTGAGTCAATGTTCAAGGGGATAGTGTCTTTTGGAACTCGACTGAATATTGCTCAGCCATTCTTGTTACGTGCAGTGTTACATCATGGTGAATATGTAATTATGTGAGTGAGTTACTCCGACCTTTGAGAGGCAATCCCATCACAACCATCGCTAACTCTGCGCATGCATCATCTTAACAGAACAATCTTCTGTGTGTATACTAAGTATACGACCGGTGAGCAACGATATCGAAGGGCCCACACCAGGGGTTGCCAACCTACGCGGAGGTTTTCCAGGGGTACCGAAATCTAGGGAAAAGATAAACCGATGGTTGATAGACAGAATATGTTTCAATATTCTACGAAGCGTTCGTTGAGTGGGCCAGCAATGTTGAATCGCTCTGACCTATAAATTAGACATGGGGCAACTCACCTGAAGGGAATGATCACTTGATCTCATGAAACTTTTGATTGCCCAAATAATTTTTTCTCTGTTTGACAAGCTTGAAGTGCCGAAGACTGGCTGAAATAGGCAAACAATGCCAAACATGGCAAAAACAATACGTGGCATACCCCGCGGCAACAATAATATGGGGCCCGACCCAATGCCTCTGAACAATCTCTCTTCGCGAGCAGTCGATGTTCCCTATTGTTGGCTCGATATATTCATTGCATTGACCTCCGGGGCCAATTTTGCTTTGATCTCAATGAAAAATTGGAAGGATTCGTTTGCCTGTGCCTGAGGATCCCCTCTGTTTTCGGCGAATAGAGCTGAAACCGAACAGTTCAAAAGGATAAGAGGTTCATCAAACAAACCATGTTTTTGCAATCCAGATATGTCAGACAACACATTTGTGACAATTCAACTTCTGCGTTTTTGCTCTGTGTGCCTCCGTATTTGTGTACTGCCTTTCTCTCTTAGTAAAAGCGTCACGGAACATTCTCTCGCGTCTCATCTTGGAATGTTTCTCCTCATTTCCGCACGCTGGCTTTCCAAAACTGATATTATTATATGTTTTCAGATTATTTTTTAAGATTATTGTTCAATCCTTTTACTCTAGGAATGTATATTGTTTTCACGGGGGATACACTCTTTCATTCAGTTGCCTATGTCAATTCTCTTAGTGTCGTAATTTGTTACAGGAGACGGAGACACTTCCAACATTTTGGTTCTTGCAGTTGCAGCAAAGTTGCGTGCCTGTGGCACCATGTAACTACCAAAAATTTAAAACTTTGATGACAAAGACAACACGAAATCGATTGATAAGAAATCCATATCAGATTATTAGGACCTTTATGCGAAAAAAGTGTCACAGAATACTTATCGAAGTTATTGTTAACACATACAAAGTCTGCATTTGGAATACGGTTAAAAGCGCCTGGGACGGGCGCAGCATATCAGGACGCAATTATATTTTCACAACCACCGTATGAAACAAAACTTCTGCCATTGGTACAATTACTACTCCATTCGGGCAGCACGTTTGAAGGTCTGCAAATTTCTACAATGACAACGATATTGTGTCTCTTCCTTATATAGATGAGTAGTATGTTTATACTTTAAAATGTTAGATGCTTGCCCACGCCACCTTCAAACGACTTTTATCTGTCAGATAACTAACAATGTTTGCAATATTATGCCATTTCAAGTACGCGCGCCAATTAACTGATGTTTATTTGTTGTACATGTTCATGCGTATTTTTTCGTCTATAGGCCTGCGTTGGCGGGCTCTCGATAAAAAGAAAAACATCGACAGAAATTAAATTGTATTCTTGCAGAATTATTAAAGGTCTCGCAGATATATCACACTATAAATATGGTTCCGCCATTTTGATACACCGTATTTTACGGAAGGAAATTTCACCGTATTGGGGTCTTCACTCAGATGACACGTAGTTTCCCTCTCTAGGCTGCCCTCAATTTGGTTTTTTTTAATCTTTCATAGTTATCAACAGAAGATGTTGCTGTTCGGAGAGGAATTTTTGTTGCCCGTAAAATGAATAGAAGAGATGTGAAATATGATGAAGAGGTTGCGTCACAAAAATCAAAAGACAATAATAGAAAATCAAGAGATACTAGAAATAGTCGAAATATGTTTATCAGGAGGCATTTTGTTTGCTGGTACCATCTGGCATCGAGCAACACGACGGTTGTATGACGTCACTTCCTCTTTGAAATGTTAACCTCTTGAAGACACGGATCCGATCAGCGTTGGATCGTTCATTATTTCCGTATTTTTCTCAGTTCTAAGATACTCTCAAATGTCTGTGCCCTAAAAAATGTACATTAAAAATTAAGAGTACTTCACATATTCCTCAGCAGCTTAATACGAGAGGTTCTTCGGCTTTCAAAACATCCAAATGTAGTCTATATTGTTTAGGGTTTATACCAGAAACTTTTGGAAATGTGATTATTTCACGTGGGCGTGGTGTTTAGATGTGATTAACATTCCGGAGCATACAAATGTCTTGGAATTTACACTTTTTAGGTATAGGAGGGAGAATACTGGGATGGATTGAATGGAATGGCGGAATTATCTTGCGTCACAACGCCCTGTTAATAAAATACACACTTTTACTACCCCTTACTGTGGATGATTGGTTGTTTCAATTGTCTAAATCAGTTTGTAACTCATTTCCATAGCATTTCAGAGATTAGTGTGAGTCCACGCCTGCATGACCAAATGCAAATACTGTTATAAATCCACAAGCGAAGTTCCAAGTTGGATTCGGCATTTCACACTGAATAGTTTGAAAGACATGATTCTGCAAGTAATATCTAGTTTGTTCATGTGTAAAATAATCAGCCCACGGCTTGAGGAAGAAACAATTGATATCGCAAATCTCAAAAGGACGTACTTCAGTTCCGGGGCCTCCTAGATAATAGATGAAAGAAGAACGTATATTGGAGGGGTTTTCTACACATGGACGAGGGAGTTATGACAGTGTCATAGAGAGATTTACTAGAAATTAATTTTCTTAAAATAACAGCTGCTAGCTATGACAGGCTATTAAGTAATGAAATGAAAGCGCACGTCGACCATCGCCTAATAAATATTTCTACGTGGATGATCGGATTTTTAATCACCTCGTATCGTGTGACCGATATTTACGTCAGAACAATCATCGCGAGGCCGGTGCATCTTTTCATGAGTTAGGGGCCAAGTGTCGTCCAGGGACAGACGAAAATGAGTTTTGGTGTGAAAAACCGTGACTTCGGCACTGGCGAGAAAAACTGGTGTGGTCCGTTAATGGTAAACTACGGGCATTTCTGTATCGCTCATTGGATTTTGTAATCGAGGGGGGGGGGGGAACTATTAGCTTTACTGAAAATACATGACAACCTTTCTAGTGCATGCATACAGAGCTAGCGAAAAGGTGGGGGGGGGGGGGGGAACTTTAATTTTTAAAAATTAAAAACAAAAAATGCATTTTCTATAACGGCGATTATTCCGGTCTTCTCCCTTGGAGATTCAGCACAATCAGCCTCCCAATTATATTCCTATTTTCGTAATTCAACAAGAAACAATAAATGGTTCATTCTCCGAATTCAAATCAGATGGTTGGTCTATGGTATTGGTTATGATAATATGAAACGCAAACTCTTTCGCACAATCATTGAACCTCATTTAAACAATAGCTAGGCAGGGGATTCCATGTTGCGAATGTGTGTCCGGGATGGATGATGGAATCACATATTTACGAAAACGAACGTTTGTTTCAGAAGAGAACACACTGTAAGTTTATCATGAAAGGCCATCAAATGAAAACCAGCTCATGTCTATTTTCGTTGACTGGCTTTTAGAGGTAGGTGTTCCATAGAATCCATTCGCGGTTTATATTGTGTGTGATACGCTTACATATACGCATTTGTGCTCATTTTGCCTATTTTCAGTGGTGGGTTGTGCATCAGTTTGTTTGGTTTTTCTTCTGTGGTAGGTAGGACAAGAGGCGCACGAAACTTGGTTATGACAGTAACTACTGGTCAGAGTGAAAAAAAAAAAATACTAACGGTATATAGTCTGATCCACGGGATAGGCTCGTGGGTGGTATCGAGTGGTTTCGAACTGAGTGGCCGGGGTTGGGTGCGACCCCCCTACTCTTTTTGGAGGGCATCCGCACATTGCAAACATCATTGCTCTTTACTGCTCTCAGACCCCCGCCCTTTAACAAGGGATCGCGCCCTTTGTTGGTTCGACGAACATGAACTCGTTAAAGTAGACAAACAGTCCCATGAAAGTCATCATGTAATTGTCATTAGTACTGTAACTATTTTAAGGGATCAGCGATCACACATCCTAGCAATGAGGGGCTCGTTAGTGACGTCATCACTGCACTACTCCAAGCTCCAATACAAGAGGTCTTCTTGAGAAGATTTCGAAGAGATGGAAAATAAATCCATTAGGGGTTCTTACGCAAAACAGTCAAGTACTTGATTACAGGCGGCCTGTGCAAGGGATCGAATGGCAGAAGAGGTAGCATGCGTCGCCACAATTCCGGGGAGAGGGGGGAATAGAGAGAACTTTCTCAGAGGGATTTTTTTGTTCTCGAAACATTTGGCACTTCAATAACATTATTCAGAAGGACAGAGAATTGTAGAGGGGTGGTGCGGATCTACTCTCACATTTTTAAAAAGCAATTGTAGGATTAACACAACACTGGTAAACGGGCACACCTATGTTGTGTAAGATATCACCACAACCTCGTGCAGAATACACAATGATTGTGTAATTTCTCACACAACTCTATAACAAAGAAGAATATTGTTGTATTTACGCTTCGTTGAATAAAAGCCTCACTGAATATTGAACATGATGGGGAGCATAACCTTTATTATGTTTCGTGAAGTTCGTGATGCGGCTAGTATGATTTGGCTGATAAGGTGAATACAGCAAAGATGTTCTCAATGAGTAATGCCTGCAAGAACAATTTGGGTGTGATGTGGTGATTCAGTGTGAACGAAGGCAAATGAAATGGCAACTGTGTCGCATAGCTCTTAATCTGTGACGTTAAAAAATCACCAGTTTATGCATTAACTGAGAACACCGTACTCGTAAGATTAATTAAACGTTGTAATATTTTGGACTCATTAATAAGGAAACAGGTGGACGCACAATTGCTTCGAGGTGACTAATTACCTTCTCAGAACTAAGCCTTAAATTCTCATATTGAAATCTGTGATTACGAGCTGTAATTTGTTTGTTCTCTAGCGAAGCAGCATTGTTTAGGCCACTCAGTATTCGGAGTAACGGGATCTGACCATGTTGCATGTTTTGTTGTTGTTGTTTTTGTTTTTGTTTTTTTTTTTGTTTTTTTTGGTAAACTATAACGAGTATTGTCAGAGTATTGGTTAAATGCACAAAATAGACCATATGAAGTTCAACCCGTGATATGAGATCACGTTGACATGCGTGCCTCAATCCTTGTGTCCCCTAAAAATGATTTTGCTTCTTCTCCCGAAGAAGTTGTCACCTGTGTTTATACTGATTACACGAGCACTGAGCTATTGATGGTGAACACGCCGGCAGCTACGTCACGCTATGCATCGCAGTTTTGTATTGATTGTTCTGTATCGACTAACATCAAATGGTAGGAAAAAACGGTAGTTTTCGCAATATTGCACATTCGACGGATGGGTTAGTCCTCAGGCAAACTGACATTCTGTTATCAATGTTTAGATCCTCGCTCTCTCATAGCGGAGCATCCCACGTGTATAGTAGAATTAGTTCATTTACTCTATGTGATGCATTCGAGTGTTTTGTCCTTCGATGTTTTGTGATAATGCGAGGCTACATCTTGCCGGCGGGCCTGTGTGTTATTCAGGAATTTTAGCATTGTGTAAAGAGTAGAAAATTAATGTAAATGATTCGTCACGGTGACTCTCTGTAATAGAACAGATGTATACTCCAATTTGTTATTTTTATCCAATTTATTGGATGATCGTTGCTCGAAAACCATCGACAAAATAGGAACACTCAAAGAGGCAGTATTTTTTTTCAAAACACCCGGGGAATGCTGGAAAGTGCCGTTTGCTCGTGCGAGTTTGCTCGTGTCAACGAACACTCAAGATGGCACAAATTGCTTCTGAACTTACATATGTGGAAAAAACGATAACCCTTTCCCCAAAAATTGGATTTCTAAAACTCATCGCGTTCTTGTGTTATTTACATTTGAACAGCAATTATCGTGTCGCAACCCCCAGCGAATAATGGACGCTGCTGTTTGCGTGAAAATATAGCGAATATATCGCTCGACGGTATATCAGAACTATTCCATTGACAATTGACATACCAAGTGACGATATACCTTCCTAATAAGTATTTGCACGGAGGCGGTTTTCCTGTTGTTCGTCATGCAAAAGACGCCGTTTTTTGTTCGCCTGTTACTACCAGACGACAATGCCCCTCTAAAAAGGCAAATATGACTGAAATGGGCCGCATCTCCACCATTTTTTTTCTTTTACGGATTGGCTGCGTCCGATATTGTATATATTTGGTCAGCTTTAGGGATGTCGTCAGCCAGTGGGTCCTTTCTTGTTCTATGGTGTGCATTGTGAACCATACATTACCAACAACCATAACATCCACAAAAACTCACGGTTTACACGAATCACCACGTTCATTCCGGGTAATCCGTTAGAAGGAGCGAATCACCTCATTCGTCCACAGTAACACATACAAGAATCGACAGAGTTAAGCATTCAGCTGAATTTCGAGTTAATATATACCATTAATAATTAATTATGTATGTGTCGAAGTTACCCCAGGTTGAAAGGGGTGCAAAGTTATCATCACCGAACAGTCAGCATGGAACGTGTCAAAATTACAAATTGACTCATGGACTCATATTTGGACTCATGCCTTGCACGGGACTCAGTCGGACTTTGACTCGGACTCAGACCCATACTTGGGAACTGGACTCGGGCTCGGACTCACTGATGAGGACTCGGGCTTGATTTGATTTTGATTTGATTGCTGGACTCACCATCAGTGTCCACACTACAGTAGTGCGAACCCTCCTCTATGTTCCACGGCATCACATTTAACACTCATGTGAACATCAACTACCATTGAGAACTGTAGCTTTGGAAAGAAACCTGCGTTCACAAACATCTCCCCAGGTCGGAAGAATGGTAGAGTGGTATCAGTGTCACTTTACAAAGCAACCATTCCGAGTTCGAAATCCAGCAGTCACCGGAAGTTTTTCCATAGGTGGCTGTACTTACAGTTGCGATGGGCGAGGTCTTCGTCCTCACTTCATTGTTGCTGTATGCAGTGGATTATCTGGGTTTACTGGGGTTCGTTACGGGATATCTACAATAAGTCTCTTTTGTCGGCTGTGAGCAGTCACGTGAACTTGAACCGCCGAGAATGGAGTCGGGTTATGGAGGTTAATTGTCTTCCTGAACCCGTAGAAATCAAATCGAATCAGTTGACTGACTGTGTTATTATTCTTGTTACCATTGATCCGTCACTCAGACAGGTTAGTTTTTTAATAGCTAAAGTTGAACAAATTTTCACTTCGACCCTTTGACGTCAGTGATTGTCACCTTGGAAGATTTTCATCGCCGTTATTTATGAAATTGCTGCTATACGTTCCCGAAGGTGGTGAGCGAATTGTGGAGAAACCAAAAATTAAAAACGACCTTGTATTCTATTTTACAAGGTACTTGAAGCAAAATGTCAAGCGAAAATATCCTCACCTCTAGGATCCCTGAAGTATGAAATGGGTGACAATGTTTGAAACTGAGTTCTGTATTTAGTTTAGTTTAGTGAGGAGGGTCAGGATGGACATAGTCCTCATGAAACGATCCTGAAACCACAACCCCAAAAATGCAAACGAGGCCACAATTCTTGAAGAATAATCAAGGGCCTTCTTGAAGGCATTCAACACCCTCAGACAAAACAAAACATTTTCCGGAGAGGCTCTCATTCGCTGTGGACTCTGTGAAAAAGAAGTGTTTACGCAAGATCCGATCTACAGCGAGCACCTCAAAGCTTGAGGTGGTACCCACGAGTAGTAGTCACATTGGAAAACTCAAAGAAGTCATCGAATGCCAAACCATCAAGTCTATGGACAATTTAGAAGACCTGGATCAAATCACCCAAACCGCCTCAGCTCAGCTTTACTCGTACGGGACATCTCACAGGCTACTAATTTATTTAGTAGCCCTCCTTGAACATTTTCAATCAACTGCTTATCTTTCACGAAATAAGGGTTCACACTTGGACTGAATACTCAAGGTGAGGTCTCACTAGTTACTTGAAGAGTCTGAGAACTATATCCTCATCCAAGGAAGGAAAAGCCGCTTCTCAGGCCAAGAATCCAATTTTCTTTCCTTGCAGCTTCAGCTCACTGCTTACTTAGAAGGTTTCAACGAAGCCTCGAAGCACACACCAAGATCTTGTCGAGTCCACCACATGAATATCACCTGACCAGTTCAAAAACTGAATGAGACAGACTGATTCTGTAGCCAACTATGCATTACTTTCACTTGCCAGCGTTGAAAAACATCTGCCAATCAGAAGAACACTTGGAAATCAGGTCAAGATTCATTTGAACAATTTTAACATCGTCGTCCGACGAAACCTCTCGGTACAACTTTGGTGTCGTCTGCAACTTCTTCACTCTGGATTGCACGAACTTCTCACGACTCGTTTAAGGAACTCCAGGCAAGAGGTATGTTCCTTTCATTTCTAGATATTTTTCAGACTTCCCTACGTTGTTTTGATTGACTTGAAGACCCTCCGTTATCATTGTTCCAGTGATTCAAAGCCGTCCCTTGTTACATAGTCCTAACACGCGCACTACAGTGCACAGCGCCATTATTCCAAAACTTTCAAATATCCCCCAATATCCCTGAGTAGTCAACGACAAAGCAACCACATACCCTCAGTGCCTTACGACTGAGTTACGCTCAGCGCCCAGAGTAGCGAACAGCAGTTCACTACTCAGAAGTCTTTCAAACAGAGAATACTGTTTAATTTAGAACAAATTGGATGCATAATTACACTGATGGGGAATCTCCAACTCATTTCTAGTGAAGTTATGGCCTACACCGATTAGAAAAATCACCAGGAGCAATGAATTGCCCAATCGCAAACAATTCTTTTTCGAACTAGCTCGACGCGACGTTACACACCAGTCTTTTAGAGATGCCCATTGAGTTAAGGTATGTGGAGATTCCACTGTACAATTTCCCATTGACAGTCGTCGTAGAAGGCGCATAATCTGATTGGTAGTTTTTAATCATGTGACTGCTTGTTTTGGTCAGATTGATTTATGTCGGCAAAATCCAGTTATTTGTTCGAAATTTTCGACAAGAAATTGGTGTGAAAATGCTAATTTAGGAAGAGGAAGGGGTATTACAGATTATAAAGTATGATTGTTGCGACGAGGCCACCTGCTAAAACTCCGAATGACGTGACAATACCAGTTCATAGTTGGAAGTTATAACATTGTAATGCGTGTTATTCGGTTATAAATCGCAGTCTGGGTCGCCGCTAAGTCACAACAATTAAGGAGGATCTCAATAGTCACGCTAAGATGGCGCTGTGCACAGTAGCGCTGGGTTAGGGTGCAATAGCCAAAGGCGGGAATTGAACTCAGTGTTTTGATATTGGAGGGGTCGTTCGGAGCGCTTAAACTACGGAGGAAAATGGTTGAAAAAGATGTAGAAAAGTATGGGAACCATGTCTCGCCTGAGTTCCCCTAATGTGAGTCAGAA
This sequence comes from Sclerodactyla briareus, assembly GCA_026419785.1. NCBI lineage: Eukaryota > Metazoa > Echinodermata > Holothuroidea > Dendrochirotida > Sclerodactylidae > Sclerodactyla > Sclerodactyla briareus. Next base: position 251,793 of record JAODTK010002721.1, read on the forward strand.
ACAGTAGGGGTCCAAGAACCGATCCCGTGAAACGCCCCTAGTGACCTCTGCCAAGTAGAAGCACAACAGTTAATAACAACCCGGTGTTCCAGTCATGAAGCCACCCTCGAATCACCTGAGGACATTCCGTCATACCAAAAACTCTCCAATTGAGCAAAAGGACGTTTTGGGGAACTTCGTCACGGTCCTGGACGTCCAGAGATAATATCAACAGCGTTGCCTCGGTCATCAACATTAGTAACATCCCATGAATTCTAAAAGATTAGACAAACACAGAACCGACCTTCCTGAAACCATGCTGGGAGCTGCTAATTAGATTCTTTCCATCGAAATGGTAAACCCTATGCTACCGAACTATCGATTCCCTACACCCTTACGAAACGATATGGGAGGGACTGGCAGGCCTGTAATTGTAGAAAGAGATCCCCCCGGGCCGAAACCCACAGATTGAGGTGGCCGGGTTGCAGCCGTAACTGCACTGCCATAATTTTGGCAGACGTCCTTTGTGCGCTTCGGACTACAGTACAGTAATTATCAAAACCAGTTAGGGGACTGGACGGTCCAGGAAAAATCATGATCGGCTCATCGATGTTCGCTTGGCTTTCCTTCATTGGACTTGTACAAGGTACTTAGTTCATAAGTAATTTTTTGATACAAAAATAGCCGAAAACACCCTTTTCTCACAGTTTTTAGGTTGGGAGAAGAAAATAACACAACGTTTGTCTACTTTAAATGCATTCATAGACAGTATCCGGGGTCCTCCTGAAGTATTCCTTGTTATAAAAACAGGACATTGAAGTAGCAGTATAGGGCACAATTCATATGAGCTAGGCATAGATTAGTTGAAAAATATACTCCTCCTGGGTACCCTCCTAACTTCATATAACACACTAGTGCTACCGCATTTGAACTATTGGCTTCTCGTTTGGGGCAGTGCAAGTTCGTCTGTTCTTAATAATCTTTTGTATAAACTCAGGAATGGATAGTAACGTAATTATTTTTATGCCAATTTCAGTCTTAATACAGCTTCTTCTTTGGGAATCTAAACTTCGCAATATCTTTGACCTGTTAGGTCAGCAATGTCTATTTTTGTATGGGTTTCATAATGGCAACCTGCCCAGTATGTTCGAAAAATTTTATTGTACTAATTCATCGTTTTATAATTTAAATACACGAAATGACACACGTTAACAAACCCGTATTCAAGAAAGGTCCGGAATGAAAAAAAATCAAATCCGGGGAGCCGGTGTTAACATATGGAATTCCCTAAATCAAGATTTGAAAACGGCAAGAAGTGGTAAATTCCGTTTGAAAGACTGTTTTAAAATATTCCTGTTTCAATGTGCACAACACCCTCAAATATAGCATAATCAGCCTATCATGATTCTGTAGGATATAGTTAATTTCCATCCTTTAATAAACCAAACCCCCCCCCCCCCCTCCTCGTCTACCCGTATTTCTTTTCCCTCCACAGCATAAACACAACAACATGTAAGCCTAACTCTCTCTGTTCCAAGTGCCCCCTCCTAACCCCCACCCACATCTATTTTTTTTTCTACGAAACAAAACCACACAAGTAAATTATTATTTTATGCAGGGATCAGGGTCGCCAAGGCATACATATTCCTGATCCCTTAACCTCAAGTCGCGTATAGAATGCTGTTATATTGATTGTATCATATATTCGTTTTTTAGTATTATTCCACACTCAGTAAAATTTATGTAAATGTGCAATGTGCGTCGATGGGGTGAAAATTGTAACTTGACTTAAACGGGGCCTTTCTTCCCTGGTTTCAGATGTGGTATGAAAATACGCTCTTGGTTTCTTCTGGATATGTTCAAGTTCTTACTATGTTGTTAAAAATGTCTGCTATACCATCCTTGGCTATTTCTGGGACATCTTCTGATCAGATTGTTCGACTACAATTCTATCATTCCGTATCTAATACGTCGTATTATTTATCGCAACATACTCACAGTCATATTGACAGATATATATGTTGATTCATTAGGTTTATATGGTGATATTATTGCGTAAGTCCGTGAAAATGTGTTCGCGTAACTGTTTTGCGTGTACTCGAGTGAGTTGGCATTTTCGTTATAATGTTGAGTATGAAATAACTACACACGCAGGTAATTTGATAAGGCCGAGGTTCTCGCGTGATCATGAAGATCAGACGCATAGGCCTGTAGAATAATGAGACAAATTTACTTGATCGTCTCCGTGCATATAGGGTGATTTTGCGTATGAGGGTATATACTATGATGTGCAATGAGTGTGTGTCATTATTTACTCTGGCTCCCCTGGTTATGGTATATATACATTTCCTCGTCACAGCATCCGTTTCACAGCATGTTCACTAGGTAATTGGAAGACATGGCCGTGCATGGTATCTGGCCTCCTGGTGACGTTCAATCAACTTTCCAAAAAATATTTGCGCGCAACGGTACGATTTACGCCGTGCCCGAAGTTTCACGACGATGTGACGTTTAGAGATGAAAAGGTAGTAGGGATTATAGCGCCTTCCCAACGGGGAAATGCGCCCTGTTTTATACTCCACATTAATTTTCTATATGTGGATAATCAAGGGCAGAGATTTGTGTTGGCGATTGGGGGGGGGGCATACAGGATGATTACTATCTAAGCGGAGCGCCACCATAGGTTGGCGCGTAGCGTACACACAAACTTTTTGTTTTGACAGACCCCCGATTTGCAGGAAACGGCAACCTCCGTGGCCTTATGTACAGTACGCACATTACTAATATCTATAATAATTTATATTTTAGGGAGGTTCTCCAAAAACTTATCCCTTTGGGATCAATTTCGAGATTTTGCATTGGGTGCTGTGACATTCTAATAAAATACAATGCAATTGAGGTTACAGTCATGAAAGAAGCAATGGGAATAGGCGATTGCAGCAGCCACTACGTTCGCGCGAAGCGCGAGATTTTGCAGGATCCAATTTGACCCCTCTCTTACCTATCACGTAGATAGGCCCGAGTTTTTACTCAAAGATTACGGCCCCCATTTCATCTTCTTTGGGACCACAGGCGCATGGTAGGGACACTTCCAATTGGGGCCAGACAGGTGGCCGAATGAGTATAACACAGACCCGAATAAAATCGCAACTGCGCGAGAAGCGCTCGAGAAAATTTTACACTTTTGGACATTCCATCGAAGAGTCAGACAATCGATTTTTTTGCCGAATACTCCATTTAAAATTTGCAAATAGACCATATATGTCCAAATTCATAGGTCCCGCTAGGTGGTAGACTAGGTTGTAGACTCAACTCAACCTCCATTCGTTCAAAAAAACAAAATTTACACTTTTAGGTATTCAGGAAAATTCAGGCAATATTTGGCCTTTTCTTCATTTGAATTTTGAATCATCTTTTCGACAACGCATTGTGGCGTTCCTGCCGCATTCTCGATGCCCTATCGTGTGCCCTCATATTGATAGTATGTGCACCGTGCACCCAACTCTCAACGATTGGTCGCACTCATGAATATATTTTTTTTAAATCACAAATCCCGCCGGGGGGTAGACCTACCCCATCGCCTCAACACCCTTCACCTCAAGATAGCGATTTGTATGTTAGTTCGTTTGTTTAACTAGTCCCCTAGTAGGAAATCGACAACGTCCAATGAGGAGCGACACGAACACCAAGCTATTTACAAACGATAGAGATTGAAAGAGAGAGAACACTTCTTTCACTGATAAGTCCCCACCCCCCTCACTCAGAACGCAGGCATCATAAGTCATGATTACCAAGAAGTATTGATGCAGGCATATAATAAGTGAGGTTAAGATGAGAAGATACTGATTAATATTCTTAACAAGTTGAACCGAATATTCAACATAACAGTTTGTTCCCGAGGTATTGTCAAGTGATGCTTGGGAGGTTGACAACGGAAACAATAGGAGCAATCCCAGGCTGGTGGTCAGTTATTATAGAAACATATTAAATTTCCAGCCAGATTCAAACAATGTGAGTCCGTATAGACTGTAAGGTCCGCACCACCACTGCCTTCGAGAAGGTTTGCTGACATGAACTCTGACGTGTCAGTTTATTAGTGTAGACCTAGGGAAATTACAAATGTGTCTACTTGTCTACCGGTACTCTAAATCATGAACACTTAACCTTCCATTTCACACGGGGCCTTTAAATAAATCCGTTCCGTCTGAGGACACGACTTGAATATCACTCCCCAGCAGAACACCTACGTGACAGAATTCTCGTTGATAAAATTGTGAACATGACTGAATTCTAATACCAATGAAATATAAGGTCTAAGTAAAAAGTTATGAGTGACCGCGAGAATTGGAATGGCTTCTGTTGATAATAAATGGGGAGCTTAACTGCCTATACAGTTAAGTTCAACGAGACCTGCCAATAAACGTCCATGAAAAAGCACAAAAATTCTCAAATTTGCATGAATAAACAAGCCACTGAATTATTCTAGGTAACTACGAGTGAAGCTAATCGAAGCAGAACGGCTGAAACAGAGAGCTAAAATTGTAGATACTATTGTACTGTTCGAGCTGCCCTTTCTGCTTTTCGCACTCATTGTTTCGCACTTGTCAACTGTTTGACACACCCCTCACATCCCTGGACAGGTGAGTCATTGTCAAAGATGGGTCGTACATATCATTGTATATTGACGCACCCCTAAGTCATTCGGATGACTTACATTTCCATGAGACTGACCCACTAGCAGGTCAGCTTCTTGTTTTCGGTATAATCCGCACAGTCAGCTTTGTCCCCTACCATTTGGAGAAGTGGACGCACATTTGAGTGATTTAACCAATGGCCTACATTTGCCTACCGTGCCCCATGGGTGGCGTCTAAAAAGTTACTCCGGTGTATTGCAGGAACCTAGCTAGTGACGTCATGCGTGTGGTGTTAGTATACCTGTATTACAACACAGGAGCTTCACTGCTGCATTTTCGTTTTACGACCCATATGCTGACATGGACACTCGATGAAAAAAATAAAAACATGTAATTGTCTGCATGTGCAACCCCCCCCCTACGAAAACGAAACTAATGTTTGTCCTCGGAAAATGGGAGCTGAAAAACTTCCGTCGTCGTATTATCGTCTCTAGGATATACTTCGTAACCATTTATTTGAAGAAAAACAAATGAAGGAAATCCTACAACAGCAACCACAGTTCAGTTCGGATTCGTTCGTTCAATAAGCTTGTGGCGAGTTGGAAGAAATCATGGAGCGCATTCGTCGAGTTTCCCCTCTACGCTTCTCAATACATAAGACCATCGGAACAGGCTACATTCACAGACTGATGTCTGATGACATTCGAACTACATGATAATGGGCCTAGTTCATTATTATTGTTGGAGAACTGGAATGCGCCGCATACGGATACCCTTTGTGCAAATTAGATATATCATTCGGAATGACCAAACCGTTATTCGATAACCGATGTCTATAACGCCGTCAGAACAATGTGGATACCGTATCAATTACGTAAAATAGTATAACGCGATCTGCCCATTAACAAGCACAGCGGCACATGAATAATACGACTGCCAAAACATATGTTCGTGCGTGGGCGCACTAGTTCCTGTGCATGGCTTATCCATTCCTTTCAAGTAATTACTGACGTGATTATCACATTTGGTCTAATCCCAACTAATTTTCAGTGACTGCAGTTCAAGGTCCGACATGGCCATTAATTACTGTGTTTCAATCTGCTATACGTTTCAAGTTATCAAATTTTTTTTAAGGATGGATTGAGCTACAAACTACAACGCAGGAAATCGTTACCGAATAGATTCGTAATAATGTTCGACTGTGTTTTCAGGTACTCATCTCATTGCCTGATTAATGCAAGCTAAATCTCCGAGTAAGAAAACGAAAATCTCATTACAATAACTGACGGTTCCACCGATTGGAAAAAGGTCTATTCACGTTCAGATGCTGCTAGTGTGTTTGACCGACTTTGAGTGCTAGATTTGTCATGATTTGAAACGCCTCACCACATGACAAACTGTTTCTTTCTCACATCCAAACGAAACTGTTCTTCTTCATTTTTCATATGTTGGTTCAATTCGCATCGCACCGCAACAGTCCGTACATTCAGAGGGACAGTCGGTTCACCGCCATTCCTTCCATCTGCCGTCAAATTTTTAACAACCTTATATTTCTGTTCCAACTTGCCCTGTTTTTTATCTTTCTTCTTACCCTCCTGTAATATTGATATCTCTATATTGTCCCATAGTTCTAGAATCATTTTTCTATTTCTATTCTAGGAGCTTGAGGATCGTTTTCATTTTCGATGTGTGATTTTTTTGCACATTGATTGAATAAAGTATCTACCTATCTATTATCTATCTATCTATCTATCTATCTATCTAATCTATCTATCTAGCCTATCTATCTTCTATCTTCTATCTACATCTACTAATGCTCATTCCGTTGAATCCCTACACTATACGCACATTGACAATCGGTTCAGTCCTTGGCATGTCAGCTGATGTTCCAACCCGAAATCGAACTGAATGCAAGTGTGGAACTTACCGTTTATTACTATCTGCTACAAGAAAGTCGGACCTTTTTTCCTCGCCGGTCAAGACATATTTTCCGTATTGTCTTTGTACTGATGTGTTGTAATGTTTTTGTTTGATTTGAATTACTGTTGTGACAGAACACTCCTATGGTGATACTCCACCTACTACTGCTGAAGAAACAACACACAGCGGTCCCAAATCGGAACATGTCCAACTTTACAACGCCCATTTTGGTCACAGTAGAAACCCCTTGCTACAAAACTAACACTGTGGGAACTCTGGAAAGTCTATAGGACATTCTGAACCGTAGGGGGGGGGGGCGTACCCCCCGTCATCTCTATTCCTACTCCTCTAACAATCGCCTATACACAAAATAGATCTCTCTTTTTCCGGGACGATTCGTATACTATGTCGGTCACACGAATTTGAAGTCGACATTAATGTGAAGGATAATTATCCTGTTTTCCGTACGTTTTATTTCAAGGTGGGTCGTCTCCTCAAATTTGATAAAAGACGTGAAACAACGATTCGACTGGCCTCCTATAGTCATGCCTTCAGTCATCCACATTTTCGATCGGGTATATTCAACGAATAATGATGTTGTTGGGGGTTTCATTATTCAATCAATGTTTGTCATCGTTCCCTATAACTAGGAAGGAGTTTACTGAAGGAAGAAGGACTGCTGGCCATCATCTTATCAAGCGTCACGCGACGTCCTACGAAAAATCCTTGCTTCCTATAGCTGTAGGTTCATGAGAATTTATAGCTTCTCCTTGAAGTATTCTCTGAATAATGTCCCTTATAACGAAAAATCATCAAAATAACCCCAGCAATATGCATCCCCGCGACTCGAAATATCTTTGAAGTACCTGATGAGTATGAAATTGAGATACGCCACAGAGATCTAACTGTTTTGCATCCATAAAAGGAAGAATAAACCTGAGTGAACGTCTAACCCTTTACAACAAGCGTTAGGTCTACACGATATTACAGCCTGTGAGTGCCGCATTTGAATTCAGAACACCACTTCCTCGTGACTCTAGAGGATATAGGGCAATTATTTGAGAACAAAACATTTTTACTGGGTTGACAACCGATAAGGAAGTAAACCAACGATAATGAATCACTACACGATAATGATATAAAAATTAAAAAAGATTTAAAACAATAACATTTGATGGATAATGATATAAAAATTGACGATAAGAAAGCACTTTTCAAACCGATAATGAATCATGGGTCTAACGATAATGAGTACCAATTTTCGTAACCGATAATGAACCCAATTGACGATAATGAAGAACTTTTTTATAAAACACTAACCGATAATGATATAGAAATTGACCGATAATGAATCACTTACCGATAATGATATGAAAATGACCGATAATGAAGTAACTTTTTCATTTTTTCGAGAAAGGGGTGGGGAGGGGGAAGGGGGTCCGGAAACCGTAACCATAACTCCATCAAACGAGGTCCGATGGGCTTGAAATGCCAATTTATATCCGACTATGTATTTTTTTTAACTCTTTACGGCCGCGTACGCAAAAAAATTTTTAAAATGGCGGACAAGATGGTGGATTGCAGAACAAAATTGGGAACCGGGTCATTCGGATTGTGGAATCCGAATAAGTGTTCAGGGGGATTTGAAATTTTACAACTTCATCGATATGACAACTCCGATTTATCTTTAGCGACCCAAGTGATAGTACACAAAGTCGGACATATATGATGAAATCAGTATCACCCGAGTTCATTTATTGTCACTCAAAATGCAAGATTACTAAAGGCTGCGTCGCTTATATAACTCAAAAATAAAAAAGATATGGGGAAGTGAATGCGCATGGTATTTGCCGCCCAAACAGCCTTCAGTTTGTTCTTTCATTTTGATCTTGAGCATGGCCGCCCGCCAACGGGTGTGTGTGTGTGTTTGGGGGTTGGGGGGGGGGGTTCAACCAACCCGACCGTCGCGACCGGTGGGTGTGTGGTTCAACCCCCCCCCCCATGTGTGCAGCAAAATGGGAAATCCGCCAATAGGCAAGAGCAATTGACAGTTTGACGGTGTGACCGTCAAATGCATGAATTCAATTATTCAATATCTATAAACAAGTCGTTCGGAGTACCATTGACAAAATTAAGGTGGATGCATGTGTCATTTACCAGGTGTTGCCAGTACTTTATAGGCATTCGCGATACGAGAGAATTCTTCAAAATTTTGCTACCGCGGCCGAGAATATACGCACCCGCAATCGTGACACATGGACCAGGGTGTTCGATGGCGGCCAAGGCCCAGAAAGTGTCAGCGCACGATATGTGGTGGCAAATGGAAGAAAAAAACATTTTGATTCCTTGACGAAGTCGGAGGAATCTATTGCAGTTCATGCCAGGTGGGTGTTGTATGGTGTGGGGTTTGTGTGGTGGTGTGTGGTGTGTGTATGTGTGTGACGCCGGGCTTGTGAACACTTAACTGGACCCCACCTGAGAGGATTGAAGGGATAATATTGGTGATGTGTCCCCATGATAAGAACAGGACACCCTATTGGTTGGGTTCAGGGCGAGGTCATCTGAGGTCACCAGAGGTCAAAGTCTGAAAACTTGTGAAAACGATAAGTCCAGAATGGTTGGTTGATCGGGTTCAAAGTCGTGTGGGCTTTTCTTATGGGAGTACAGGAACCCTATTGTTTTTGATATGGTCGGAGGGTGATTTTGGTAAAAAATAGAAAATTGTGAAAAGTAAAAATTTGCCAATTTTGGCGTGTGAACATGATAACTCGACCCACCAGAATGGATGAAGCTCAAATTGGTATGTGGTTTCCCCATGATGAGTACAGAACCTATCGTTTGGGGTCAGGTCAGAGGTTCATCTGAGGTCACCAGAGGTCAAAGTGTGATGAAAACTTTGAACACGAATAAGTCCAGAATCGGGTGGTTGGATCGGGTTGCAAATTTGGTGTGTAGCTTTTTATGGGGGTACAGGAACACTATTTTTTTTGTGTATAGGTCGGGGGTGGATTTTGGTTCCAAAATAGAAAAATTTGTGAAAAGTCAATAATGTGGCCAAATTTGGCTTGTGAACACGATAACTTCGCCCCACGTAGCGATGAAGCTCGAGTGGGTATGTGTGTTTCCTGGATGAGTACATGAACCCTGCTGTTTTGGGGTCGGGTCAGAGGTATTTGGGTCACTAGAGGTCAAGGTATGAAACCTGTGAACACGATAAGTCCAGAATGGTTGGTTGATCGGGTTCAAATTTGGTGGTAGCTTTCTTATGGGGACGTTACAGGAACCCTATTGTTTTCGGTGAATGTTGGGGGGGTGTGAATTTTAGTCAAAAAATAGGAAATGGGTTTCGTGAAAAGTCAATTTAAGTTGGCCAATTTGGCTTGTAACCACGATAACTCAACCCCCGCTTGGATGGATTGAGCTCCAACTGGTATGTGTTCACCATGCTGAGTACATGGACCCTTTGGTTTGGGGTCAGTTGTCGAGGTCATCCGAGGTCACAGAGGTCAAAGTCTGAAAACTTGTGAACACGATAGAGTCCAGAACAGTTGGTCTGATCGGGTTCAAATTTGATGTGTAGCGTCTTATGAGGAGTACAGTGAACCCATTGTTTTTGGTATAGGTCGGGGTGGAATTTGGTCAAAAATAGAAACATTGGTGAAAGTCAAGAAGGGGCCAAATTGTTTGGCTTGTGAACACGATAACTCGACCCAATGGTATGGAGGAAGCTCATACTTGGGTTGTGTGTTCCCCATGATGAGGACAAGAACACTATTGTTTTGGGGTCAGTGTAGAGGTCATCTGAGGTCACCAGAGGTCAAAGTCTGCAAACCTCGGAACAATAATGTGGCCAATTATGGCTTGTGAACATGATAACTCGACCCAAACGCGAATGGATGATGCTCTCACTTGGTATGTGTGTTTCAGAAATGAGTTCATGAATCGGTGTTTTTGAGGTCACATAGTCAACGTTCTGAAATCCTGAATAGTGTGTAGCTATCGGATCAAGAGTAAGGAACCCTATTGGTTGGTAAAAAAAATTGAGGAAATTCGTTTCAGAAATTAGGTTTCCCACCCAAAATGAACTGGTACAATCTCCCCATTGTCCTTGAGTATGCTATAAGTTGTCAGAAAGATTCAAGGAATACTAAAGCCTTTTGGCTTCTGGTCTTGTAACGATCCCTGAACACACATTATGGCGCTCCGTTAGATGGATTCGCTTTCGTAGGCAATTACACGCCTGTGGGTTTACGACAAACGCTTTTTCTCTAAAAATGAATGGATATTGATATAAGTGTGTCCGTGGTGAGTCAATTGTTTCTGGTTCGTACGAGAACTATACGGTAATCTATAAGGATCTAGCCGGGGTAAGGGGATTTAGGGGTACGGATAAGCAATCGACATTGATATAGGCCTACGTATGTCCGTGGGAGTCAATGGGTCATACAGAAAAGGGAATCTATATGATCAAAGTATTGTACGTACGTGATGAGTCAATTAGCTCGTTCGGAAAATACGCAAACCGATTATAAATATTATGTGTGGTCAGTTATGAGTCAAGTGGTTCGTACGAAACCTTAACCGAGATTGATCTAAATATGCCCGTCGGTAAGTCAATTAGTTTACGAAAACGCAATCGAATTGATATAAGTATGTCGGGGATGGACTAATTGGTTGTATGAAACGTCAACGAGATGGTCTAAGTATGTGCGTGGGAAGTCGAGTAGTTCATACGAATATGGCAAGTATTGATCTGCGTGTTGCCGTGATGAGTCACTTAGTTATACGAATACGGAATCGGTATGGAGCTATGTGAGTCAGTGGTGAGTCAATTGGCTCGTATGAAACGCAACCGATCACGGACCATTTATCAACGAACCTTCATGAGACAGTGGTGGCAGACTAATACTTGAGAATTATCTGGCACCTATCAGATACAGATGACCCTGACGGGGCCAATGGGAGCTAGTCCCGTTAACTCTGTGTAGAAACAGGAAGCAAAATGCCCTATTGTGTATGATCAAGAAGTCACATTAGTGGCGTTCGGGTTGCTTAACGTTTAACACAAAGTATGACATAATAGCGCATTCTGCGCATGCGTGCGGCGTGGAGCACCCGAACGACAAATTGACAGAGTGGGTCACGGTGGCCGCGCAACATTCAGTACTCTATGTGGTATATGCCCGGTCGTACAGTTTCATGTAAAATTAATGAGAATGTCTGCAGACCACTAATACTTATACCACACGGCGGGGAAATAGTAGTATACTATGAAAAACATACACACCGTATTCATTCTAATATAGTCAGCCAATCACAACCCACGTAGCCAGAGTAAAACAAGTAACCGAGCTGCTGAGCCGGTTACACTGAGTTAAACGAGTAACAAACGTGACAGCTGGTTGCCATGGTACCGACGACCACACTGAGTAGACTCGCGTTTAAAGGTTAGGGCACCCGACCGCCACTATTATCTGCGTTCACAAGGGTTGGGATGGCCGTTATACTGGAGCCTCCGATCTCGTGGGCCGTCGGTTCTCGGGGCCGTCGGTCTATGAGCCTTCGGGTCTCGCGGACCTCGGTCTCGGGGATGTCCCCGAAAGCAGAATTGACCAACCCCATCACTTGGAACTTCCCTATCACAGTTTACGGGCGTCGTTTAGCTCGACCATTGAGACTGAAACGGCTCCTTCAATTACGCCCTGTTTTCGCGCCCTTAGTAAACTCCACGGTGGCCGAGAAGATCAGGGCGCAATCCGATCAAATATAGAATACACCCCGCCACCAGTTGTATACCAGTAAAGCCAATGGTTTTTAATTCTGATCTATGCAGTTGCATTTTTATGCTAGTATTTGGACCACGGTATTCTCAAGAAATCTCGAGATTATTCTGGAGATTTTCAAAAAATCGCACGGCAACCCTAGTCCGAAGTTCGCTATCCTATGAACTGGCCCGCCGTTCCAGCACGCGCTTGCGTGATAGTGATGTTATTGTTCCAGGGTTCAGGCCATCCAACATGTGCTGGTCACGGGAAGAGGCAACACACCGACGAGCAGTACGAGGTGAACTCTACGGTGGCCGAGAAAGGTCGATCCTAAAAAATCAAACCGCCACTCCTGATCAAAATTAAAATAAAGGAACCGGGGACAGTTTGGGCGGCGAACACAATGGCCCGCAATTCATTTTCCCTCACCTGTTTATTTTTTGTTTCAAGATATAGGCGATGGTTTGTGGAAATTAGCATTTCCGAGTGGAATGTGAACGCGGTACTAAATGATAGGATATGAGCTCTAGGTATAGCTCTGATACGGCTCGTGGTGCTGAGATGCATTCATATATGTCCGGACTGGTGTTTCTCGGTTCCTGGAGGCAAATTAAAAAAAGTGTTTTGAAGCATTTCCTAGCCTCAAATCGCATGAATAGAATTTTTTAACACTATTTGACATAGCAAATATGCGAATCGGAGCATGTCAAATTGAACAATTGCAAATTTCATCACAGGGAGACACTCAATTCGGATTCTACGGCGTCCGAATTACCTGGTGTCACAATATTTGTTTTTTTGAATCCGCCACTTTGCTTTTTTTGTACCAATAATCATAGTCGGATTAGGAATTGCATTGAGAAATCGATTGAAACCATTTTCAGCCCGATCGGACTCGTTTGACGGAGTTATGGTAACGGGTTCCGATGACCCCCCCCCCACCTCCCCCCCCCATTCCTCGAAAAAACTGAAAAAAGTTACTTCATCATCGGTCAATTTTTATCTAATTAGCGGTTAGTGATTCATTGGTCGGTCAAATTTTGTATCTTATCGGTAGTGATTCATAAAAAAAGTTACTTCATTACTCGGTCAATTGGTTTGATCATTATCGGTTAAGAACAATTGTTACTTCATTATCGGTTAGTTAGACCCATGATTCATTATCGGTTTGGAAAGTTACTTCATTACGGTCAAATTTTATATAATTATCGTTTAGTGATTCATTATCGGTCAATTTTTATATCATTATCGTTTAATGATTCTTATCGGTTGGTTATTATTATCGGTTGTACCACGGGTCAAGTACACACGTTGTAGGAGAGAAATATGAAACGGATCTGGACAGCCCATTTGCGGGGTGCGTGGGTATTATGGTGGGTCACTAGCCCTAGCAATCTAATGATAACGTTCCTTTACTGAAATTGACGCGGGTATGTATAGGATACTTGGGACAAACAGTACGTCTTGTTCTCGGCAACTTTGCTATGCATTAACCTTAGACACATTCCGTATACACGGTGCTAACCTAGGAATTGGTTCCCAGCCACCTCCGTACAATTCCAAGTTAGAGTAACACAAACTATGTTGTTGGTACAATGCTTCGATTATCTATAATATTTCGTACACCATTGTATTTCATGTTGGGGTTGCTCTTGAACATTCGACCGAAATTTATAGCTCTGCCAACAGAAAAAACATCAAGTCGTCGTGGCTTCAATGATCAGACCTTCAGGCGTCTACCATTCGTTTTAAAAGATTCTAGTTGGTAATTACATAATTAACCAAATATCTGCCGTTGTCTGAAATGACCTACACCACTGTCGGGAACAATGTAGTTCACGATAACGTAGTTTTTATCAAAATCGACTACTTTAGAAATATCGCTGAATCGCTATTCGATGTAACCGCGAAGATCTTCCGTCAATTTCAACCTCGATGTCCTCAAAGAGTGACCTTCATTCTTGTCGGGACCGAACGTAGTCGACGCAGACCACGTTTTGCTACAGTCAGGCAATAGTATATATAATTTATGCAGATAAGGCATGCATCCCCAGGATTGGTGGCCCGACACAAGAATTCCAAGTTTCCGATTTCTCTATGATAGACATGTGCTACAAGTAAGTAAAATGCAATTGGACATGCGTAAGAGAGTGCGTATATGCTAGGCATTCCATAATGAGGATGTCCATATGCGGCAAACACAAATGGCGGATTCATCGAATACAAACATGAACGTATTAACTGAGCTGTAATCGGTTTTGCGCGAGATAGAGACGAGTTCCGCAGTAGCAGCAAAATCATCCAAATAAAATTGCAGGAGGAACACTGGAAAGGCAAGAGTAGTGCGCTCACCAATGCCTCGATTGCCGCATCACGGCAAATTCTTCAATAGAATATCCTCCTCATTAAGCGATTATGTGTCCATATGCATGTGTTGTTACGATATTCATGAGTCTTTGTTAATCTCTGATACAGTTCAGTCCTTGGAAAAAAGACATTCTCTATCGCAAAACTGGCGATTTTTGAATTCATACGCACACTCGGTCGCATTCTATAGGAACCCGGATGCTTTTAGGTGGCAAACTCATCCGTTTGTGGCGTGAAACGGCGGCTGCAACAGCCTCAATACCATAATACCCGGACACGTCGTCGAGGGGATGAGTTACAGAAAGCAAGAAGAGTATTTGATTTTGGTGCGATTGTAGGTAGTTAGGTAGTCGTCGAGGGATTTGTTTTTTACCTATTCCAATGTTGTTGTGATCATTCACATGGCCACACAGTTGTTTTGACGTTTACAATTTTTTTGGGGGGTTAGTTTTGTGCCAAAAAAAAAATTGAACGATCGGGGCCAAGGACGGGCGGACGGGCGGAGTTACATGGTATGGAAATCGACACCATTCTAAAATGCGGATGAAGAAGAATGCGTCTCCAGGTAGGCACAGGAAACTGCCAAGAGGTAGGATAGGTTGACAGCAATGTTGTAAAACGGTTTTGAGGTGGGGTAAGGGTAGGTATGGTAATATGTCAGAGTAGTGTCAGGACTATGCCAGGAGCCGCATTCTTGTTGTCGTGACAAATAGGACTCCACGATACCCAGAAACACAACCCAATTGCCAATTAACATATCGAGAATGAGGCCACCAACAATGAAAAATATATCACCGACTCCAAACGAGTAACTGCTAACGTTGTATTTCATACACTTCACATATCAATTAGTAGAAATGCAACGCTCTATTTACGGCTTAGGCTGGGATTCCATAGATGCGTATGAGGGGTCCGGTACGCATGTGAAAAAATCGCTAATTGGACGTGAAACTGGCGGGGGCCAGTTGTATGAAATGCCCTACTTAGTTTGCAAAGACAAGATATTGGTTCCACAGAGGCAAAAAAATATCAATGAAGGCAAAACTAACACTGAACAGGCGAAATGGGCACATGTACTAAATGCGTATACGGAGCCCTATCAACGCGAAGGAATTCTATGGAATATCACCTCAAAAGCCAAGCACGAGGGAAGAATCTGCATGGGCTGGTGAATTGTCGGGTCTTTTCGCATAAACTTAGTGTTCATCTTCGGACCACCACGTTCGTTCCCGTAAAATATGTGATTTCAACATCCAGACGGACACGCATACGCATCTATGGAATCCCAGCCTTTACAAACTCCGTGCTCAGTGCATGATAAGGAGCTGCGCAGTGCAACATGCTAAATAGAATTACAATCGAACCATATATTGTGAATGCGGATTAGCTTCCACACAGCAAAAAAATTGAAAGACCGAGGACCTGTCCGCATGCCTCCTGAAAAATATGCTTACGCCATCCTCGTGTCAAAGTGCGGTACCGCGTGCGTAATTGTGAGAGTAGCAAGCGAGTGCGTGGCTGCTCTTGATATTGGGAAGTACCCCAGAAGACATGCGCGATGAAGTGCGTACGAAATGGTGCGGAAGACGTGTGCTTCACGCATGTCTTCGAACGACGTGGAAGAGCGTTATATAGAAGATATATTACGTGAAGTTTCAACAAGTTTATTAACTCATCGATTTTTGACATACATTTTTTTCTAATATTCTCATTATGTGGAATGCAATGCTCTATTTAAATTCCAAAGTCATGTTGAACAACATATTGCGCGTATAGATTAGTTTCACTAGTTCACATATAAACGAGTGATATTTGAACGGCCTCAAATCCAAAATAAATTCGGATATCGTATGATTTGGCAATCTCAAAACAGATCATTTTCTTATGTCAACTTACTGGACGAATAAACAAATTATGTAAGTACACATTATTCGTTTCATGAAGTAGTGTTTTATTCATTCCGATAATTCGTTTGAGAGATTCAAATGAAAAAAAAAAACAGTTGTTGTTGTTGTGGTTTTTCTCAGTAAACAGCGGGGATTTTCTCAAAACAGCGGCAGTCATTCGTTTTAATACGTGTCTCAAAACCCGGTGGTGAATAGTCTTTAGGATATTCTCCGAATTAAATTATACTTCACCCCTTCTGTTCTCTGTTCACGTGAAGAAAGACAGCTCTTTTGACCAGTGAATCCCTTACAGCTTGTGGGGGTCCGAATGTCTACCTCGCCGTCCTGAGATAGAATAGAGTTCTGCAGGTGTGCGTTCTGCTCGCGATAGGATAACAGACTAAGTACGTGTGACTATACCATCCAGTGCTTTAACTGTTTAACAGACCTCACTGCAATCCACTCAAATACACAACTCGATATATCTCCATACCGAGTTAATAGTCTAACGGTTATTTGGATAACTCTTGTTGAACTAAGAACACTTGAAAACTGAACAACGACATTCGTGGATTTTTACGCTGGAGAAGAGTTTAACGGATAGTGAGCAGGTAATTATCTTGCTCCTCGCGCACGTTTCAGGGTGATTCCACGGTCGGCCATTTGCACCCCTCATGTTTGTAAATGCAAAATTCAGTGCGGTAATATCCAGTTGGTTTCTATGCAGTATTCAGCCTGAACAGAAAAGTTGGATTAACTTATAAAACGATTGGGCTCAAGACTACACAGTGGAACATCAGTGAACAAATATTTGGATAAGAATAAGAGTAAATCTGTCAACTGTTTTAAATATTTATTGTGTCACCCGGGGTTACTTACTGAGTTACACCGACTGTAGCAACATATTGAAATTTGAGGGGTCATCAGTGAAATGTGATGAAATATACAATGAGAAGGTATAAAGAATACTAAAATAAGCCTGCATATCGAAGTTCATGAATTGAAAATTATAGGTAATCCAATTCAAATTAAATTTGCAAACATGGAGGGGGGGTTCTTTGCCCCCAGTGTGAATCATGTCTTAGAAAAAGTGGAAAATATTCGAATGGTTAATATGAATACCTGAAAGAGCAACGGTACAGTGCCGATTTTACTACCCATGTAACTCGTGACGCTGCTGACAGATGTCACGCCGAAATTATCTAGCATCTTGTATTGACTTTCTAAGAATAGCCTCGGTAGCGATGGCAGGCGGAGCTAGCGAGGAGTCAAGTGAAACCTGCGGAAATTTCACGTTCAAGTGGCTAGTGCTCAATGAAATATATGTGAGGATGAACAAGTATCTAATTCACCCGCGTCTTGTCATTGCCCACGTGTCATGGAACACGAGGATGCAGCGTGGGTTTTTATGGCCATTCATCAATCTATCTCGATTTACAGGTTACAGTTGAGATTTGGGTTTCTACTCCGAGGATAACTGAGGGCTGGCTGGGTGAAACTCACAGTCATGAAATTAGAAAATTTGGTTCAGGTATCGGCGCGGCGGCAGCCCGGGTGAGAGTGAATGACCAGCATATGCATGCCGTAATCTGCCAGACGTGGAATCGATGGATATATGCTTGGTTCGTATAATGCGAATACCAGTTAATACAGTTATACCTTAGTCTTCTCACTCAAGTTTAATGATGAACCGACACATGCTAAAGTGAATAATAATAACTCTGGAAATCACAAGAACTTTGTGATGGTGGAATATGAATTATCCTCGAGTTCGAGTACGAAGGACAGAGGGGCTTAACGCGCTGATACTATTGCGTGGTGTGAAGACCTTGAAAAATCACCTTACAGGGCATCAACAAGGGGTCAGCAGTTCAATGTATCGTTCTACTTGATGGTTTCACGAGCATTTTCAGTTGAGCCGATGTTGATGTAGAGCACTTTTGCAAATTTCTGAAAGTTTAACCTCTGTGGGAATGAAAATAGGCAGCATATCCTGGGACTTCGTTCGTGGCATTACACTACCTCTAGCAAACAATAGACCAGAGAACCCTGCTTGCGAAAGGCAAACAGACACAAAATTCGGTAGTGCGATGATGCCATTCTAAAATTGCAATTAGAAGTCCTTGCAAGGTTTAGCTGCATAAAGGTGGTTTTACGCTCACCGTCCAAACTTATGGTCTGGCGGGTTGAGCAGGGAGTCGTTGCAAAAATTTTTGGGGGCCCTTCAGCAGGTCATGACTATCTAGGCGGAGCGCAACCAAACGTGGCGAGCAACGTACGTAAAATCTTTGCGAAGAAGAGTGGCATTACTAATCCAGATATAGGTTACGTTAAGGGTGTGGGAGGGGTCCGCAACTTCCTATTTAAATTATGACAAAATGATAGGACACTTTTGACAAAAATTTGACGACCGTCCCACCCCGGGCCCATGGGCACGACGCCACAGGGTTGTGCTAGCTAGCAAGTGGCCTTTTCAGTGTGGATGGACAGTGGAGTTTTCTAACTCCCGGTTGATCTAGTCTGTTAAGATGAATAGCTTGCGATCCAAGCGAAAGTCGAACCGTTGAGAGCGCGCGACAACTACTCCACCCACAGACTAGACCCCGACATCGCGAGCTTGTGAGAGTAGACCTTAAAAAAACGTTCTAGTCAAATTGAATAGAATATCTTATTCAGAGGGGCCACGAATAGAATCTAGTCAAATATTTGACTAGATTCGGTTCATATATGAACTGTTTTCGGCTCAAAACTAATCATTTTCTTTTGAAAAATGAACCGAATCTATCAAATATTTGACTCTAGATTCGAGCGGGCCCTTGTTAAGCATTTCTATTCAATTTGACGAGATGTTTTCGAGTGCACCACTGATGCATATTATATAAACCAACTGAGGAACTGTAGGGGGTAATACGCGTAAGCCAGGGCGATTAGAGACACAGTCGTCAATACATTAGACTAATGTTGATCCGGTAGAAAGGTAGAGCAGTATATTCCACTTTTTATGACAATATTATACGTGGGACATGGGCACATGGCCCTCCAATATACTGCTAAAGCATGTTATGAGAGCACGAAAAACGAGATCATTCATTCGTTTTCCGATTTGATGATTCTGTCGATCACTAAGAATAAGGAACAGTGAATAAAATATTTGCATAGCTGGTGGCGAGAACGTCGTCCTCCCACCGCATTTGGTCGTCCCAACCTGACGTGAATTAAACCCAGCTTCGTTTCACCGACCTTTACCTTTTTTCACATCATTTGAACAGATTATGTGGTAAAGATTGTTTTCCAGAATAACAACGAACGGGACCACATACTTGTCGTCATGGTAATGTCAATGGCGTCAGAACATTTCAAACTCGAATGTCACCCGAAGAATGGTTTTCTATTACGCCCAGCCTGACCTTTTGCTAGAGAGTCATTTGCACTCATATTTAACCTAATATAGGGGTCTAACAATGAAAAATAAAAATCAGCATTTAAATTAAGCCCGAATACAGCGAACGAGCAAATTGTCTCTTTATTGGCCTTTAAATCAATTATTTAAATGCTAAAATTGGCTGAATACACTCTTGAATTCACTGAAAAACACACTAACTTGTTAACAAACACGTAGATTTGAGCATTTACATGAAGTTTTCTACAAACAAATACATGTCCTCATTTAGCGAAGAGCCTGTACTTAATCCACAGGCTGATATGTATACCTGACTTTTTTGTTCTTTTGAATATTCTGTTTTCTTGCAGTTTTGCTACCCGTCCAATTAACTTTGTTCAACCCCACCTACGTCAATCGCCAAATGCCGGAGGTGATAGTTTTATTGATGTTCGATCGAACTCCCTTAATTGCAACCTTGGAGTGCCGAAACTGACTTGTTCATGGCGACAGCAATATTGATCAGTACCTAAGTGAAACTGTTGTAGGGAACTTAAAGTTTGAATTAGATGGTTCGTCCATCGATTTGACATCATAATCGGATATAGAAAGAACAAAATTCTTGATATGGCTGACTCTTTGGAAGAGGCAAAAGCCAACGTTGGTTGCACCTGTTATGGCTAGGGAATGGAATAATTAGGGGCTATGTTATCGTTATCCAAAAAATAGGGGGAATTCTCGTTCAGGAGGTGCGCATTGCCCCAGATCAAGCCTGACTTAGAAACATATCGGAAGACTCCGCATCATCTAAATTGATCTATCATCCGTAGACGACAGCCTATAATAAAGCCCAGATCTGTGTCACCGATGCTCGTGATTGCAGCATATCATTTAGTATTATTGTGTGTGTGTGGGAGGGGGGAGGTGTTTGTAAATGGTGGAAACCGACATAAAACATGCGGTTTTACACCTGCCAATCGCGGTAGCACCGACAAACAGGAATACCTCTTTGGGAATAAGGTATTGAGTGCGCTCTCTGCACCATCCGTTCTCGCGGAGATGTGCTCTTGGATCCATTTGAGCAACTCCTCGGTTAGCGGTTGAAAGTCCTTACCACGCTTACACTCGTGTGTAAGTTTTTTTTATTGATTAATTTTACCAGTACTCGTTTCTGCAGTATCTTTTCAGGTCTAACGTTACCGCGTGACCGATGTAAAGGGTCGTATCTCAGGCCTTATTCGGAGGTAACGCATTGGATAGGTAAATAAGTACGTTTTCCTTCCTCGTTTTGTAGGTAAAACACAACTACCTCTTTCCCCCAAAGCAAGTATTTGTTGTGTTGTGTGCGTGTGTACGTAGTGTGTGTGTGCGTGTGTGTGCGTGTGTTCGTGGTGTGTGTGCGTGCGTGTGGCTGCCGCTGCTGATGTGGCGCTCGCTACTGTTGGTGTTCCTTGATGAGGAACGTGAATCCCTATTGTTGTTGAGGGAAGTCAGATCATCAGAGTTTGTAAACACAATGGTACATGCCCATATGCTTAGTCAATTCAAGTTAAATTTGATTGTCGCTTTCCCTACGGAAGTATATTGTTTTTGTGTAGATTTGAGGTCATTTTTGTTAGAGAAGAGGGCCTTAGCGAATTGGATATTTTGGCAGGTTTTTCCGACATGTTCGAATGGATGAATCTCACACTCGGTGGCTAACCCAATAGCTCATTGAGACTATTGGTTTTGGTTCAGGTCAAGGTCAGCATAGGTCAACAGGTAAGGATAAAAATCCGTATTAAAGAGGATAAGTCCCAAATGTTTTGATCTCGTGTCAATTGGATTCAGTGTTTAGCATTCTTATTGAGAGTACGGGAACCTGCGTTTAATGTCTTTTTTTGTGAAAAATTTGACATTTTTTGGAAATCGAATGTCATAAGGTTGCCCATATGTAATGCGGAGCAAATTTTCCCATTCGTGCCTGTGTCTGGATATTGGTTATCAAAATCCAGCGTCAAGGATCACTGAGGCCCTCTGGTTTCTGGTAGGAATATGAACACATTTATCATTTGCGCGAATGTCTAGTGACTCGGACGGGGACCCAAGAGACCGCACAAATACCAAAAACTTTGAGAATATTGAAGGAGCAAATTCAGACATTTAAATAAATAAAAAAAAGATTGCAAAAAATATGAGAGGATTATGTCCCATATTCAGCTTCCTTCTGTCAAGGTTAACTGCATGCTTCACTGCGTACTTATATATGTGCCGCTTGCCCCCCATGAACCTCAATTAGGTGAAAATCCCCAGTGGTGATTTGGAGTAATTAATGAGGCAGTCATAAAATTGCTTTCAAAAGTGTGTGGTCGCTCGAAATGTCTCCCCTTTTCAGACAGACATTTGGCACTTATATTTGACATTGTTGAATTATCGTAATGAAGTTCGCAGTCGGCGAGAATTTTTTTCTATGGTATACCTGCCGATAACGCTCGAACCTAGCGAGGCCCAGCCAAGGGTGCAGAGCTGGATATGCACCGATTGTCAGCTGCGAATCCCTACCAGATACACGTAATAAGGCAATGCCTCTTTTGACGGTCCTTAATGTGGGGGTGGGGTAATCAAACGCAGACGGCCAACTGTTAAAATTGCCTACCCCTCGTTTGTCCCTGCTCCAATTGGGCTTGAGCGTCGAAGGCAACGATACCATTTTTGAAGTCTTGGTATGCCCCCACTGATCCCCGGTCTCCCGGTGAAAGGCCGACCTCTCGAAACTGAAACTGTGCCAACCACTGTGCCAACCACTCTGTTAAAGAATAATAATAGAATGATTTAGATATATATTGGAGAATGACAATGAAACCTCTGATTCTTATATAGCGGTTCTTCTACGACGAGACATCTCGAAGTGCTTTGACAGATATTACCTCTGATTATCAGTGATTGTCACGTGCACCCGTGCTATGTATGTGTCACTTCATCGTGTCCCATTGGGCTGCCACATGCGGCGCTCGTTACTTTTTTCACAAGTCAGCTCGGAAGCTCCACCCAGTAATCCCAGCCTCCCACATTATCTCTTCATCACAGTATGTATGTTTTAGGCGTTACAGTTCCAGTCAGCCTTTATTCCATCTCCTCCTTTCCAGCACGAAGCTACCCATATTGTAGTAATCTATTGCATTATAGAAAACTACAATTGGAAAAAAATATTCGCACTATATAGTATTAGATCAAATGCGTATTTCGTGGTATAGGTCCCCCACTAGCACCCTTTTCTCCAGAATAGAAATTATTCGAGTGCTGACAGGGTTTAGTGTCCGAGACACCGGTTTTCGCTGGTCTCGGTCTCGATCTCCTCGGTCCTCGTACACCCTGTGGTCTCGGACTCGAACCCTTCTGGTCTCTTATTTCTCTCTCCCGTTCTCGCTCGGACCAGCAACAATATTGTGTCCTTTTTTCTTTCTCTCGGAATAATTTTTTGATTCTGAAAAAAAAACATCATTCATGCCAGTGTTGAGTTTACTATGAACTAATCGGGAGTGGGCCTTTAACTTTATCAATGTGGGAAACAGGTGTGAAAATTGGCCAGGACCCATGTTGTTTGCCAGCTTCACTTGTTTTCAGTCACACCGTATCACATTACTGTAGGCACGGTGGCAAGGTAGCTGGTTTCCTGGTTCATTGGTGTTGCTTCCCCTCTCCACATGCCTGTATTTGACCGTGAAATATTGGCATTAACCAATCACATTGCTCAAATAATTGCTATGAGTCTGTCCACACTCATAATATCTTGTGGTTTCCTCGATTTTCGGCCGTATTGTTAGCCTATTCAGCCAAATTTTATTCAACCCTCAAGAGTGAACTCTGATCATGAAAAAGAAAAAGAATGAATAACAAAGAATTGGGCCTATAACATGGGAACCTCGTTACGTATGCTACCACAATAAAAATCTCCAATGCGTCACACTAATACGTTACGGGTTACAGTGAAGAGATGGAGGGGTCAATATTTGAGTGTTTCACTTCAATTACGAATTTAGTGGGGAGGGGGAAGTAATTGGTATTAATTATGCTAGTTACTGCATGAGCCTAATGACTAGCATTATCTCCTTTGAACCGTGAACTGAACTTTTTTTTCAATTTTCCTCCAGATGGGTTGGACCCTTAGACATTGATACCAATTTAGCGAAAGTTGATCTGACAATGGCTGCACAGTCCCTGAAAGAGGAATTGTTTTCTCAATCTGTCAATAAATTTTCCTTACTGTACTTGGATCTTTGTTGCTATTTGTCCTGGAGATTTTTGCTATGTCAATCGATAAAGTAATTTTTACAGATTTTATAGCGATCAGGCTACTACTAGCCTAGGCTATACCCCAGTGGATGCATTGTTTTTTTCCCACCCATGATATTTGCTAGCTGTTTGATAGTTTAATCATGACTACCTTAACCTCCCAGAATGCACTTGCATGTCCCAAAGCTCAATATATGTGCACTGTACTGGTAATTTGTGAAATGGTCCATTAGTTCATTTCCCGGCCTAGACCTGAATTTTTATTTTGTGTGTGCATTATTTGAATAGCCTGCACATTTGGCAAGGTTGTGTGTGTGCGTGTGTGTTGTTGTTGTGACGCCTACCTCGTGACACTATAACTCGACTTCGCCTGGATAGGATGTTACTTTCTATCTTGTATATGGTTCCCCATGATGATTCATAATCCCTATTGTTTTTGGGGTCAGGTCAAATGTTTTATCTGAGTCAAAGTATGAAAATCTTGTTAACACGATAAGTCCCGCATGCCTCTCCGATCCTTAAAATTCGGTTTCTTATAGGAGTAAAAGAACCCTTATCGTTTTCAGATAGATCGGGGCCCGTTCTGGTAAATATGTTAAATTGTGAAAATGTGATATTTTTTGGCTATTTGGTTCGTTAACACAATCACTCACAAATCCCAACCTGATGATGACTCATACTGAATATGTTGTCCCCTATAATCTATATGAATCCCTATGGGGTCTGTCACGATGGTCATCCTAAGGTAGAAGAGGTCTACGTCAGGAATATGGTTACAATGATTGCGTCCGAAGAAGCCTAGTCTGAATCCGTTTGAAAATTGGTATGCAGTTTCTTTAGGAGAAGACAAGAAACTTATGTTTTTCCTCGGTGTCGAGGAAAATGAAAAGTTGTGAAAAAATGATATTTGGGCTTAATATTAGCTTGTACAGATAACTCGACCACACCGGATGAAGGAAGCATATACTTGGTATTTAGCTCCCCCCCCTAGTGACTATAATATTCCCTATTGTTTTGGGTGCTAAGGCCATTCGAGGTCAAAAGGGCAATTCTGAAAATCTTGTGACCACAGCCGGTTCAATCCGGTTGAATTTGGTCTAACGGCTTTCTTAAGGCTAAGGGGAGTACAATAACTAAGTTTTCAGGGCAGACTCGCAAGTTTGAAGAAAAAGGGGGATATTGTGAAAAAATTATATTTGGGCTAATTTAAGCTTGTTAAAAAGACCTCGCCTGGATGGTTGAAGTTCATACTGGCATGTGATTCCCCCTAATGAGTACTACATGAATTCCTAACCATTGAATGATTAACCATTTATTCGATTATAATTGATTCCCAAAGTTTCTCTGCGAAAACACAGGTATGATATCAGTGGTAATGTAATTACAACTCGCGTCTCACCTGCGACGGAAGAGGTTTGTAAAAATATCGACTTCTCTCTTATTTTAACTTTCCGATAACCGCCGTCCCTCCCAGTCGGGCCCCTCATTCCGTATGCACACTCATTCGACCGGTATGGCTATATTCGCTGCAAATTTCAAGGACTTTTTCCCCCCAGGGGGGTAAAAAGATCTTTGGCTGAAATGTAATTCAAATGTGACTTTACGTTAAACGAGTTTTCTCCCTTAGTCAGACGAATTTTATTACAGAGGTTCGTGGTGTTACTATGCATTGTTTTCGATTCATTCTGACAGTTTTTCGAATAATTTGCTGAGAGTCAACAGCTGTTATAATGATAGGTTCTATTACGCTAACACCAGGACACCGAGACAACGTGGCGGGTATTTGCATCAGCATCTTATTTCGTAACGGCCACTTATGAGTGTCCATCAGTACAACAGATGCCTATCTAAAATTTGGTTTGAAAAGGGTTTATGAAGGGGTTTATCCTAATATACTAAGAAAAACTACCCACCCCCTCCTCCGAGGGTTTGTCGCTGGACGACGGCGTATTTTTGGATGGTTTGGGGGATGAGCCCAGCTTACTAGTGCGGGTAAATTTTGTGTTTGAAGACTTATCGCCCATAGAGCACTCCGGTGAGGTAGAACTACCCCCCTCCCCTTAATATTACGAAAACTAGACTTTTGATTCTTCACATCGTGAATTTGAAGGGGTTCGGTAAAGTGGAATTCCCCTTTTCACCCGAATATTGGTGACCAAAACGAAACGCCGGCACCTGCAGGCTATCGCTACTCTTAGAATGTAGGGCGTAAAATTAAAACTTAAAACTGTGTTTTTCTTCCGCATCCCGTGAAACTTACCTGTTTGTTGCATTTGTTGACACGCATCGCGTTCGATGTCGTGATACTAGTTAGCACGATATGGCAATACGTGTGTTTATCATACTCAATTAATCGAGGGCGCAAACCTAGGTGTTACATACTGGCTGCAGGGAACCCACGCACCTGAGTTTTTACCCTAAGGCTTATCTGAGATTCACTTCCTCATTATGGTGACGTCGTGGACCGGTGTTCTAATCTGTTGTAGCTAGGCAGCATGCATGGTTACCCCCTTCCAATTACGCTAACTCAGGGTTATCGAGTGCGACTTTACCACAAAAGAAAGCGCCTAACTGCTAGGCATATCTGATACATCATCATAATATCAATAATAATACAGCATATACATTACTAATATTTGAATATATAATACACTGTTGATTCGTTCGTGTGACAATTATAACGATATTTTCGGGGTGGCATTCAGGCGCGGTTCTAGAAGTCCCATGGGGGGGGGGCTGGGGGCTACAGGAGGCCGAGTTAGGTTCTTCAAAATGTGGTTGGTAATTGGTAGATACCAATTGGAGCGCCACCATAGTCTGGCGCGGATCGCACCACCAGAAAATTTTTGACTCCCACACTCTCCAGATGGCCGGAAACGGCACTTCCTCTGTCTATTCCCCCCCCGCATTTCCCCCATTTGAAATATAGATCTCGTTTCTGCAAATTTCTCAATTAACGTTAAGTGTTCTGTGAAAAATGATTAATATGATAACATGAGTTACTGGCGATAGAAGATCATTATGGGGTGTCCATGTCCACCACGGTTGGCGTGTGGTGCATTATTGCCATATAACATTTGCTTCGTAATTGACGGAATGCACATTTGTTTATGCGGATAAGGCTCGGAACTGGTTTGGAACGGATAACCAATTAGGTCCCCAGATTCGCAGTCAGTTGCACCTGCACGCTGAATCCAGCAGGAGACGTTCTGGCCTAGTTTTTCCAAGGGGCGTGGGGGCTTTTAAGTTTGAAACCGACCGAATATAGAACTGACTGAAGTGAGTGGCAGGTAAAGTTACTCTATTTCATTTTCGATCATAGAAGAATATTCAACTTTACAATTAATGTACAACCCTCCCTGACTACATCCGTGCCAACTCCTGTATATGGAACCTTGTCCGGGTGATCAAAGGTTGTGTGATTCATAGACCTTCCGTTTCCTTCGAAATTCATGGTGAAAACGACGTATTTGCCTTATCAATCATTCATGAGTCAAACTAATGATCAGGACATTGGTCACACAGCACAATGACACATTGATTGATTGCTTGATTAACTAATTGACCTGACAACAGACTGCATCGCCATTATCCATTGAACGAAAGTAAACACGACGTTTAAACTGCAAAGGCGAGGAACTAGATATAGCAGTCGGGTAAACCGCCGACAAGTATATCCTTCGCAGGAATAGCTTTTTATGGACCGTCCGTTAGAGAAGCAATTAATATTACATCCATTTGAGCCCCTGTTCCTGAAAAGCCCTACCTGTTGATCAGGTGCAACTGTAGTCCACATCCTCCAAGTTTTGTTTGAATGAGACGAAGTTAGAAAAATCACATGGATTTATGCAAATTTGACCTCCCCTGAGCTTGGAATGACCTCATAATAGACTATATAGCAGTCCAACTCCAACGAGTTTCGTTTCATTCGAAAGTTAGCAAAATAGCGAACTCACAAAATGACCTGCTGATGCCTTGAATATCACCACCATGTTTTGTTGGGGACCATTTTTGGTCCTCTCCAGCAATTTCGTGTAACCGTACTGACTCGGCCTTTCGTGTACAAACCTGCAAATAAGGAGCGGCAGGCCCAAGCAGCGATGCCCACTTTCTCGAACTTGTCCGAGATTTTTACATGGGTGGACATTGTAACAAAGTTTCGATCCAATCGCATAGTGTGGAAGAAGTTATTTCGCTAACAGCTAGAGTTTCGGGCGAGGCGGCGGCTGACACCCCCATATCCTGTATCCCCCAACACTTGAGTGTTGCAGGGGATATAATTACTCAATATTGTCACTGTCTCTCTTATATTTGCATGTGCATAGTTTTTTACTAGAACAAATAATCAATCGAATAGAGTATGCTAACCATATCAAGACGGTAAATGGGATTTTTTAACATCACTCATCTCGGAAAACAGCTAGTTAGACAATATCCCAGATTTTTTTGGATTACAACTAGCCCCTGATTCTCACTAATCTTCCAAAGCCCCAATCAAAAAACTCTCC
Organism: Sclerodactyla briareus; assembly: GCA_026419785.1. Classification (NCBI taxonomy): domain Eukaryota; kingdom Metazoa; phylum Echinodermata; class Holothuroidea; order Dendrochirotida; family Sclerodactylidae; genus Sclerodactyla; species Sclerodactyla briareus. The sequence goes on from JAODTK010002721.1 coordinate 280,503, forward strand.
CCGGGAACAACAAAAGAGCCCCAACAATTTTCAGTCCTGATAGCTGTCGCTAGTAATACAAATTTATGAAAAAAAAACATGATTTGTAACGTACACTATGCACCGTGTGTACGCTCAGTACGAAATGGGGTCTAAGACGTGTTGTCGACTTAACGAATGGAGTAAGCTCGTACTTGATATTTGGCGGGTTCCCCATAATGAGTATCATATCCATATTGTTTTGTGGGGTAGGTCTGGGTCAAAGAGGGTAAGTCTGAGACTCGGTGTCAACATGATAAGTCCCGAATGCTGTGGTCCGATCAGGTTTAAATTTGTATTCAGCTATCTGATGGGGATACAGGAACCCCATCGTTTTTGGGCGGAACGGGGTGTCAGTGTTGGACAAAAATTGTGAAACTGATAATTTGGCAAGTCTAGATCGTTACACTACTTGACTTCCATTGACGCTGGCATGCATGAAGCTTATACTTGGTATACGGGTTCCCCATGATGACTAATGCACCTATGTTTCGGAGTCAGGTCGGGTCCTCTAGGTCAAGAGAGGTCAGAGTATGAAATCATGTCCCACATGAGAAGTCAGAATGCCGGTCTGATCAGGTTGAAACCTGGTATGCAGCTTCCTTAATGGGAGTAGAGAAACTCTATTGTTTTGGTGAACGAAGGGGGTCTTTTGGAAAAAAATGAAAATTGTGAAATATCATGTTCCACTTTGGCAATTTCCATCGAATCATCTAGCTCAAAAACATGGCAAATTGCTATCCTACAATTTTGAACATTTTGGCAATGTGGAGTCACCTTCAGTAGCATTTTCTTTTGAGATTTCCCTAAAAACTGAAAGATTACCTTGACCTGACCCCAAACAATATGGTTCACGTACTCATTATGGGGAACCCATAATACCAAGTATGAACCTGCATCCCTCCAGGTGGGGTCGAGCTTTCGTGTTACAAGTGTTGGCGTCACTTACACACCCACACAGTCATGACTGCATTGATTCCTCTGACTTCGTCAAGTAATCAATTTGTCTGGACCCGTTGCAGACAGCGCCTATATAGCTGCGGGGTTCTAATCCCGACATAACGGCCCAGGGTCCTAGCCTAACTGCTTTCAATGTCCAGATGACGGGCCAGTATTGCCTGGAAGTACAAACACCACTCCTCACACTTACTGGGCTAGAGGACTATACTCGATATGGTAGTTCTCGTAGTGGGAGTTCGCGCCCACCTGACGTTTACCGATCCTCGGGCCACAGTAGCCATTGATTCTTCGTGGCTTGGGGAAGAATCCAACACACTCGTCCGGGACTCGACCCACAGCGTCTGGGTTTTTCAGCCTACGGCCACTGCAGACCACTACACCACTTTGGCTCGCCAATAAGGGTGTAGTGACTCCTAAGGGGACCCCACACAATACAAATACGAAGCGAGCAACCTTCTGCTCAGAGGCGTGGGCTACAAAGGGCTTTGCTCTCGCCCTTTTACCCTAGTCATTCTGGTCCACGTTAAACTGGAACTGGGCATGTAACTGTGAAAAATACCTATTCTGGGCCGCTTTGATGATGAACCCCCGCACTTCGAACTGTCTCCGCGTCCCTGCCAAAATTGGAAAATTCCTCAGCACATTCATGTTACGCATGCATTATTCCTCACTGGGTTGGGATTATCACATGGAAATGGTACCAAAAATTAGGTCTAGCCTTCCTTTTTCGCAACGGTTCTGATAAAAAAAAAAAAAAAAAAAAAAAAAATCAATAGGGATTGAAAACCTTGAATCATACTGCTGCAAGATGGCCTACATACCCACTCCACCATATCTTGTCCTTATCCTTGAGATACCTATTTTCACAACCAGGCGAGATGCCGGATAACTGGCTGTAAGCAAATTTTTAGGGATCAAAGGTTGTGAAAGTGCAGATTTCACAGTTGTTCCATTTCCTCCCTCGCCTAGGATCTGAAACCCATCCCCTAAAATGACCAGAGAGCTTCATTCATGCAACGTTTCGTACAAAACAACCGAACCTTGGCTTGTCATGTAGAAGGAACCTCCATGTACGGTACAGGATTTGCTGAAAGAACAGAGAACCAAAAGGCTTATTGACCTTACAATCTAAGCATTTATTCGTCTGATTTGATCCTCTCGTCGCAGACCGGCGATATCATTGTCAACTTGACATGTTTACAAGATTGAATACTTTTGACCTTAGAATACTCATTGTTACCAAAATGACTCCCAATTCACCGTAGACAATTATACTGTCTCCAGCGGGGAAGCTACACACCTGATTTAATCTTGATTGGACCAAACAATTCTATATTTAAGTGTGTTCACAAGGTTCCCATTCCAACTTGACCTCTGTTGACGAATGACCTTGCACCCAAACAATGGGGTCATATACTCACTTATGGGAAACCTACATATCAGTATGAGCTTCATCCATCTAGGTGGATTCCGTTAGCATGTTTCGCTCAAGCCAGGTGCACATACCTACATACATACTACCATACATACTCATACATACATACATACTTACATACATACTACATACTACATACATCATACATCCATACCTACATACATACATACATACATACATACATACATACATACACTCACACACATCATCATGCCTGCATAAATTAATTCCTCAAACTTTCATCAAGGATAAATTTGATGAATATTCAATTTGGGGAGAAGACGCGATACAAGCATCTTTGCCCACTTAGGGGCTATAGTTGCAATCTCTGGCCAGGTATATTTTATGACCCAACAGAATTGAATCATGTTCTGTTCTGTGTCACCTCGTAATAATGATCAAGGAGGCCAAGGTTACAACATATCCACCAGCATCGTATAAAAAAAATGTACAGCAAGTAGTTTCATCAGGCAGTATTCATAGTGCGGATGGTCGTAACGGGGCAAGACCTCATAAATGCGGCTTCATGCGATTACAAACATGACACCTGATCGGCAATTGGTTTGGCAGAAATATCAATCCGATAGAATGAACAAACACTGGCGCGAGTATGGCGAATAACTGGTGGTATCCACCATGTAATAGTGATCTGCCATCACATCAAAATGACTTTATGAACCATCTTCGCCCATTAAGCAATTTAACTCCTCATTCATGAGTTGGTAGATATTTATGATTCTTTGTCTCTTCAAGTCAAAGAGGCAAATGTGTATAGACTGAACATCCAGATAGAATGACATGTGGATACAAAGCTCAACAACTGATGGGAAAAACGAAACCATAGGAAAAACCTCAAAAACCTTTTCTTCTGCAATTTTATAATTTTAAAGGGCATCACATAAATGGAATAAGGTAATCTTCAGTTCATAGAGATGGTGATGAATTATCAGCGGATCTTATCTCAAATAGTAATGTTCCTTTTAGGGTTTTTGGAAGGATTTTCACACTGTAATATTTTACCATTCCATTAGGTAATCTCGATTCCATTTCACCATTCAGACACTGACGGATCATGAAGTAGGTGTCATGTGGTCACTCGCAGAGGAAAGCACTCTGGTTGTTTACATTTCAGAATAGCAAACCATCCTCTGAATTCTGGAAATCGTTGCCACTGCCCTGCATCTGATTTCTTCCAATTCTGAAAACCACCAATTCGTAAAGGTGGTTTAATTGGGTGCACTCTGGTACTCCTTGTTCGCTGTACAATTTATGTAAACCTGCAATCTGAAACATTATAAATCAATGTTGTGCTGCCCCTCCGAATGCTGCTTTTTTTTTTTTACCACTCTTCAAAAACTACAATTGGAAGATGGACACTACACTGTGCTGAGACTGTGAGATGTTGCTGCAGTTCTTTAGCACTGTTATGGGGATTGCAAATGGTATAGGGTTTCAACCGCACAGCCTTGCCACCTAGTGTCATTGTGATGTGACTGCCTCACACATCTCCTCAGTCCTGGTCTGCTCTGCAAAATTCTACAGATGTTACGCTGCAAAAAGCTGACTGTCTGAATCTGCAAATCCAGTTCGTTTGTACTCAATGTAACTGCCCTTCACCCAACCACTCGCTCCTGGTCCCCACCCTTCGCTTCGTGTCAAGCTAACCCTTCAGGGGGGTAGAGCTGATCTTCCTCCTGCCCCGCCTCCTTCTTCTGTTTCCAGCCGCTCTTGGGGCGGATTCCCAGCCAGCGACTCCGACCAGCTTTTAACAGGAATGGACGGGGTGGGGGTCAGGGGGGTAGGGGGTGGGTGGTTAGGGGGTGGAGAACCCAAAAAATGTTTTTTATTATATTCCCATGGTGAAATCACAATTTGCAGGAGGGCACACTCAAAATCACAACTAAAAATTTGGGGAAGATTATTCTGTTATTAGTGCTATCATTGTGGTTTCCATTCAAACTCCCTTTCTTTTGAAAACTCCACACTTTCTGAAAACCAGTCAAGCTGTTCCTGGATCCTTAACGTCTTAGAACAAGCAGCATCTGCTGGAGGCTATTCCACTCCCCCATTCATTCTTTTCATCTTCTTTGCAAACGAAATATTTCGAAAGTCTAATCTGCCATTTTACACCCCAGCTTGTGACAATGGCCTCCTTAGTGGTACAGTAGAGTATCCATAGAATATCTGAGAAAGGTCATGGAAGCAACTTTAAGTTCTTCTGTGATGGCTGCTAAAATATGAGTGTGATTTGAGGTACTGGGGAACTGGCTCGTTAGTCCTCTTCTATCAAGGAGAGAGCTATCACCTCTCCGATTATTTCAATTATTGGAATAGGGGCACACAACAAAGTATAATGGGGACATAGACTAAGCTCTCCATGATAACCTTCAAGTATTTAATACTAATTCACTCCACAATCTTTTTAGTATAGTCTTTGAAGCAGTTTCCATTGGTACTCCTATTCCAAAATGAACAGAATACGATCTGACAAACACTTAAAAAACACAACCATTACTACCATATACATGAAACTTTTCATTCAAAGCTGTCCAACATCCTACGGTACTCCCTCTCAAATCCCACCCAGGGCGCTTGCAAAATATTTCAAAGGGCGTAACCAATACATTACCCAGTTTGGGCCATCGGCCATGGTCCTCGCAGACTGTCGAAATACAAAGCTATTTTGTACTGAGAATGATATAGCTACATGTGATCTTCTTCCCCCACCAAACTGATTTCATGTGTACACTGTCTTTTCATCATGACCCACCTACTACAGTAGGCCTACGTGAATTCCATGAATAAATGGACTTGAAGTCACTGGATCTCAATACAAACAACGCGGTAGCGTGACTGGTCTATCTTATTACACTAGTTTCAAACCATGTCTTGCTTTAGGTTTCATGGCAAAATCAGGGCTTTTCTTTCTGTTGGCGCGGTGCCGGAGTCAGGTAATAGATTAGAGCTAGGTTGAAGTCTCCTCCTCGAGAAGTTAGTGAGGGAGGCGAGGCCTTAGGTGAGGGGGGGGGGGATGCTATTACAGAAGGAATATGGTATTTTCAATGATTTCCCTCTCCATTTGCACACAAATTCTCTTATCTGTTCTCTCCATGTTGAGAAAGTCACTAATTAGCCACTATTTATCTTACAACTAGTTAAAAATACACTTTGTCTTTTGTCTCAAGCACACTCTGTCAATGATGATCTCACATGAGTATACTGCATCATGATGCGCTTCATGATAGCACATATCAATCATAAACAATGAGTCCTGGGCCAATCACCTGACAATCGGCAGCAGCAGCACTTCATCCAATCAACAAAACTCCCAATGACCAATCACTCCATGATGAACACCAACCAATTTGTAATTTTTTGATTTTTCATCATCCAGTCTAACAATTGTTAACATGAGGATGCTCCTCACAGCACAAACAATTCAGATGGGAGGCTGTTATTGACATGACCATCACACACTTTAGACTTCCTAATCGACAATCACATCTATCGCCCACCTAGTATTCTTTTGTTGTGGTCCTCATTGGAAAGCCTCCCGTGAGGTGGCCATACACTTCTCGCTGATCTATCACACCTCTTGAGGGCAGCTGCAGGACCACTTGCCCTCCCCAGCCTTCCTGAGGACCTGGGCCGATGTCCCCGCTGCATGGACCAAAGGTTCCCCCTGCTCCTGTTCCTTCTCAATGTTGTGGACCAAGCCCCAATCGGGTAGGCCCACAGGTAATCGTCCCCGTTCATTAGCAACAACTACGGAATGATGCAGCAAAATTTGTTAGTTTTTCTTTTTTCAACTCACAACCATTTTACTCAATTTTTCAAAGAATGCCAAAGATCACCGCACTTGACATGCTTCCACATTTTTCTGGGTATACCGTGAAATATCTTCATTAAGGGAATTTAGGTCATAGGTTCAGAAAGGGTTTTAGGCATTCATTCCTGATTAGGCCTTTTTTCGCAAATAGCCTCTCGCAATGCATTGGGGTCTAGCTCGGGGGGCAAGTAGGCATCTATGGAAGGCCCAATCGGAATTTAGCAAATACATTGATTTTCCTAGCGAAAATTACACAGTTTATTCAGATTTGTCACGATAAAGATGTAGAAAATCATCCGGGACCACATACTAAATTTTGAGAGATATGCACAGACAATACGAAAGATTGATTGAAATGTTCCAAGTTTTTCCAATACATGCTAACACAAAACTGCCCCCCCGAAGTATCCCAGAATGCATCAAAACTATCCCACAGTGCACCGCAACATGCTATTTGCGAAAAGGTCTAATGGTCTGGTTGAAACTGTGAAGCTTATGCAGGGGCAGATATGGGGCCATTAGTCAGGGAGGAGGAGGGCAAAGGACATTTTCCTGATGAAAAACAGTATCCTTTCCTTTCTGATCTTGATTTTTTATACAATTTTCCCTCCATTTCCCACCCATGTTGTTCAGGTCCGTAAGGCAGGGTGGTGAGACTGTTATTGTCCCTAACTTTATACAATGTCCCTACATCCCTTACTCGCCTTTTCCTATTTTCTTTTTGATCTCAATTTTTCATCTGCAAACTATGAGGATACTCTATTCTCCTCGCCCCCCGCACCCCCCCCCCCTCCTCAGTTTACAATCGTCAACAGAATGGTTAGTTGATTGCTTGATTAGAGTTCAGCCAAAATCAGAAAAATTCCATATACTTTTTCTTTGTGAGGGTCAAGGGACTGCAAAGTTTTTGTTTATTATGGATAATGACAAGATACATGGTATGGCACAAAATCTGGGATCATTAGTCACGGGGGCACTGAGGTTCCTACTGATTTTTTTCTTCAAACGTGATACGTCCTTCTTTTTCTCCTTGTGCCCACATTTTCCTGTGGTCTCAAGTACAGTAACCAGTGATGGCTGCCATATACTAAATTCTTGTTCACCATGTTACCATATCCATCCATTTCTAATCCCCCTGCTGATTTCTATCAGCACCGTCCGATGGTGGGAGAATGGAAGAGTTGTATCATTTACGCAGGCACACTCCATGTCCAAATCCAGCCTTCCCCAGATGTTTTACCTTGGTGGCTGTACTGTTTGCGAATGATCGGGCGTCTTGGTCTTCACTTCATGGTTTCGTTTTATTCACTTTTTTGGCCTTTCTCTGAACTTTCTTGGGGTTTCTAGTTTTTGTTAGCTGGATATTTGCATAAGTTTCATTGGCCAGCGTGAGTAGTCCACATGGAACAGAATTTCCTGCCTCCTCCATTTCCCGTAAGTGTTTAGATCCTGGATTTCAACTGTCATCCTTTCGCAGGGAACATTAAATGGAAGTCCCGTAAGCAGGTTGGGATTGGCTACACAAAACAGCCCCAGCCTTAATATCACATTTGAGCACTACTCTAGAAGGGAATGCTAGTTATTCCACCATTGCTCATCCACGATCAATAAGGCACGGGGTCCTTGATGAGTTTAGTTGTCCCTCCTGTGGAGCCTGTCAGGTTAGGGGGAAGGGAGAGCATCCACAAGTGCTTCTGGAAAAAGGGTTTAGAACTTGTTTCACGATACTCCAACATCTGATTTAAACTAGCGTCCCACCACATTTCCTTCCAGTTACATTATTGGATACCTATTCCCACACATTGCACTATGGAGCATCCTAACAAGGCGCATGGTACCATGGAGTAGTAGAAAGTGACATTGACAGTCAATAACCTGTGAAAGACAACCCATTTCTGATTTGTAAAAGGATTGGTGCAGATGAGAACAAAAAGGCACCTTGTTTTTACAATTTTTCCTGATCATTTTCAGGGAGGTTACAACCCCCTCACTCACAAGTAATACCTGTCAATGCGTCCCAATCTTGCTGATGTCTTGATAATGTCTCCCTCCTGCATGTTCATCGTGGGCCGTATTACCCTCTTCTGCACCACTAGCAACCATGGCGATACGGGCGACCTGTTTGGGTCGAGAGTATGGAGAAGGACCTTCTCCCCAGTGGAGGGCCTTCTGACGGCCCATTCCGGTGCCAGTCATCATCGGAATCGCCTCTGATGGCCGCCCTCCTCTTCTATTGTACCTCTTGCGGCCTGAGTTAAGAGAAAGTTGGGAGGGGTTGACCTGAGGACTATTAGAAATATCAGAAGAATTCCATGTTTAGATTGGTCAACAGCATGATACTACGACCACAACTCAGCTCACACCTGGGAAATTGTAGTTCCTTGAGCTGCGGGGCGACAACCCGCACCGCATTAACCCCAGCGTTATGTAGAGAAAACAAGGAATTGCCAATCGAGTAGGAAATGGCCAGGCACCCAGATTTCTGTTAGTCACAGATGTAACTAGGAACAAGAAAGCCGAAAAGTATGAGTGGACTTCTTGATGATTCTGAGAATTCGCAGATTTATTCGTTCACAATTTCGGTTTTCCAGATTTGACCTCTCTCGACCCAGAGGACCTTTTGTTTATTCCCCATGCGTCACCTGACCAAAAAAAAATACAACAAAGTTCATGTAATCCAGAATCGGGGTAGACAACATTCTAAATAGTGGACTCATTTATCCAGGGATGGTGTTCCCTTCGTTATGTCCTTTTCCTTTTCCGGATAGTGTGCACAAGCCAAATATTGCCAAAACATTCAATTTTTTCACCTTCCAAATGTTTCACAAACTGATCCTCAGAGTTCTAAAAAAACAATAGGGTTCCAGCACTTGGCATAGGAAAGCTGCATTACCAAATGTCAACTTGATCGACAAGCATTCTGGAATACACAATGTTCTTAGAATCGACCACTGGACCTCAGATGACCTTGACCTGCCCCATAATATGACAGGAGACATACATACCAAGTATGAGCTCGATCCATACCAGGCAGGGTAGAGAGTTACACGGTATCATGTTCAAAAGCCAGGCATCACATACAGTGTACTGCACACCACAAGTGCATGACTGGCATAGATAACAGAAATGACCTTTAGAAAAGCAGTAAGAGGTTGGAAGAAACCACTGTCAATGATGGCTGTATAGGACTGTAAGGGTTCATTTGCCTTCCAGTTGATATTGTACGCACCTACACCCCTCTCCCCATAAAGGTTGTGGTACAATTCCATTTTTCTCCAAATCTATGACAGTGTAGGTCTTGGTGCCACTGATCCTGATAAGGGACCCAGGCCTGCAGGTTGACGATTGGAAAACATACAGTTAATTGCCCTAATTGATACTGTCCTGTTAAATACAGTATTGCGTCGACCTATAAAGAAAAAACTGCAGTCCAGGGTACAGTAGCCGGAGGTCATAATTCTCAATCTGCTCATGAGATCAGGCATGCAGACTTCACACAAAATTTCCAGCTGTCCAGGAGATGTATCGCAGCAATTGGATAAAAAAAATTCAAGCGCTTGTTCAATGTCAATTGACTCATGTAGCGATTGGACAAATTTTGATAGGTCAAGTCATTCCTATCATCCCGATGCCGTATGAACTACATCAATTAATAGCTGTACATGGATTTGTGTGGAGACGAAATGTGAAGGCAAGTAAATAGCAAAAGAAATCGGGACCCCCACCACAACAAAAATGTAACCCTTTCAGGTCAAACAACCAACTTTGCACAATTCAGAAATTTTAGTTTCACTGAAAAAAATAACACCTAAGTGAAACTTCTCATGCCGCACTGTACTCACATACTGAGGGAGGCTGCTTGAACTCTCAAATTCTAAGGTTAGAAGATGGACAATACTATAACAGAAGGCAGAGGGGTGCAACTCGCACTTTTGATGATGAGAGTCCTGAGACAGATAGGGCATAGAAAACCATAGAGTTGGATGCATTGACTACGCACGCTTGCAATTCCCAAATATTTTGATGACTCCAGGTTACTCCACAGGTACACCTCACGGCACTAACAGTTCTAATGCGACCACAAAATGACATCTTTCCAAGAGGAAAGATTGAATACTGCAAAAATTGTATATATATGCATTGGATGTTTGGACAGAAAAACATTTGCTTGAAATTAGAAATGGAGAGGCACAAAAAATTACGTGGGAAGCATTTGACACTGTGAGCATTGGTCTACCAGCAGTAGGGAAAACTTGATTTAATTTGGGACAATACTAGTACTTCCTTCATTGAACCTGTTACTACGACCTGTCATGGATCTCGCCCACCATCTCTTCTCATTTTTAGGGTATTATCGTGTATGTACTCTGTCAACGCCAGGTCTACAATGCCCCGGCATTCGTATAAGCGCCAGGCCTCTGGTGGAAGTTCCGGTATTGCACTGCAGAGGAAACTGGATTGGCTGCCCTCTGACCTGTCTGCAGGTTGATATGCCCATAAAATCATCCGGCAATGGAGATGAGGCAGTCAGTGTCCTTGTACAGAGCATGATCCTGGAGAGGTAGCACTCATGCCAACCTCCTGCAAAAGTTGAGTGATTCTTGCAGAGACCATCTTAGGTGATGTTACCTGTGTACAGAAAATAAATACGGATTGTAAAGTAAAACTAGAGAATATGGATGGTTTTATCATAAAATATAACAGTACCAACATACCAAACCAATCATGTAAAAAACAGTGAAGTTGATTTTACATGTAGTTAAGTGTCCTCTGCGAATGCCGGTTCATCTAAAGTGCAATATACCCAGTAGGAAGGAACAAAATATCAGGATTTGGTGGCGATACCACGAATGATGTGAAAATTGTAATGTATCTGGCTTGCTCCATTGACCGTAGTTGTTAACAACAAAGTTGCCTCTATGAAATGAGTTGCCAGGTTGCCTATGAGACAAATGAGTAGGGCTGCGGACTTTCGGGATTTTCAGAAACCTGGGTACCCGACCCAAATTTCGGTCGGGTACCCGGGTGCCCAAAATTTACCAGTCGAAAATTGCGCAATCAGTCACTAGTAAAAATGCACAGCGTCCACTGCTCGCTCCCAGCTCATGCAATAATGAAAGATGCCTCGGCCAGGTCGCTAGCAACATCATAGTAATAAGTAGCTACACCGTAACATTTACGGCGAGAATAATTTATGAATGAGTCACTGAAAAACTGACCAGTTTGGTGGCAGATCAGTGCAGTCCCTTGATGTGAAAAGTTGACGACGCAGCTCAAATTTCGCTCGCCACTCGAAAAATGTTGAGTAAGTAAAATTATGCTGTGTGTGGCCGACCATGTTAAGCGATCACCAGATTCGCGAGTTGATCAAAACTTGGCCCCAGAGCTTTAGCATTTACCGTAACCAAGCTATAATGAACTGCATGCAAAGCGTACGATGCTCGCTCATACCGAGATATGCACTATTTTAGATAGAGTATGTTCCTAGTTGAACACCTGCTAGGATATACGAAACGGTTTACTGTATTCAGTGCGCTCCCGCCATGAAATGTGCAGTGCACTACACACAATACCTGTTTAGCCTATCTGATATCGTAACTTCCACCAAATGCAGTGAACGTCTATGGCAGTTTTCCATTGACACTGTGATTGAGGACGACTGAATTTATTCACGATCGTTGATCGGTGTGATAGTAATGATACTGCAATTTAATTTGCATTGCCTCAATCTATGCATGAGAATGAACATGATTAATCGGTAAGTAGTGGGGTAAAAACAATAATATGAAGGTTTTAGCATGATGGTGCATTACGGGCAATTTAGACCGTGGCTTGCTTCGGTTTTCTTGCCTGAATCATCACAGTTACGTAGAGCTTACTGGTATTATTGCACAGCAAGGAGTGGTGAGGGCCAGCAGCCGTGCGACGTATGAAGAATATAAAGTTTTTACATGTATTTGATGTTGGTGATTATTATGAGTCTGATTGCCCACTGATCGGTGGTCGAGTTCACTGACAAGGTTTAACATTTTTACATGTAGAGTCAATCATGTGCGTTCACATTAGAGGTAAGAAAATTAATTGCAGCAAAGAAAATGCAAAATAGGTTTTTGCTTCAATAAAAGCTTTTCTCATGGATGTCATTTTCGGGGTATCGAGTAGGTGATTTTTTACCCGGGGTCACGACAGGTTCGGGTGGGACTTGAGTACCGGGACTCGGCACAGCCCTACAATCAGTTCAAATAATGTTTTTTCTGGCTGTCAATTGACTGCTAACAAAAGTGCTATGATTGAAATGTGTTTCACCTGAAAGTTGTGACATTGCCTATAGTTTTAATAGTAATATTAATAGGCCTAGGCTAGGCTTTTTTCCTCGGAACTGTTGCGTGATTGGGACACTCCCGCAGGACGTCATGAAGCGTCAAATGTGGAGGAGTCTTCAGGAGGGTCTCATCGGGGTGTTTAGTTTGTGCTCTCGGTGACCCCATTCAGAGGACCAAAGCAACGTTTAGTTGCGAACAGGTGTGAGATATTTAATAGAAAGGTAGAAGTAGTATATTTTCATGAAGCTAGTACGTTAGTCCGAGTACCACATTTCGCAAAACTGCGTGTATATGATCTTTTATTTTTTTTCTATTTATTTGTCTTAATCACAGTACGTCACTGATTGTAGTGGACTAAAAAATTACAACACTGGCAGATATGATAGTAACTACTTAAACTATTCTGCTTACAAAATACACGGGTTGAATACATTTATACTCACCTACATGCGACGGAATGACTCGAAAGGGTGACATTAAGTTGTATTCGAGAGTGACCCTTAACGTTAGTCAGTTACTCAGTACTTTCTTAGTGAACATCAAGCGCACGAAATTGACACAAATGCCGAGTCCCGCACTGTTGCTTCGATTTTTCTCAGGATGGCAGGATGCTGAGGCCCAATGAAGTCTATGATTTGCAAAATGCGACTCAAATGGATGGTAAGTTTCAAAAATTGCGAGACGAAGAATAACCTGTCTCTACATAGCAAAGATGATATCGCGGAAAAAATGTGTTTCTTCCTTCTAAGCCTACATAAATATACAACACAGGATCTCAATTGTATTAGTTTTGTCCACACCACTTCTGCAGAAAATAAGGACCACCGACTACCGCACGTTAGCGAAACATCGGTGGAGTGTGGATGTAATTGTGGGAAGATAATCAACACTATAGGTACAGCAGCCTACAGTGCTTAAAACAGCAAACGAGCCAATTCATATTCATCAAGTTTTGTTCTCACAGGGTTAAAAAAGTTTCAAACACATAAACAGGTATGAGGGAACCGGCGTCCCCAATGTTTTGTTCAGGGGGACACAATGTGCATCCCCCCCCCCCCCACTAGTTGAGCCCGGACTGTTATTTCGCTGATGAGTCCGCTGACGTATCCGACCCTATATAGCAAACAACGTGTTCAAACAAATGGCATAATAACCTAGATGATCAAGTTGAGTGAATTCTCAATTCTGCTGACTCATTTTCGATTATTGCCGCGCTACGCGCCGCGGGTATTTTATGTATCGATAGTGGTCAGGGAACATATTGCATGATGATTGTATCTTGCGCAGGACAATATGAGGTGTTCCTTAACAAAACAAACATGCCTGAAATTTACTTGGGTTGTTTCAATTACATGAATGAACACAGGTTCTGTTCCAAACCCATCGTTTGCATAAGACAGGCTTTTACACAGCCTGGGTGTTGCATTTGTTGGAGGACTCGAGACGGTCTCGAGACCAATTTGAAGGAATCGTTCTCGGCTCGGTTGAATGACTCGGCCTCGGTCTCGCTGCGGGGAGTCGGCGAACTCGGTCACACGAAGTCCAGTTTCAAGACCGCACAAAAAACCTAGCAAAAATCCTGATAATTATGAGAAAGAATATCCAAATTCTAATATTATGAACTACTATAGCTGTGCACTCAGTCATTTTTTGCAGACATCCAATTCGCTCAATGACGTTGCCAGTAGTAACGACTAAGAATGTGCCGTTTGAACAGCCTCACGCCCGTCACAAGGTGTCACCAAATACCGCGTTTTTGCCTCACTGAGTTGCAAAGACGTGGAAATTGTGATGGTTCGGAAATGCATGGGACAATACTTTACGGTAATGCCTAATGCTGTCGGATTATACTTGTCGTCAAATGGTAGGTACAGTATAGACAAACCTGGGGATCCATCACAGGTTAGATGGATTGTTTAGGCCATTTATTTTTTGTTAGTTTTGGAATTGCTATAATACTTGCAATTACTGTCCATTGTTATGAACTTTCTCGATGAGCGTCTGCTCTTGGAAAGGAAGGTGTGAGAACTTTTTTTGTAATGTTGGCTCATTATGCATAGTATCATGTACAATTTTCGGGAAGGCAGCATCTAACTGAGCTATTTTTAATCCAATAACTATAGCAGGCATGTCTGCTCGCTAAATGCTAAGTTTCATCAATAGGGGACCGAGACTCGGATCGGACTGGACAAAAGGACTCGGACTTGGGAGTGACTCGGCTCGGGTTGAGGATGCGGCTTGAACTCGGGACTCGGATGCTGAGGACTCTGTTCTTGGACTTGACTCGGATTGGTTGGACTCGACTGCAACACTGGTGTGTTGCTCCTTCATGGGACGTTGTCGATTTCCTGCTAGGGACCGGTATATGTTAATAAACAAACCGACTAACTAATCGTAACATGCAAATCGCTAGCTTGAGGTTAAGGGGGCGGGCGAACGGGGGTCGGTCTCCACTGGCACCGGCTGGATCTCAGATTTTTCGTTTATTATGGGTGCGACGAGCGCCAACTTGTTGAAAGTTGGGTGCACGGTGCACATTACTATCACTAGAGGACACAAGGTACAGCATCAAAATGCGGCCATGGAACGCCACAAATTGCTTTGTCAATAAGACATGATTCAAATTCAGTTAAGTTTTTAAGTCTAAATCTTGCCTGAACCTCGATGGGAATGCCCAAATTAACGTGTCCATTGTCGTGAGGGGAAGGAGGTTGAGGCGACAGGGGTACGTTTACCACCTGACGGAACCTGTGAGGTTTCCCGGCATTTATGGTCTGATTGCAAATTTAAATGGAGTATGAGCAATAAATATGGGTGCGAGGCATTGGCAAGTGGATGAGTACACGGTGCAACATATTAAGGGGCAGGCACATGGTGCGGGTGTGGAAAACCCCTTGAAATAGCCATCGACGAAATTTCGGCCAGCGGGGAAACGCCACAAATTCGTACCAAAAAAGTCAGGTGAAGGGAATGTGTTTATATCCAAAGTTACCAAAGAAGACTTTTCGATGAATGGCCAAAAAAAGTGTAAAATTTGCGAGATTGAATAGTAGGAGACTTGATCTTAGAATAAAACTATATCAGAAATTAAAGTGGATGGTCTATCGCAAGTTGATGAAAAATTCCCTGTCTTTATTACACTATGGAATTAAGCCTTTTGGAGACTGTCAATTTATAGACTCTATAGAGTCACCATAGGAGCGTGACTTGTATCCGGTTTTTTTCTCTTAAAGTTGGTTCGAATGTCGTACATAGGCTCATATTGCCGACAGTTGTATGGGTAAATGATAAACCATATTTTGAAATAATTCATGATGGATAAATTGGAATCACTGCACTGTTTATTGTGCAGAAACTCCGGAGACAGGATACGTATTGCAGAGAGAGAGTGAGAGTGTCGGGCACTCAAGTACTAATTCCGACATTTGTACCCTCGCAGTTATCATTGGTGCAGGAAGCCAAACCCCCACTATCGAGTTTTCCTCCCCATTCGGGTGCATTAATCAAGCAAAATCAGCTATTCGAAATTCTCTTTGTTACGTCCCTGGGAACTGGCGAGAGGGCTGCAATCGCAGTACCGTGTGATGCATACATGGTGGCGCCTAAGGAACATTGGCTTGAGAATGTATACTTCATGAAGCGCTGGCTAGGGGACAGCAGAGGAATCCATCGTAACGACTGGGTGTTCCGCTGAATTGAGTTGGACATTATCTTCTGGATAGCATATTGATCTTCCTCGCCGAATGGACTATCCTCTACTAATCGGAATTCGGCTAGCCGTGTAAGCCTGTTT
This sequence comes from Sclerodactyla briareus, assembly GCA_026419785.1. NCBI lineage: Eukaryota > Metazoa > Echinodermata > Holothuroidea > Dendrochirotida > Sclerodactylidae > Sclerodactyla > Sclerodactyla briareus. The sequence goes on from JAODTK010002721.1 coordinate 296,861, forward strand.
CACGGTTGCATGCGCATTTGCTGAGCAGTGTTGTAACAGTCTCTCTACTCCAAGTCTCAAGTCAAGTCAAGTCCCATTTTTTAACAATTCCTCAATTCAAGTCAATAGTGTCATTCACTCCCATGTCCAAGTCAAGTCAAGTCAATTTCGCCAACCATCAAGTCAAGTCAATTCAGTCACAGGCAAAGCCAGTCAGTCAAGTCAAGTCACTAACATTAATATTGATCTAATGAATGATGACGATTCGTGGTTTCCATAGCAATTGTTGTTCAGATGTGCTTATCTCACTTTTTTAGTAGGTACTCTGGCTAAACTCTGGCTAAACATATCTGGTCAGTGATTTTGTGTTAAAACAGTTACAACCGCCAATCTCGGAGGCTAACGTGCGACCACCTACGAGTCCAACAAAAATCTACCGAGATTACCGGTTCCGTGAACTGCAACCGACGATAGATCAGAGTCTTGGAAGTCGTCCACTTCCGTTTTTCCCCCCCCCCCGTGGGGTTGGGGGGGGGGCAGGTCGTAACGAGCAAGAGTTGGCGTGCTGAACTCTCTCGACATGCCGACAACGCTCAGGACGTTTCCAGAGAAGCACACCAGAGCGGGGCGTATATACATAATTCCAGGTGTGTGGGGGGGGTGTGAACTCATTTTGAGACCGACAACGATTGTGGTGCTACTGATTCTATATTATCGATATTGTACCGGAGGCGGCGCCATGCGCTCGTGAGGGTGCTCTGGGTCCCCGACGGGGTGACCAATCGTTTTCGTTAGTATTTCTTGTTGATAGACCTGATCTGGGGCGGGGTCTAATTTTTGCAAACCTGAAACCCCTCAGACGCAAAATGTTGCTATCCCAGTACGATATTCTAGAATGGAATTACCTATTGAAAATATTCATTTTTTCTGCAAACAATTTTTTTCCGGCTACGTAAACGGTGCTGTTACGATAATGGGTGTTGTCAAAACGGTCTGTAACCTACCTGACATGAATAACCTGGGGCACTCATATTTGGTTATCATGATAAGATTACTAGATTGCTGTACGCTAGATTGAGTTATGATACGGGATTTTTCGAAGTGCTTGAACCTGTTCACATTAATGATGACTGGGTATGGAAAGACCTGAGGGAATTAGATTCACATCATGGTCTTGCATAGCCAGAGCTGATACCGATATTTACGAATTGTTTCCGATGGGGGGCTTGAAAATCGGCACATGTCCATCCTAGTTAACTAGATTTACTGCACGCTCGGACGTGCGGCCAATGGCACCTATTTTTTCTTACTTTCTCCCCGAAGTTTCCGCTTTGCTCCCCGACGAAGGGGGGGGGAGGCACTGCATGTCTCAAGCTGGCGGCCGCCTTGTATTGTACGTCGATTTTTCGTCGAATGTTGTTTGCAGGCGGATACGAATATATCGTAATTATGTTCAATGTGAGTGGAAATAACGAGTTTATTGTTTTGTAATTTAACTCTTGTCTTTACTACAGGAAATTCCAGAAGCACATCGCAACATAACTTAGATTTTGACAAATCTAACGCTTTCAAACATGCAGTTGAACATGTGCAAATTAAGGACACACAAACCCCATGCACTTACGTATATAGCCACTAACATAATGAGGGCAAAGCTGCCTATTTTACGGCCGACCGTCCGTATCGGTTACCCCCCATCAAACCTGATAAGTCGAACCAAACTAGCAATTCTGCCCACCGATCACCATTGATCCAAGGCAATGCCATCTGTGCGATCACGGCTCACAATCCATGCAGTGTCATAGGTCCTGTAGTCGGTTTTGGCCCATGACAGAACGTAAGAACGTCTTCATAGTTTACGCTTAGAGACACTTTTCCTCACTCGGCCAGAGTTATTGGTACAGTCACCTCAGCAGGGCACCTTTTAGTTTAGAAACACTAGCTCATGGCTATAATCATTGCTTTTTCACCTAACTCGAAGCGGAGACCGACTTTTTTTTTCCGCCCAGTACGCGACTCCTTATTTTCACAGGGTGTCACCCCCCCCCCCCCCCCGTATGTACGCCCAGTGACCAGAGTTCTCCAAGAGATCGCACTTCAACTGATTGTGTCGATCGAGAACTACTGCCAACTCTTGCGTACTTCCGTAAGAAGCACGAAAACACGATCGGCCTCCACCTCCAACCATAAGAAGCACAGCAAAGACGGACGTCACCATCCGTACAGTAAGCGCAGATAGGCTCATAGGCCACGACCAATTCTGTAAGGAATCCCCCCCCTTACGCTTCCAGCTATTCACCACCGCTCTCAAACAAGCAACCTTCTCGTCTATTTCTTTTAACGTACACTACTGTAATAAGAATAATACGACCTCATACATTGTCTCGCAATGGGCGTAAACTTAACAGAGCTTGCAAAAGTAGGATTATGAATATAACGGTATTATCACAAAACCTCTCATGAGTGCGCGGCTATAGCGTAGCCATTTAATAACCTCGCACCTACACTCTGAGTCAAATAAACAAAAGAGTACGTCAAGAACCTATCAGACCGCCCTCTTTTATTTATAGAGCTGTCGCCCTGATATGGGGTCAAACGAAGGAGCGAACCCCCAGTTTTCGCCCCTCACTACCTGACCTCCCCCCCCCCCCCAACTTCCTGTCACAACAACGCGTGTTGTATGGGCTTAAGTTTTAACATCGGAAGCGCTCGTATAAAACCTTGGGGTGGCCTGGTTGTACCACCACAGATCGTTACAGTAGGCTGTACATGCGATACTTATATCGATGTGGTAGCAGACCGCAGGTAGTGCCACGATTCTGCTTCTTTCGAAGTCGTACCTGGTAATCACCAATAGACGTGAATACAAACCGTACGTGCTTCCAACGATTATGTGACACAGTCACAAACCCCCTCTGTTTTTTGTCCGCTCTACCTGGTATATACGGTATGTACGAGGTTCGAAAGAACACCGCATATACAATGATAGGCCCTGAGCGTACCGCAATACACTTAACACGAAACGCAACTCTGCGTAGTGATCGTTGCCTTTTTTTTCCTAACACGTTCCCCTTACTCAGCTATATCAACCCTGCAAATGTGTGTTGCCAACATCCACACAACTTGCACACAACGATCACCTGCCATTTTACTCCGCGCAGATGAATACTTGTTGCTTTTGACCAAGGTTCAAAAGTCATCTCATCTGCGGGCAATTGAAATGAATACTGAAAATACCTGGTAAGTAAGTATTCTCTTTTAAGAGTGAAGGTGAAGTCACGAGTCCATAACCAGCGAGGTCCACTGTTTTCCATTCAGTTGGGAAGTCCCCGCGACCGTAACACTACGTCAGCAGACTGCAGGCAAGGCTAAATGATGGAGGATCACTTTAGCACATCATTACTCATAAGGGTGACTGGTGTGGTCAAAGAGATAGATTGAATGAAGTGGCGTTTTTGAATAGGAACGACCAACACCATTAACAAATGTGAAAAAATATCTTTTTAGGGGGGTATATGTGTGGGGAAGAGAAAGTGAATACCAGGGCCTAATATTATCAATGCATCCCTCCACGACCCTGGACAAGGCGATGATGTCATTGTTAGGTACAGTCCGTGTCGAATAGCATGGTGTCTCACATGTTGGTCATTGTTTTTTTTTATACCATCTCGCCGTTAATCAATAATGGACTGAGGGGTGGTAATCATTGCCAGCCAATCGTTTCAATTGTACACCAGAGTAGTCTGTGGTCTTTCAAAGTTGATGTGGGTGTATGCAATTTTCTTATTTTTCAGGCACATTGACTGAGGGGTGCCTAGTTTGTTTGAAGGCACTGACACCTGTTGGGGTACAAGGGGTTTGGTCATGCAATTGACAAGTGCATAATTTCAGAATTACTTGTTATTAATAGCCATGTTACCAGTCCATCAAAATTCTTATTGCTATTTGTTGGGTCACAAACTTTTCACAAGGCGTCCAAATCCATAATCTCTCCTACATTGGTTGGGCTGTGAATTAATGTCTCTCTATATGACCACCCCATGCAGCACCTCCCATAACAAATTCTCTCTGCTGCACGATAATAATACAAAAGATAATAGAACAGACAAGATCTTTGGAATTTTCTAGTCTATATAGCCATTGTGGAGACATCTGAAGTTTGGTGGGCCAGTTTAAAATGTTAGATCCAGTATGACTTCTAAAGCCAATTGTTAAACATGTTATTTATCCTGGCAACACTTTTCCCAAATAGTCACCATCATGTGACAGGTCAACAGCAGATAGAGAGGCAAGGGGAAGAATGGGATATTTATAGACGTAAACCCCTGCCCATTTCTGCCTGCGGGTACCGGGTAATGCCCTCACTCTTTGCTCTGGGGATACAGCAGTAATGCCCGCACTTGCTCAATAGCAAAAATGACCCAACAAGGTTGTGCCCTTCATTACTTTCAGAAGTTTCTTGACCCTTGCTTTTCTTCCTCCCAACTCACTGCTTTACACACACCACAGTTAATCCCTTCATTAGGGTTGTCTAGTGAACACAGGTAATTAATACCCAATGGTCGTCCTGCCTGTCAAGTAATTCACAACCTGGAAGCGTGCTTTTCGCATTCCCAGTAGGGAAGTGTAAACAATCAGATGATCAGTAGAATGAGTGTAGGCAGTCTAAAGTTTATTATGTGTTGAAGAGATTAAATCCTTCGAGGATTGGGAATGTGGCGACAGTCAAACTGAAGGTTATTATAAGTATACACACACAATGCAGTTGAAGGAAAGTGGTTGACGAGGGATAATGCTGGGCTACGTAGGTGTCTAAGAATGTCAGCGGACAGTTACTGTGGGCTTTCTGCTGTAATAACTAGTTTTAAATGGGAAATTTGAAGATCCAATCACCGGTTCCCAATTAATGTTAAAGCAACAGAACTTGGCAATTCTCCCACTCGAGTAAATATAATTACGCCTATGGAAGAAATTGCCAGGTTGTCTACCCATCCCATCGATATCCATAGCTAGTATAGAAGGTATACGCAAGAAGAAACGTAGTCTGCCTTGCAATTAGGAATTGTCAAGAATCAGTGATCAGGCTTCAAATTGGGCTACATTTTTCAATTTTTCATTAGAGCTGCTAGAACCTGGGGGGGGGGGGGGGGGGTGGTGCATTGTACACAAAACGATCACCTGCAAAATTTACCAACCGCAAGAGATGCTTGTTACTTTTGACCAAGGTCAAAAAGTATCGGAGGGCAATGGAAATGAAATACTTGAAAAATAACATGGTAAGTAAGGTTATCTTGAAGAGGTGAGGGTAAAAGCACGAGGTCATACCAGCGATGGTCCATGTGTCCATTCAGGGTGGGAAGTCCCAGCGACAGTAACACTACGTCAGCAGACTGCAGGCAAGGCTAAATGATGGAGGATCACTTTAGCACATCATTACTCATAAGGGTGACTGGTGTGGTCAAAGAGATAGATTGAATGAAGTGGCGTTTTTGAATAGGAACGACCAACACCATTAACAAATGTGAAAAAATATCTTTTTAGGGGGGTATATGTGTGGGGAAGAGAAAGTGAATACCAGGGCCTAATATTATCAATGCATCCCTCCACGACCCTGGACAAGGCGATGATGTCATTGTTAGGTACAGTCCGTGTCGAATAGCATGGTGTCTCACATGTTGGTCATTGTTTTTTTTTATACCATCTCGCCGTTAATCAATAATGGACTGAGGGGTGGTAATCATTGCCAGCCAATCGTTTCAATTGTACACCAGAGTAGTCTGTGGTCTTTCAAAGTTGATGTGGGTGTATGCAATTTTCTTATTTTTCAGGCACATTGACTGAGGGGTGCCTAGTTTGTTTGAAGGCACTGACACCTGTTGGGGTACAAGGGGTTTGGTCATGCAATTGACAAGTGCATAATTTCAGAATTACTTGTTATTAATAGCCATGTTACCAGTCCATCAAAATTCTTATTGCTATTTGTTGGGTCACAAACTTTTCACAAGGCGTCCAAATCCATAATCTCTCCTACATTGGTTGGGCTGTGAATTAATGTCTCTCTATATGACCACCCCATGCAGCACCTCCCATAACAAATTCTCTCTGCTGCACGATAATAATACAAAAGATAATAGAACAGACAAGATCTTTGGAATTTTCTAGTCTATATAGCCATTGTGGAGACATCTGAAGTTTGGTGGGCCAGTTTAAAATGTTAGATCCAGTATGACTTCTAAAGCCAATTGTTAAACATGTTATTTATCCTGGCAACACTTTTCCCAAATAGTCACCATCATGTGACAGGTCAACAGCAGATAGAGAGGCAAGGGGAAGAATGGGATATTTATAGACGTAAACCCCTGCCCATTTCTGCCTGCGGGTACCGGGTAATGCCCTCACTCTTTGCTCTGGGGATACAGCAGTAATGCCCGCACTTGCTCAATAGCAAAAATGACCCAACAAGGTTGTGCCCTTCATTACTTTCAGAAGTTTCTTGACCCTTGCTTTTCTTCCTCCCAACTCACTGCTTTACACACACCACAGTTAATCCCTTCATTAGGGTTGTCTAGTGAACACAGGTAATTAATACCCAATGGTCGTCCTGCCTGTCAAGTAATTCACAACCTGGAAGCGTGCTTTTCGCATTCCCAGTAGGGAAGTGTAAACAATCAGATGATCAGTAGAATGAGTGTAGGCAGTCTAAAGTTTATTATGTGTTGAAGAGATTAAATCCTTCGAGGATTGGGAATGTGGCGACAGTCAAACTGAAGGTTATTATAAGTATACACACACAATGCAGTTGAAGGAAAGTGGTTGACGAGGGATAATGCTGGGCTACGTAGGTGTCTAAGAATGTCAGCGGACAGTTACTGTGGGCTTTCTGCTGTAATAACTAGTTTTAAATGGGAAATTTGAAGATCCAATCACCGGTTCCCAATTAATGTTAAAGCAACAGAACTTGGCAATTCTCCCACTCGAGTAAATATAATTACGCCTATGGAAGAAATTGCCAGGTTGTCTACCCATCCCATCGATATCCATAGCTAGTATAGAAGGTATACGCAAGAAGAAACGTAGTCTGCCTTGCAATTAGGAATTGTCAAGAATCAGTGATCAGGCTTCAAATTGGGCTACATTTTTCAATTTTTCATTAGAGCTGCTAGAACCTGGGGGGGGGGGGGGGGGGTGGTGCATTGTAAGAAAGAGGCGTAGTCTCCTTGCAATTCCCAAGCCACCCATAGCACAACAATTGACCACTACTTGATCAGGAGGATACATACATGTACATACAGCTGGTCATGGGCTAGTCCAATAATCAGAAATATCAGGAATAATAATAAAAAAATGACAATTGAAGAATTTGTACTGTCTTCACTGGGAATAATTGTATTGGGGAAGGGGGGAGAGAGGGAGGGGGGAATGAAGCAACCCAGATTTTATGAAGAGGGCAACCCAACTACTTTGGTCGGTCGAAAATGTAACACTAAATGAGAGGGGAGGGATACGCAAGAAAAGAAGAGGCCCGCGTTATGCTTTGCCAATTAGGAATTTGTCAATGAATGCAGTGATGCAGGCTTCAAACAGCGGGGCTACATTTTAAAGTTCATAAGCTGGCCTATGAAACCTGGGGGGGGGGGGGGTGGCAAGACCAAAATTGCCACCCTCACCGTAGCAACCACCACTATGGTCAGGAGGGGTACTATAGGCTGATCACTGGTCACTAATAATAATGACCAACTTCAAGAATTTGTTGTTAACGTCTTGTCTAGGGGAAAAATTGGTGCTAGTCCAATTCTCCAACATAGCAGGATAAACAATAAAATGACAATTCAGAATTTGTACTGTTTTCGCTGGGGGAATACTTGTTCTTGGAGATATGCTGTTTCACTCTGTACAATGAATCGTTGCAGAGATTTGAGGATTGTCCTATGGTGCCTGGATTGACCTTGACCTGATACAAAAACCAATAGGGTCCATCTTCATCATGTGTACAATCCACACACTTAAGTTGAACTTGATAGATACTTGCATTCAGTAAAGAATATCATGCTGAAGTAGCAGGTGTTTTCAAATGCCAATTATCCGCATTCCAGTGTTTTAGCTGTCTGACTCCACATTCATTGAAGATAGCTTGTGATAAGAGTATCGTCAGTTTATGTAGTGTCATTGACTTGTCGGTTGTCTTAACAAGGACGCCTGCAGCCAACACATAAAAAGCATGCAAAATCACCAGGTCAAAAGGTCAAAGAGGTCAAAAGGTTTCATATAGGTCAAATAGGTGCAAAGTTGGTCACCAGATGTATTTCACCCAGACGAACGAAACTTTCCATTATGACAGTCCACAAAAATGTTTCGTTGCCGAGATATATGACGATTTAGCTGTCGTGACCTCCAATCATTGAGATAGCTTGTGATAAGAGTATCGTAGTATGGTAGTGTCATGACTTTTTGGTTGTCTTAACAAGACGCTTCCCGCCAATTAAAAAAAGCAGGCAAAATCCCTAGGTCAGAGGGGTCAAATGAGGTCAGAAGGTCAAAAAAGGTCAACTGAGGGTCAAAGTCGGTCACCGATGTTATTCAACCAGGACGAACAAATTTCCTTACGACATAACTCTAAAATGTTTCGTTGCCAGATATATAAAGATTGTCTATGGTGACCTTAAATGAGCTCTGACCTCACATCCAAAACAATCGGGTCATCCCCGCATGGGTTACACCACCTACCAAATATGATTTCCTACCTGCTTGCGATCTTGCGATCATTAGATATCGGCGGAAACACTTTTCAAAGTTGACTTCTCATGACCTTGAACGACCATCGATGGTTTATAAAAAAACAATAGGGGATTAATCCCTTCCATGGGATGGACACCTACCTACCTGATTGAACCTAATACATGACTTGCGTTGTTAGATTATCTCGTTGGAGGGAAACGAGGGCACACACACACACACAACACATAACACACACACTACACACAACACACACACACACTACACACACGCACACGCGTGACGGCATAGATCCTTATGGCTTCGCCAAGGAATCAACAACGAAACTGCGACTCGAGTCGCCTTCCAAAGGACTTCAGTCTTTTATGAAACCTCGAGCGAGAATGGTGCAAGGTCAAGTCAAGTCAAATAAGGGTGAGACTCGAGTCAAGTCAAGTCCTTACAATAGCGACTTAATCAAGTCAAGTATTTTTATTTTATTACCAAGTCAAGTCAAGGTCAAGTCGGTTACGTGACTCAAGTCGACTCGAGTCCGAGTCTCTGACTTGACTTGTTACAACACTGTTGATGAGATTACATCATACAATTGTGTCAAAAGTTATATAGGGGTTGCATTGGCCCCGCTAGACGTTGCATCAAATCACGACACCCCAGACGAAAACTACTCATCTACTAGCACAACAAAACGTCGAGATTTCACCATGATTACAACCAGAGCAGTAAAAAAATGATATGAATTGGTTGATGAATTGATTAATTTATAAAATATAGGCTGTGAAAGACTGGGATATGATAAGAATCTTTGTCTATACCTACTGAGTGTTTGAATGCGACTTGGGACGGAAGGCGTCACAGGACCTCCCAAACTGGTTTAGCAGTTTAGTCTCAAGTATCCTCTTGAAGCAATCTTTGCTGGTGGTTGGAAATCCTCCTGGAGTGCTTGTGACGTGCTGAAGATGACGAAGGGATAAGTTGGTTTCAGCATGGACGGAATTCATCGTTTGGATCCAATTGGTATAAAGTCCACTGAAGTAAAAAAACATCGCGAGAAGTCTTCCTTCGAAAATAATGTGAATGTCATGGGAACAAGTTTTTTTGTACTCTATAGTTCGCAATTGTACAGGAAAATAATCTTGATTGTACAAAAATATGTTTTGGTACAAAATAAATCAGGAATTAAGTAGTATGTGTCGCCACACGCGTTTTTATTTGGGTATCAGGTCACCCACTTATAGGCTTCCGTACCTAGTGTTTGCGTTGGTTGTCGTCTGTTAAGTTGTGTTCCGGTTGGCAAAGTGAAACCGTGTGCGGCTTTCCGTCAAAAAATCAAGGTTGGATCTTGCAAAAAATTTACTGCAACAGTACTTCACTCAAAGTTCGAACTTGAAGATTTCAACCTATAGTGCAAGGGTGTTATCAGGGTACATATTCTGCTATATTTAAATGATGATTCCTCTACAGCAAATAAGGGTTCGCATCATGTTGTGGGCTCCTCGTCTGTTGTTCTGTGGGATACTAGTTTACGCGAAAACAAGTGCGTCACTGGCACTGTGCTGCATCGGACTGCCATAGGCCTATACGTGTATGGAAAGCTCTGTGCCGAGACAGAAATACCAATTAATGTACCCTATATTCCATTTTATCTTAGCATATATTCACACATGGTAGCAATATTCCATTTACTGGTAGCATATATTCACAGCCAATGGGAAGCAAGAATATATGGTCGCATTAAATCGAATTTATGGTCATAAAATCGAATATATGCTACACAGATATTAGAATAGGCGTGATACCATCTATTGAGAATTTATGGTAAGCATTGAAATCGAATAATGCTACCATATATTCGAAGTTATGGTAGCATTAAATCGAATATATGCGACCATACTATCGAAAATATGCTACCCTATATTCGAATTTATGGTAGCATTAAATCGAATATATGCTACCATATATTCGAATTAATGGTAGCATATATTCGATTAAGCTACCAAATATTCTGCTTCCCATTGGCTCGTATGAATCAGTATATTCCTGTGTGTAAAAAGAATATGGATAACGAGTTTGCGGCGCGCATACGAAACATTGTTTGTTAATGCATGCGATCCCATATATGCACTGTCTAGTCGTACGCCGTCGTATGTAGGCCGCCTGAGTCCGACCGAAAACATAAAATGAAAAGAATGTGAAAAAGGGGGGGGGGGGTGGGGGTTCGACGGTGTGCACCTCTAGGGCGAGGATCGTAGGAGCCTGTGAGAACAGGGTTTATGTAGACGGGGCAGCCTGGTGGTACCCTCGGCGCCTAGAATAATCGATTTTTTTTCGCCCGGACTCGTGATGTGTTCTGTGCTAAAAAAGGTTGTGTATGGAGATGGGCCATTGAGCGCCAAATGGAGTCGTGTTATTTTGTAGACTGTTAGAGCCTTTTGGTTTTTTTGAAAGGTTGAATAGGGTCTGAGACTGAGACTAAAGCAGAATTAGTTTCTGTCTTGGTAGTGATTTTGGAGGCTTCCATCAGTGGTACGCCGTCTTACGTAAGGCGTGGCGTCTCAAAGTAAGGAATGCCGCTAGGGGTCATTTAACATTGCTGCGATTAGCTCGTCAGTGCGTGTTTATATCCTCGTCTGGTTGTTGTTCAGTAGTAGGAGCTTTCATTGAAGGAATTCTCTGCTCTATGAGTTCGCCTCATGCTGCAGAGCCGTGCGGATCGTAAGATCTCCCCTTTGATGAAGCCTTGAAAGTGGCAGGGGGGTGTGTTGGTTAGTAGTTGCGAATCTAAACTTGAAGGTTTCCGTTGGGCTTGGTATAGACGTTGGTGTCTAGTAGGCCGCTTTTACGGAAATTGTCCCCTTTGAATATTTTAGATCGAGATACGTGACTTTTCCACCAAGATCGGAGATTCAGCTGTGAACTTCGGATTTGGGGTTGTTATTAATAAGGTTCCACCATTAGGTCATTCATCTTTAGGAAACCTTCAAATAGGATCGATGCCTGTGAGGTCCTCGCGGAGGGGGGGAGACGAGTCGCCCAATCTTGCATACTGAAGAGCTCTTCTATTACTAGTCTAGAAAACACATCTCGATGAAGTGACTGAAAACATGCTCCGCTGATGTCATGTTCAGGCCGCATCCCAGTCTGGGTTATGGTTTTATAAGTGTGAACACCCGACGCAGCCATTCATGTCACGACGAAAATGATAAGAAATTCCTCCTATCTTGTTGGACGCGCCATTTTGACAATGCACCCGGGCGCGGCGCAAAGGCGCAGTCCACTAGGTATATAGCGAGAGCAGAGCGCAAATGCCAACTGTGCGGATAAAAAAATTATGTATACGTTGGCGGTAGCAGACCAATAGTGTATTGGTAAGATTTTCCAGTAGTTGATTGGCCCCCCCGAATATATGGGGTAGCATTTAATCAGAATTAATGGTGCATTTAAATCGAATTATGGTATAGCATATATTCGATAATGGTACCCTAAAATTCGATTTTATGGTACTAGAATATATTCCCATTTATCCGGGTTTTAGCATTATAGTCACAGGCAATAGGAAGGCAGGATAATTGGTAGCATATATGCGAGTTAATGCTACCTAAATTCGAATATATGCGGAGCATATATCGAATAGTATGTTAGCATATATTAGAATATTATGGTAGCATATATTCGAATATTGCGTAGCAATATTTCGTAATATATGGTAGCATATATCGAAATTATATGGTAGCCTATATTCGATATATGTGATTATCGTAATGCTACCAGTAATCGATTATGCTACAATATATACTGCATGCCCATTGGCTGTGAAATATATGCTACCATAAAATGAAATATTGTAGGCGACCATAAATTGGAATATGTGGTAGCATTATTAAATATGGTTATTCTGTCCAGCAGGGCTGTCCATACACGTGATCACCATTTGCACTAGTGGGTTGACAGATAGCGACTTTCGAACCGTTCGTACGCGTATTCGCACGTGGCCCAATGGTTCATTTATTGCCTACATAGTTGGGACTTACGCTATGAGAACTGGCTGGACCCGTTGTAGCAGTCGTGCTTAGTGCATACACATCACATGATACAGCTGTGAGTTAGTTTCTCATCCAGTATGCGAATGATCTCACTTCACTGATTTGATTTTTACCGTTGTTTATTCAGTGTTCATAAGACCTTTTCAATTACTAGTTTGGGTGCCAAGCTCAACCAGAACGGCCTGTGTCTGGGGAGGTGGCACAACTTGGTATTACCTTTTGGTGCCATTTGGTCAACTGATAAAGCGTTTTGAGGTTAAGGCATGGTTTGGTATGGACCCACGGAAGCAGCCACCTGGGAAGTGTCTATATGGAAGGGTTTGGGAAAAAATTCAGCACCTTGGTTTTTCCCAACCTGTCTTGTTCTGAAAACAATTTTGGATAATTCTGTAAATGTGCTGACTTCCACATCTCATAAATCATCTCCTGAAATGAAAAACTCGATTTCTCTAATGGGCTCAGTTTTCCGGTATTCCGATTTAACTCACAAACCTATGAAAATCAAATACATGGGGAGATATTCATTTTCCGAAACCTTCTGAATGGGCAGTTGAAAGCAAAAACTCATTCACATAGAATGTTGTTTAGTCGACTATGTGGGGGTATATTCGCTATGTCAGGGAGACCTGTGACAGTGCAGTCAGCTATTTGCAAATGATCAAGATGAGCCTAAATGGAAATTTGGAAAATGACTGAATTGCTGAAAGCATGCAGTTTATGTATGTACTGTGTATCATGAGCTGTGAGGTGGATGAGTGTACCTAGCCGGTGGGTGGTAGGAAGGGTACCTGAGGCCAGTGAGTTGTCGTGAAAAACCGAAAATAGCAATGCAGACTGATACAATTTCAAATACTATCTTTGGATTTTTTGTTTTTAAATTTGGTTTTTTTTTTAATCAGCGGTCTAGATTGTCAGAGAGGGACAGTTACCTGATGATGAGCCAAATGGGCACCCTGGTACTGAAAGCTATTATGCTCGTGTCAAATGTAATTATTCGAACAATCTGATATTTGGAATAATGTGCAGCGAGGATTTAATTCCATTGCTAACCCACTATGAACTGAGGGAATGTGGGATTGACACAAAGTGCCATGCCACAATTACTTAAATGAAAGGGAGACGAGGAGCATACTCTCGTACAGTTGCCTACTGCAGGGGGCCTAATGATTCCGCCACCTCGGACCCAAACCTGCTGTGAGGTGAGGTGACTGAGGCAGTGCGGCCTTATACGATCTCTGCTCCGTCACTCATGCTGAGCACCAGTGAGGAGGCACACAAGTGCAATATGACCAACTGAGTCGAGGCAGTGCCTATCAACTGTGTGCACCAGTCGGTTGTAAAGGGTATTGCACCCAGAAATTTTGGCGTCAAATTTTACCACGAACTTTGGGGGCAATTGCCCAAATTGGTAATAAAAATCAGGCAAAGATATGGTTTTAGTTGCCTCCAATGCATTATTCAAAAAAATTCAAAAGTGTGTAGTGTTGCACATTGTCTCGATCATGTTTGATCAGTTATTTAATCAACACCTTTCTTGTTTTTTCTTTTGTTCATTTTTCTCAGTGTCACAAAATGGCCTGTTGCAGACTGGAAAGAGTAGCAGCAGACTGTAGATTTCCTGACTACGGAAGGCAGAAGTTCATGGGGGATGTCAAAGACAGGAAACGTTCACGGTGGTGGATGGACACATTCCATTATGCAGGTAAAGTCTGGGTTGTAAATTTTTTGCTACTTTGCTACATGATTTCAAAGGAGTGGCAGTATCCCATTGCAATTGTTAGGGCATCTGTTAAATTTTTTAAACGTATCTTTGTAAAGCTAGGTAGATGAAACATGCATAGAGCATCAGATATAACCCACTACTTGTTGAGTTTCCATCGTCCACTCTTTCTCAGTTATGGGTTGAGCAATAGTAATTCCTTGATTCATTTGCTTATACGGCAAGTATAGCACATCGAGCTACCTAATAATACATATAATAAAATAATGCCAGCCATATAGCCTCATAATACCAAATAGCCAAACCTGTGACTCGAACACCGAAATAGGGCCAACATTGTATGGTAGGGTCACTCTTATGGGACTCCAGCGCCTGGTTATACCCAGAAGGAAATATTAGGAAAACTTCTTCTAAGATGTTTTCACATTTATACAAACATTGGAGTGTGTTTCTGATTAGTTGTCTGCTAGTTATGTTGAATTGTCAATAAAAATTCGTTGTGAGTTTAGGACTTTATGGTACCAGTAACATTTCATGTCCATAATAATGAAAACAATTGTACATGGAGCACTTTATGCACTGCCTTTTAAAGAGCTGCACACAGGAAAGGAAAATGTAACCTAGTAGGATGTAGCATGAAAATTGGGAGTCTCGAAGTGTGGTGTGATCCATCATATCCAGGAGAGAAGTTCAGTGTGTCCTCCTCAGTAAAACTGGGCATCATTGAATGCTCCTTTGCAAATTTGTAGTAGGTGTTATAAACAGATTGCAGTCGAGGATGCAGAAAAAAGATGTCTCATGGCCTTTGTATGGGTAAACAAAGTTTGCTAGCATGCTAGGTCAACTTAGTTGCTTGGCCTCTGTAGTCTCTAACATAATGATTAGATTTTGTATATATGCCAAAAGCACTACAACCCTGTAGGAATATGGCTACCACTTCAAAGGCCATGTGTGGCAGCGAAACACTGTTTGCCCAGACTGAACACTAGCAATTTTACTCAAATACAGAGTCAGATGGCCTGATTAGAAATTGGAGTTGTTCTATAGAAATCCTATGTATCAAATTAATAAACAAGATAAGGTGGCGTATTTTAAAATCGCAGCAGCACCGCACACAGCTTAATTAAAACTATGGTCCGTTCTTTTTTGGATCAATTTTCAAAGCATTGCCTTAGACTCGAAGCAACATGTTTAGATGGTTTGGAAGGAAAACCCTTTAAGTTCTTATGCAGCCAGGCCAACCGGCCAAACAAAGGATGGAAAAGACAATGTCTCGCTTATGTCGATCCTTTGGAATGAGGAAGCCCATAACAGGAATGTGGAGGGCAAGGACGAGGTCAAGCAAACCCTACAATCCGATGGGGAAAAGCTTCAGGAAATAAATATGCACTAGGAATATAGGGCAGCTAGGTTGGTCCTCTCTGATCGAAAATGACTACAGAGGGGAATATTCACACCATGATGTCAGGGATGTACACTAGTACACTATTGTAAGTACAGTACTAGTAGAATAAATATGTCACTTTTTTCCATAGGTGCACCGAAGCAAATAAACATGTCTTACACAACAGCGAATTACCCAATGTCCAGCTTTGCTAGATAACTGATACTAACTGGGCCTCGTAAGTGACACGGGATTTGAGGCGAGATCCTACAGAAGCTGAAAGGCTTCTACTCGACCAAGGATGTGGTCCAGCCGTATCGAATCGAAAGGCAAATATAACAGCTGATGGACTTCATATGCAATAGGGGGATGGGCTCCATCGGATAGGCAAACAAAAGGCATACTTGTTGAGGTCGGTTGACTTCCTGAGTATGCAGTATCAAGAATATGGTTACAAACAAGGGGAAAACAGGGTTTGACTGACGCATAGGTACTGTCAGTGCAAGTAATTCACTCATATTACTCCTTGGCATTTTATGAGAGCAATAATAATAATAAGCAGGCATTTATATAGCGGGTGTATACTGCTACTATATCTGTCCATTGGGAATAGGTACATCCTCCATGATTCCGTAGAGTTAGAGTATATGGAAGCCAAGGAGAAACACAAATGTTATCCAAGGGATAATCACAGGTCTCCAGTGATCACCTGGGTGAAGAACCAAATTGGGATTAATAACTTCTCCTAAGGGTACTCATGTGGCTGGGACCCATGATGGACTATCAGCCCATTCATGCTCTTCGGCATTGTGAAGGTTACCAAAGAGTCCTTTTGCATAACCAGTGATCTCACTATTTATTACATTGTTATTGGAGGTGGCAGTCCATGTTTGTTCCCCTTGAAAAAATTTAACATATGGAAATACGGCATCACCACTACTGTATGCGTCTGTTTCATGTTTTATCTTGACTTTTCGGAGAAATGGTCAGTGAACGATTTCCGTACGGACGCAACGATGGAGAGCATTGAAAGTTCTGTTGAATGCCTGCAAAAATATACTATAGAGTTTGCAGATTCTTTACTTTGACACAGTTCAAAAGTGGAGAAGTGATAATAACTGAAATTTTGAATGAGAATTAAACCAATGTGAACATCATAGATGACAAATATGGCAGTCTACGACAGTTATGGCAGTGTGATACGACTACAGCTTGAAAAATATGAATTATGATTTCAATTAGGGACAGTTATGGCAGTTGATACCGCTACAGCTGACAATATGAATGATAATTCAATAGACTGCAGTTATGGCTGCTGATACCTGACTACAGCTTGACAATATTAATGAAAATTCGATTAGCTGCAGTTATGGTAGCTGATACCTGACTACAGCTTGACAATATTAATTATACTCAGTAGATGAATCTATGGATGATGATAACCTGACTACAGTTGACACTTTAATTAAAATCAAACGACCTGCAGTTGCGGATGCTGCGATACCTGCTACAGTTTTTGCAATATATTTTATAATAGAGGACAGTTATGGAAGTTGATAGTTGAGGGTGTACCTGACTACAGCTAGTTTACACTTTATTTGCCAGGGGGAGTACAACCTCCCATGTTGTGTGATCCATCCAAGACTGCTGGCTCTCATCACAGGAATTCATGCAGGAATTCCTCGTAACCACAGTATGCCAAAATTCAGGTTTACTAGTCAATTAAGTGAATACCCAACGATCGTCACGAATGACACCAGTATCTGGAACACTTCAACTATTCAGGAAGCAGGAAGCTGGGAGGTAAAGAAGGTGTACAGTACAAGCAATATAGTAAGGTTGGTCAATTCCCCTGTGGGCTACTAGTGCAGTGTTAGATGATTAACACAGTGCGGGTGGGGGGGGGGGGGGTCTTCTCGACGATAGAGAGAACCATCAGTTGGTTTCAGACTGGAGATGGTATGCTTCTGGATCAACAATTTGTGTGTACTGTGTAGTTCCGATGAAAGGAACAGGGGTCCAGCACATATGTTATACAATTATAGTAATTAAACTGGCAGGGCTTGATCGCTGTGTGCTGAGACAGTGGGGGGGGTTCCCCCTGTTAAGGGAGAAGAGACGAGGAAATAGTCAGGAAATAGGACAATGAATTGGCCAAAAAGGCCACAAGTCGTTGGTCAGGGCAGATCTTGCCCTCCTGGGTCTGTAATATTGCCCAGCTGAAAACCTGGCCAGGTTTGAAAAGTGTCGGTCACTGGCAACACGTCTCATTGGGGCATGGGTTGTGCAAAATGAGCGTAACATGACAGGTGCAGGACAACAGCTGTTCCAGAGCGAGGGTGTGGAGTCTACCCCATCATATCTTCCAGCGTTCATCAGAGGCCAACATCTCCGGAAGAAGGTCCCCATATTCGCACTGCCCCTAGGCCCCTGCACAATAAAAAGTACCCTACTTATTCAAACAGCCCCGAACGGCAGCAGGAAACTCGAGGCAGCCACCAGTGGAGTCAAGCCTGCTGGCTTTTCGTATTAGGACGCATCATTACAGCGAAAGAAAGATGAGATGGAACCTGAAATATATTATGAAGGCCGAAGGAGGACTTATCAGCGTTGACAGCTCAGGCGCGTATCCCGGGGGGGGGGCTTTGGGCGCGTTGCCCCCGGGTACGAGGCGAGGGAAAAAAAAGCAAAAGGGGGAAGGAGGAGGCGAAAAAGAACAAGAAGCGGGAGGAGAAACAAAAGAGCAAGTAAAGGGAGAAGGGAGCAAGAAAAGAGAAAGGGGGAGAGGAACAAAGAGGAATAGGAGAGGGAAGGGGGGTGGTGAAAGGTCAAATACGGTCAAAGTGGGTCACCAGATGTATTTCAACCTAACTAACAAAACTTACCATTACGACATCACTCTAAAATGTTTCGTTCCGAAGGTTATAAGATTGCAATATGATGACCTAAATACCTTGACCTCACACAACAAACCACAAACAATAGGGGTCATCCCCGCCATGGGTTACCCCTACCTACCAAGTATGAATTTCACCCCCATACCTGGCTTGCATCATTAGATATCGTGCGGAAACACTTTTCAAAGTTTGATCTCTCATGACCTTAACGACCATCGATTGGTATCAAAACAAAGGGGTCTCCCTTCATGGGTGACACCTACCTCCTATATGACATAATACTGTTTGCGTTTGTTTGATATCGCGTGGAAACGAAGTGTCACACACACACACACCCACATACACACACACATACACACACACAACACACACACACTACACACACGCACACGCGTGACTGCAAAGATTCATTTTGGCTGCGCCCAGGAATCAAAAAACGAACTGCGACTCGCGTCGCTCCAAGACTTCAGTCCTTTTATTGAACTCGAGTCGAGAATGGTGCAAGTCCAAGTCATGTCAAGTCAAGTCAATTAAGGTTGAGACTCGAGTCCAGTCAAGTCTTATACATGCTAGCGACTTGAAGTCAAGTCAAGTCATTTTATTTTATTACCAAGTCAAGGTCAAGTCAAGTCGTTACTCGACTCTGAGTCGACTCGATCCGAGTCTCTGACTACTATTTGTTACAAAAGTTACACGTGATAGATTACATCATACAATTGTGTCAAAAGTTATATAGGGTTGCATGTGGCCGCTGAACGTTGCAAATCAATCAAACGACACACCCCATACGAAAACTTACTCATCCCTACTAGCCAACAAAACTCGACATTTCCCCCATGCTACCACAATAGCAATTAAAAAATGGAGGAATGGTTGATGAATTGATAATTTTACAATTAAGCTGTGAAATACTTGGGATAGGGACAATCTTGTCTATCCTCTGAGCTGTTTTGAATTGCGACGTGGGAGGTATCACAACCTCCCAACTGTTTAGCAGTCAGTCTCATTCTCCTCTTGAAAGCAATCTTGCCTGGAACATTCTCCTGGGTCCTTGTGACGTTCTGCACAATGGATACTAATGGATCAAGTTGGTTTCAATCCTGACTCAGGAATTCATCGTTTGGGACCAATTGTTATAGTCCTCTGAAGTTAAAAACATCGCGCAAAAGTCCCTTCGAAATTGAATTTCATGGAACAAAGTTTTTTGTACTCGCATAATATCGGTCAATTTGGGTACATGAAATATTTATTCTGTATTTGTACAAAATATGTTTTTTGTACAAAAAAATTCAGGAAAATTAAGTTAGTATGTGTAGCCACACGGTTTTTTATTAGGTCTCCGGTCAACCTTATAGGCTTCCGGCCCTAAGTGTTTGCGTTGGTTGTCGTCTGTTTAGATTTTGTGGTTCCGGTTCGGCAAAGTGAACCTGTGGCGCTTTTCCCGTCAACTCAAAGGTTATCGTGCCAAAATTACTTGCAACAGTACGTCACAAACTCAAAGTTCGAACTTGAAGATTTCAACCTATAGTGCAATGGTGTAACATGGTAAATATTCTGTCTATAATTTCATGACTGATTTCCTCGTACTCAATCACGGTCGCATTCAGGTTGTGTGCTCCGTCGTTTTATGTGGGTACTATTTACGGCGAAACAAGTGGTCACTGCACTGTGCATAGGACTTCCCTAGGCCTCTACGTTGTATGGAAAGCTCTGCTGGACAGAAATACCAAATTTAATGCGACACATATATTCCCTTTTATCTTAGCATATATTCCATTTTATGGTACATATATCCATTTTATGGTAGCTATTTCACAAGTCCACTGTGAAGCAAGAATATATGGTATCATAAATCGAATTTATTGGTAGCATAAATCGATATATTCTCTCCATATATCGAATAAGCGACATATATTCGAATTTATGTAGCATTAAATCGAATATATGCTAACCATATTTCGAATTTTGGTAGTCATTAAATCGAATCTATGCTACCATATCGAATATAATGCTAGACCATATATGTTCGAATTATGGTACGGCATTAATCGAAGGAATGCTAGCCATATAATTCGAATTATGGTAGCATATATGTCGATTTAATGCTACCAAAGATTCCTGCCGTCCCATTGGCTCGTATATCAGTCTTTCCGTTAAAAAGAATATGATCTAAACGAGTGTTGCGCCGCATATGAACATTGTTATTGCCTCTGTATCCCATACATGCACTTTAAGTACGTCGCGTCGTATGTAGGAAAGGGGGGGCCCGCTGAGTCCGAAACAATGAAAAGAATGAAAAAGGGGGGGGGGGTCGCCGGTGCACCAACTAGTGTCGCTGATCGTAGCCTGGAGAACAGGGTTTATTGTGCGCAGGGGGTCAGCCTGGAAGCCCTGGCCTAATAATCCGATTTTTTTTTTTCGCCCAGGGTACTGTGCTTAAAAATTGTCGTATGGAG